>OZ024907.1:95821164-96168548 GCA_964017125.1 Flabesymbios commensalis
GCACTGTAAAGGTTAAACTGACTTAGAACCTTACATAATAAGGCCTAACAGTAATAATTACGACTGTAGACGTCAGAATCTGACGTCTACAGACGTCAGATTCTGACGTCTGAAGTCGATCCCCGCACTGTAAAGGTTAAACTGACTTAGAACCTTACATAAGAAGGCCTAACAGTAATAATTACGACTGTAGACGTCAGAATCTGACGTCCACAGACGTCAGATTCTGACGTCTGAAGTCGATCCCCGCACTGTAAAGGTTAAACTGACGTAGAACCTTACATAGTAAGGCCTCGGATTTTGTTGTTATTTATACAATTTAAAAAACAAAATTCCCAGTTTGGGAACACCACTTTTTTTCTTTCGTGAAAGATATATATTATATCGTTATTAAATAGGTATGTGCTTATTTGTACAATTATGTTTAATTTATCATTGAAAGGATACATTTTAGCAAGGATTTGAATTGTCTAGTGGTTATAATGCTTCTGGGTTATGCTAATATATAGTCAATGGGTTTAATGTTGGCCCACCGTCTACTACGCTGGCCCAACATTAAACCAGCAATGTGTTGCTGGTTTATATAGTTAACCCTTTGAAACCTGAGTTTAGCATTGTCATCTTCATCCACTACAAGCCGCGAATTGCTGTCGCAATTCTCGACTTGTAGTGTATGGAGATGACTTGAAGTGGGGGAAGAAAATTGCCATGAATTGGTGAACCAGTTTCTTGGAAATTTTCATCCTAAAACCCTTAGTTATGGGAAAATTAAATTTGTTTACAGGGATTTAAAATGATGCTTTAATGTATCGTGAGGGCTTAAAGGGTTAAGTCATGGTGACTCACTAGCAGCTCTGAGCTTAGTGCCACTTCATAATAATTGCCTTTTCATTAGTTTGTTCAATTCGACCTTACCTCTAAAATGGCTGTCATATTATTCAGATTTAAGAGGCGCCACCCATCAAATGCTCGCTTCACAAGCTTCGCCGCGGTTTGTGTTTAAGGTTTGAGAATTCTGGTGAGATCAGGTTTACCACCAACTAATGATGGATCGCTTGGCTTTTAGCGTCGTGTTACTTTTTCTATATGTCTCATCTAGTGATGTTTGTGGCTCCGGCATAGCAGGTATGATATATATAATTATCATATACACATCTATTTGCAATAATATCATGTTAATAATATGTACTACTCGAGAATGTAGACAATGTAAGCGCATCCATCGACGTCAATTGAATTTTTAATTCAATATTTTCGTCACCAACATGTTTACGAGATACTTTTGAAATATAAGGCATTACCAAGTTGTTAGGATGTAGTTCACAACGCAATTATATTTTTAACAATCGAATAACCATATATGTGTATATATTCACTAAGTAGATGTCATTACAGAAATGAAATTATTGTATTTTATTAAATTATTGTACTTTTTGATAGATATATTTATGTATTTTTTTACGTTATGGGTATATATGGTACATTATGTCTATAATTTGTGAGAATCGCGTGCAAACATGATATAATATACGATTTAATATTTAATAGATTTAACATTGTATGGGAAAAAGTCATCAAGAATAACTTTACATTATTTTACGAATTACATAATTTTTCAACAGCAACAGCTCGTCAGTTGATAAATACATCATTGCTATATTCCCAGTATTTGTCTATGAATAAAGTTTCATACCTTAACGAGTTCCCATGTTCAGATAACCACCGCTATATTTTGTTATATTTATATATCATTTATTTCCAGCCAACACATACACCGCCGTGGCCTGCACTAACATCGCTGACTATGTTTATATACATTATATTTTCAGCCAACACATACTCCGCCGTAGCCTGCACTAACATCGCTGACTATGTTTATATACATTATATTTCCAGCAAACACATACTTTGCCGTGGCACCAACATCGTTGACTATGTTTATATACATTATATTTCCAGTCAACACATACTCCGCCGTAGCCTGCACTAACATCGCTGACTATGTTTATATACATTATATTTCCAGTCAACACATACTCTGCCGTGGCACTAACATCGCTGACTATGTTTATATACATTATATTTCCAGCCAACACATACTCCGCCGTAGCCTGCACTAACATCGCTGACTATGTTTATATACATTATATTTCCAGCCAACACATACTCCGCCGTAGCCTGCACTAACATCGCCGACTATGTTTATGTACATTATATTTCCAGCCAACACATACTCCGCCGTAGCCTGCACTAACATCGCCGACTATGTTTATATACATTATATTTCCAGCCAACACATACTCCGCCGTGGCCTGCACTAACATCGCTGACTATAATTATATACATTATATTTCCAGTCAACACATACTCCGCCGTAGCCTGCACTAACATCGCTGACTATGTTTATATACATTATATTTCCAGCCAACACATACTCCGCCGTGGCCTGCACTAACATCGCTGACTATGTTTATATACATTATATTTCCAGCCAACACATACTCCGCGTAGCCTGCACTAACATCGCTGACTATGTTTATATACATTATATTTCCAGTCAACATATACTCCGCCGTAGCCTGCACTAACATCGCTGACTATGTTTATATACATTATATTTCCAGTCAACACATACTCCGCCGTAGCCTGCACTAACATCGCCGACTATGTTTATGTACATTATATTTCCAGCCAACACATACTCCGCCGTAGCCTGCACTAACATCGCCGACTATGTTTATATACATTATATTTCCAGCCAACACATACTCCGCCGTGGCCTGCACTAACATCGCTGACTATGTTTATATACATTATATTTCCAGTCAACACATACTCCGCCGTAGCCTGCACTAACATCGCTGACTATGTTTATATACATTATATTTCCAGCCAACACATACTCCGCCGTGGCCTGCACTAACATCGCTGACTATGTTTATATACATTATATTTCCAGCCAACACATACTCCGCGTAGCCTGCACTAACATCGTTGACTATGTTTATATACATTATATTTCCAGTCAACACATACTCCGCCGTAGCCTGCACTAACATCGCCGACTATGTTTATATACATTATATTTCCAGCCAACACATACTCCGTCGTAGCCTGCACTAACATCGCCGACTATGTTTATATACATTATATTTCCAGCCAACACATACTCCGCCGTGGCCTGCACTAACATCGCTGACTATGTTTATATACATTATATTTCCAGTCAACACATACTCCGCCGTAGCCTGCACTAACATCGCTGACTATGTTTATATACATTATATTTCCAGCCAACACATACTCCGCCGTGGCCTGCACTAACATCGCTGACTATGTTTATATACATTATATTTCCAGCCAACACATACTCCGCGTAGCCTGCACTAACATCGCTGACTATGTTTATATACATTATATTTCCAGTCAACCCATACTCCGCCGTAGCCTGCACTAACATCGCTGACTATGTTTATATACATTATATTTACAGTCAACACATACTCCGCCGTAGCCTGCACTAACATCGCTGACTATGTTTATATACATTATATTTCCAGCCAACACATACTCCGCCGTAGCCTGCACTAACATGGCTGACTATGTTTATATACATTATATTTCCAGTCAACACATACTCCGCCGTAGCCTGCACTAACATCGCTGACTATGTTTATATACATTATATTTCCAGTCAACACATACTCCGCCGTAGCCTGCACTAACATCGCTGACTATGTTTATATACATTATATTTCCAGCCAACACATACTCCGCCGTGGCCTGCACTAACATCGCTGACTATGTTTATATACATTATATTTCCAGCCAACACATACTCCGCCGTAGCCTGCACTAACATGGCTGACTATGTTTATATACATTATATTTCCAGTCAACACATACTCCGCCGTAGCCTGCACTAACATCGCTGACTATGTTTATATACATTATATTTCCAGTCAACACATACTCCGCCGTAGCCTGCACTAACATCGCTGACTATGTTTATATACATTATATTTCCAGCCAACACATACTCCACCGTAGCCTGCACTAACATGGCTGACTATGTTTATATACATTATATTTCCAGTCAACACATACTCCGCCGTAGCCTGCACTAACATCGCTGACTATGTTTATATACATTATATTTCCAGTCAACACATACTCCGCCGTAGCCTGCACTAACATCGCTGACTATGTTTATATACATTATATTTCCAGTCAACACATACTCTGCCGTGGCACTAACATCGCTGACTATGTTTATATACATTATATTTCCAGCCAACACATACCCTGCCGTAGCCTGCACTAACATCGCTGACTATGTTTATATACATTATATTTCCAGCCAACACATACTCCGCCGTAGCCTGCACTAACATCGCCGACTATGTTTATATACATTATATTTCCAGCCAACACATACTCCGCCGTAGCCTGCACTAACATCGCCGACTATGTTTATATACATTATATTTCCAGCCAACACATACTCCGCCGTGGCCTGCACTAACATCGCTGACTATGTTTATATACATTATATTTCCAGTCAACACATACTCCGCCGTAGCCTGCACTAACATCGCTGACTATGTTTATATACATTATATTTCCAGCCAACACATACTCCGCCGTGGCCTGCACTAACATCGCTGACTATGTTTATATACATTATCTTTCCAGCCAACACATACTACGCGTAGCCTGCACTAACATCGCTGACTATGTTTATATACATTATATTTCCAGTCAACACATACTCCGCCGTAGCCTGCACTAACATCGCTGACTATGTTTATATACATTTTATTTCCAGCCAACACATACTCCGCAGTAGCCTGCACTAACATCGTTGACTTTGTTTATATACATTATATTTCCAGTCAACACATACTCCGCCGTAGCCTGCACTAACATCGCTGACTATGTTTATATGCATTATATTTCCAGCCAACACATACACCGCCGTAGCCTGTACTAACATCGCTGACTATGTTTATATACATTATATTTCCAGCCAACACATACTCGGCCGTGGCCAGCAACAACATCGCTGACTATGTTTATATACATTATATTTCCAGCCAACACATATTCCGCCGTAGCCTGCACTAACATCGCCGACTATGTTTATATACATTATATTTCCAGCCAACACATACTCCGCCGTAGCCTGCACTAACATCGCTGACTATGTTTATATACATTATATTTCCAGCCAACACATACTACGCGTAGCCTGCACTAACATCGCTGACTATGTTTATATACATTATATTTCCAGCCAACACATACTCCGCCGTAGCCTGCACTAACATCGCTGACTATGTTTATATACATTATATTTCCAGCCAACACATACTTTGCCGTGGCACCACATCGTTGACTATGTTTATATACATTATATTTCCAGTCAACACATACTCCGCCGTAGCCTGCACTAACATCGCTGACTATGTTTATATACATTATATTTCCAGTCAACACATACTCTGCTGTGGCACTAACATCGCTGACTATGTTTATATACATTATATTTCCAGTCAACATATACTCCGCCGTAGCCTGCACTAACATCGCTGACTATGTTTATATACATTATATTTCCAGTCAACACATACTCCGCCGTAGCCTGCACTAACATCGCCGACTATGTTTATGTACATTATATTTCCAGCCAACACATACTCCGCCGTAGCCTGCACTAACATCGCCGACTATGTTTATATACATTATATTTCCAGCCAACACATACTCCGCCGTGGCCTGCACTAACATCGCTGACTATGTTTATATACATTATATTTCCAGTCAACACATACTCCGCCGTAGCCTGCACTAACATCGCCGACTATGTTTATATACATTATATTTCCAGCCAACACATACTCCGCCGTGGCCTGCACTAACATCGCTGACTATGTTTATATACATTATATTTCCAGCCAACACATACTCCGCGTAGCCTGCACTAACATCGTTGACTATGTTTATATACATTATATTTCCAGTCAACACATACTCCGCCGTAGCCTGCACTAACATCGCCGACTATGTTTATATACATTATATTTCCAGCCAACACATACTCCGCCGTAGCCTGCACTAACATCGCCGACTATGTTTATATACATTATATTTCCAGCCAACACATACTCCGCCGTGGCCTGCACTAACATCGCTGACTATGTTTATATACATTATATTTCCAGTCAACACATACTCCGCCGTAGCCTGCACTAACATCGCTGACTATGTTTATATACATTATATTTCCAGCCAACACATACTCCGCCGTGGCCTGCACTAACATCGCTGACTATGTTTATATACATTATATTTCCAGCCAACACATACTCCGCGTAGCCTGCACTAACATCGCTGACTATGTTTATATACATTATATTTCCAGTCAACCCATACTCCGCCGTAGCCTGCACTAACATCGCTGACTATGTTTATATACATTATATTTACAGTCAACACATACTCCGCCGTAGCCTGCACTAACATCGCTGACTATGTTTATATACATTATATTTCCAGCCAACACATACTCCGCCGTGGCCTGCACTAACATCGCTGACTATGTTTATATACATTATATTTCCAGCCAACACATACTCCGCCGTAGCCTGCACTAACATGGCTGACTATGTTTATATACATTATATTTCCAGTCAACACATACTCCGCCGTAGCCTGCACTAACATCGCTGACTATGTTTATATACATTATATTTCCAGTCAACACATACTCCGCCGTAGCCTGCACTAACATCGCTGACTATGTTTATATACATTATATTTCCAGCCAACACATACTCCACCGTAGCCTGCACTAACATGGCTGACTATGTTTATATACATTATATTTCCAGTCAACACATACTCCGCCGTAGCCTGCACTAACATCGCTGACTATGTTTATATACATTATATTTCCAGTCAACACATACTCCGCCGTAGCCTGCACTAACATCGCTGACTATGTTTATATACATTATATTTCCAGTCAACACATACTCTGCCGTGGCACTAACATCGCTGACTATGTTTATATACATTATATTTCCAGCCAACACATACCCTGCCGTAGCCTGCACTAACATCGCTGACTATGTTTATATACATTATATTTCCAGCCAACACATACTCCGCCGTAGCCTGCACTAACATCGCCGACTATGTTTATATACATTATATTTCCAGCCAACACATACTCCGCCGTAGCCTGCACTAACATCGCCGACTATGTTTATATACATTATATTTCCAGCCAACACATACTCCGCCGTGGCCTGCACTAACATCGCTGACTATGTTTATATACATTATATTTCCAGTCAACACATACTCCGCCGTAGCCTGCACTAACATCGCTGACTATGTTTATATACATTATATTTCCAGCCAACACATACTCCGCCGTGGCCTGCACTAACATCGCTGACTATGTTTATATACATTATCTTTCCAGCCAACACATACTACGCGTAGCCTGCACTAACATCGCTGACTATGTTTATATACATTATATTTCCAGTCAACACATACTCCGCCGTAGCCTGCACTAACATCGCTGACTATGTTTATATACATTTTATTTCCAGCCAACACATACTCCGCCGTAGCCTGCACTAACATCGTTGACTTTGTTTATATACATTATATTTCCAGTCAACACATACTCCGCCGTAGCCTGCACTAACATCGCTGACTATGTTTATATACATTATATTTCCAGCCAACACATACACCGCCGTAGCCTGTACTAACAACGCTGACTATGTTTATATACATTATATTTCCAGCCAACACATACTCGGCCGTGGCCAGCAACAACATCGCTGACTATGTTTATATACATTATATTTCCAGCCAACACATATTCCGCCGTAGCCTGCACTAACATCGCCGACTATGTTTATATACATTATATTTCCAGCCAACACATACTCCGCCGTAGCCTGCACTAACATCGCTGACTATGTTTATATACATTATATTTCCAGCCAACACATACTACGCGTAGCCTGCACTAACATCGCTGACTATGTTTATATACATTATATTTCCAGCCAACACATACTCCGCCGTAGCCTGCACTAACATCGCTGACTATGTTTATATACATTATATTTCCAGCCAACACATACTTTGCCGTGGCACCACATCGTTGACTATGTTTATATACATTATATTTCCAGTCAACACATACTCCGCCGTAGCCTGCACTAACATCGCTGACTATGTTTATATACATTATATTTCCAGTCAACACATACTCTGCTGTGGCACTAACATCGCTGACTATGTTTATATACATTATATTTCCAGTCAACATATACTCCGCCGTAGCCTGCACTAACATCGCTGACTATGTTTATATACATTATATTTCCAGTCAACACATACTCCGCCGTAGCCTGCACTAACATCGCCGACTATGTTTATGTACATTATATTTCCAGCCAACACATACTCCGCCGTAGCCTGCACTAACATCGCCGACTATGTTTATATACATTATATTTCCAGCCAACACATACTCCGCCGTGGCCTGCACTAACATCGCTGACTATGTTTATATACATTATATTTCCAGTCAACACATACTCCGCCGTAGCCTGCACTAACATCGCTGACTATGTTTATATACATTATATTTCCAGCCAACACATACTCCGCCGTGGCCTGCACTAACATCGCTGACTATGTTTATATACATTATATTTCCAGCCAACACATACTCCGCGTAGCCTGCACTAACATCGTTGACTATGTTTATATACATTATATTTCCAGTCAACACATACTCCGCCGTAGCCTGCACTAACATCGCCGACTATGTTTATATACATTATATTTCCAGCCAACACATACTCCGCCGTAGCCTGCACTAACATCGCCGACTATGTTTATATACATTATATTTCCAGCCAACACATACTCCGCCGTGGCCTGCACTAACATCGCTGACTATGTTTATATACATTATATTTCCAGTCAACACATACTCCGCCGTAGCCTGCACTAACATCGCTGACTATGTTTATATACATTATATTTCCAGCCAACACATACTCTGCCGTGGCCTGCACTAACATCGCTGACTATGTTTATATACATTATATTTCCAGCCAACACATACTCCGCGTAGCCTGCACTAACATCGCTGACTATGTTTATATAAATTATATTCCCAGTCAACCCATACTCCGCCGTAGCCTGCACTAACATCGCTGACTATGTTTATATACATTATATTTACAGTCAACACATACTCCGCCGTAGCCTGCACTAACATCGCTGACTATGTTTATATACATTATATTTCCAGCCAACACATACTCCGCCGTAGCCTGCACTAACATGGCTGACTATGTTTATATACATTATATTTCCAGCCAACACATACTCCGCCAAAGCCTGCACTAACATGGCTGACTATGTTTATATACATTATATTTCCAGTCAACACATACTCCGCCGTAGCCTGCACTAACATCGCTGACTATGTTTATATACATTATATTTCCAGTCAACACATACTCCGCCGTAGCCTGCACTAACATCGCTGACTATGTTTATATACATTATATTTCCAGCCAACACATACTCCACCGTAGCCTGCACTAACATGGCTGACTATGTTTATATACATTATATTTCCAGCCAACACATACCCTGCCGTAGCCTGCACTAACATCGCTGACTATGTTTATATACATTATATTTCCAGCCAACACATACTCCGCCGTAGCCTGCACTAACATCGCCGACTATGTTTATATACATTATATTTCCAGCCAACACATACTCCGCCGTAGCCTGCACTAACATCGCCGACTATGTTTATATACATTATATTTCCAGCCAACACATACTCCGCCGTGGCCTGCACTAACATCGCTGACTATGTTTATATACATTATATTTCCAGTCAACACATACTCCGCCGTAGCCTGCACTAACATCGCTGACTATGTTTATATACATTATATTTCCAGCCAACACATACTGCGCCGTGGCCTGCACTAACATCGCTGACTATGTTTATATACATTATCTTTCCAGCCAACACATACTACGCGTAGCCTGCACTAACATCGCTGACTATGTTTATATACATTATATTTCCAGTCAACACATACTCCGCCGTAGCCTGCACTAACATCGCTGACTATGTTTATATACATTTTATTTCCAGCCAACACATACTCCGCCGTAGCCTGCACTAACATCGTTGACTTTGTTTATATACATTATATTTCCAGTCAACACATACTCCGCCGTAGCCTGCACTAACATCGCTGACTATGTTTATATACATTATATTTCCAGCCAACACATACACCGCCGTAGCCTGTACTAACATCGCTGACTATGTTTATATACATTATATTTCCAGCCAACACATACTCGGCCGTGGCCAGCAACAACATCGCTGACTATGTTTATATACATTATATTTCCAGCCAACACATATTCCGCCGTAGCCTGCACTAACATCGCCGACTATGTTTATATACATTATATTTCCAGCCAACACATACTCCGCCGTAGCCTGCACTAACATCGCTGACTATGTTTATATACATTATATTTCCAGCCAACACATACTACGCGTAGCCTGCACTAACATCGCTGACTATGTTTATATACATTATATTTCCAGCCAACACATACTCCGTCGTAGCCTGCACTAACATCGCTGACTATGTTTATATACATTATATTTCCAGCCAACACATACTTTGCCGTGGCACCACATCGTTGACTATGTTTATATACATTATATTTCCAGTCAACACATACTCCGCCGTAGCCTGCACTAACATCGCTGACTATGTTTATATACATTATATTTCCAGTCAACACATACTCTGCTGTGGCACTAACATCGCTGACTATGTTTATATACATTATATTTCCAGCCAACACATACCTCGCCGTAGCCTGCACTAACATCGCTGACTATGTTTATATACATTATATTTCCAGCCAACACATACTCCGCCGTAGCCTGCACTAACATCGTCGACTGTGTTTATATACATTATATTTCCAGCCAACACATACTCCGCCGTAGCCTGCACTAACATCGCCGACTTTGTTTATATACATTATATTTCCAGCCAACACATACTCCGCCGTAGCCTGCACTAACATCGCCGACTATGTTTATATACATTATATTTCCAGCCAACACATACTCCGCCGTGGCCTGCACTAACATCGCTGACTATGTTTATATACAATATATTTCCAGCCAACACATACTCCGCCGTGGCCTGCACTAACATCGCTGACTATGTTTATATACATTATATTTCCAGCCAACACATACTTCGCGTAGCCTGCACTAACATCGCTGACTATGTTTATATACATTATATTTCCAGTCAACACATACTCCGCCGTAGCCTGCACTAACATCGCTGACTATGTTTATATACATTTTATTTCCAGCCAACACATACTCCGCCGTAGCCTGCACTAACATCGTTGACTTTGTTTATATACATTATATTTCCAGTCAACACATACTCCGCCGTAGCCTGCACTAACATCGCTGACTATGTTTATATACATTATATTTCCAGCCAACACATACTCGGCCGTGGCCAGCAACAACATCGCTGACTATGTTTATATACATTATATTTCCAGCCAACACATATTCCGCCGTAGCCTGCACTAACATCGCCGACTATGTTTATATACATTATATTTCCAGCCAACACATACTCCGCCGTAGCCTGTACTAACATCGCTGACTATGTTTATATACATTATATTTCCAGCCGACACATACTCGGCCGTGGCCAGCAACAACATCGCTGACTATGTTTATATACATTATATTTCCAGCCAACACATATTCCGCCGTAGCCTGCACTAACATCGCCGACTATGTTTATATACATTATATTTCCAGCCAACACATACTCCGCCGTAGCCTGCACTAACATGGCTGACTATGTTTATATACATTATATTTCCAGTCAACACATACTCCGCCGTAGCCTGCACTAACATCGCTGACTATGTTTATATACATTATATTTCCAGCCAACACATACTCCGCCGTAGCCTGCACTAACATCGCTGACTATGTTTATATACATTATATTTCCAGCCAACACATACTTTGCCGTGGCACCAACATCGTTGACTATGTTTATATACATTATATTTCCAGTCAACACATACTCCGCCGTAGCCTGCACTAACATCGCTGACTATGTTTATATACATTATATTTCCAGTCAACACATACTCTGCCGTGGCACTAACATCGCTGACTATGTTTATATACATTATATTTCCAGCCAACACATACTCCGCCGTAGCCTGCACTAACATCGCTGACTATGTTTATATACATTATATTTCCAGCCAACACATACTCCGCCGTAGCCAGCACTAACATCGCCGACTATGTTTATGTACATTATATTTCCAGCCAACACATACTCCGCCGTAGCCTGCACTAACATCGCCGACTATGTTTATATACATTATATTTCCAGCCAACACATACTCCGCCGTGGCTTGCACTAACATCGCTGACTATGTTTATATACATTATATTTCCAGTCAACACATACTCCGCCGTAGCCTGCACTAACATCGCTGACTATGTTTATATACATTATATTTCCAGCCAACACATACTCCGCGGTGGCCTGCACTAACATCGCTGACTATGTTTATATACATTATATTTCCAGCCAACACATACTCCGCGTAGCCTGCACTAACATCGCTGACTATGTTTATATACATTATATTTCCAGTCAACACATACTCCGCCGTAGCCTGCACTAACATCGCTGACTATGTTTATATACATTATATTTCCAGTCAACACATACTCCGCCGTAGCCTGCACTAACATCGCCGACTATGTTTATGTACATTATATTTCCAGCCAACACATACTCCGCCGTAGCCTGCACTAACATCGCCGACTATGTTTATATACATTATATTTCCAGCCAACACATACTCCGCCGTGGCCTGCACTAACATCGCTGACTATGTTTATATACATTATATTTCCAGTCAACACATACTCCGCCGTAGCCTGCACTAACATCGCTGACTATGTTTATATACATTATATTTCCAGCCAACACATACTCCGCCGTGGCCTGCACTAACATCGCTGACTATGTTTATATACATTATATTTCCAGCCAACACATACTCCGCGTAGCCTGCACTAACATCGTTGACTATGTTTATATACATTATATTTCCAGTCAACACATACTCCGCCGTAGCCTGCACTAACATCGCCGACTATGTTTATATACATTATATTTCCAGCCAACACATACTCCGCCGTAGCCTGCACTAACATCGCCGACTATGTTTATATACATTATATTTCCAGCCAACACATACTCCGCCGTGGCCTGCACTAACATCGCTGACTATGTTTATATACATTATATTTCCAGTCAACACATACTCCGCCGTAGCCTGCACTAACATCGCTGACTATGTTTTATATACATTATATTTCCAGCCAACACATACTCCTCCGTGGCCTGCACTAACATCGCTGACTATGTTTATATACATTATATTTCCAGCCAACACATACTCCGCGTAGCCTGCACTAACATCGCTGACTATGTTTATATACATTATATTTCCAGTCAACCCATACTCCGCCGTAGCCTGCACTAACATCGCTGACTATGTTTATATACATTATATTTACAGTCAACACATACTCCGCCGTAGCCTGCACTAACATCGCTGACTATGTTTATATACATTATATTTCCAGCCAACACATACTCCGCCGTAGCCTGCACTAACATGGCTGACTATGTTTATATACATTATATTTCCAGTCAACACATACTCCGCCGTAGCCTGCACTAACATCGCTGACTATGTTTATATACATTATATTTCCAGTCAACACATACTCCGCCGTAGCCTGCACTAACATCGCTGACTATGTTTATATACATTATATTTCCAGCCAACACATACTCCGCCGTGGCCTGCACTAACATCGCTGACTATGTTTATATACATTATATTTCCAGCCAACACATACTCCGCCGTAGCCTGCACTAACATGGCTGACTATGTTTATATACATTATATTTCCAGTCAACACATACTCCGCCGTAGCCTGCACTAACATCGCTGACTATGTTTATATACATTATATTTCCAGTCAACACATACTCCGCCGTAGCCTGCACTAATATCGCTGACTATGTTTATATACATTATATTTCCAGCCAACACATACTTTGCCGTGGCACCAACATCGTTGACTATGTTTATATACATTATATTTCCAGTCAACACATACTCCGCCGTAGCCTGCACTAACATCGCTGACTATGTTTATATACATTATATTTCCAGTCAGCACATACTCTGCCGTGGCACTAACATCGCTGACTATGTTTATATACATTATATTTCCAGCCAACACATACCCTGCCGTAGCCTGCACTAACATCGCTGACTATGTTTATATACATTATATTTCCAGCCAACACATACTCCGCCGTAGCCTGCACTAACATCGCCGACTACGTTTATATACATTATATTTCCAGCCAACACATACTCCGCCGTGGCCTGCACTAACATCGCTGACTATGTTTATATACATTATCTTTCCAGCCAACACATACTACGCGTAGCCTGCACTAACATCGCTGACTATGTTTATATACATTATATTTCCAGTCAACACATACTCCGCCGTAGCCTGCACTAACATCGCTGACTATGTTTATATACATTTTATTTCCAGCCAACACATACTCCGCCGTAGCCTGCACTAACATCGTTGACTTTGTTTATATACATTATATTTCCAGTCAACACATACTCCGCCGTAGCCTGCACTAACATCGCTGACTATGTTTATATACATTATATTTCCAGCCAACACATACACCGCCGTAGCCTGTACTAACATCGCTGACTATGTTTATATACATTATATTTCCAGCCAACACATACTCGGCCGTGGCCAGCAACAACATCGCTGACTATGTTTATATACATTATATTTCCAGCCAACACATATTCCGCCGTAGCCTGCACTAACATCGCCGACTATGTTTATATACATTATATTTCCAGCCAACACATACTCCGCCGTAGCCTGCACTAACATCGCTGACTATGTTTATATACATTATATTTCCAGCCAACACATTCTACGCGTAGCCTGCACTAACATCGCTGACTATGTTTATATACATTATATTTCCAGCCAACACATACTCCGCCGTAGCCTGCACTAACATCGCTGACTATGTTTATATACATTATATTTCCAGCCAACACATACTTTGCCGTGGCACCACATCGTTGACTATGTTTATATACATTATATTTCCAGTCAACACATACTCCGCCGTAGCCTGCACTAACATCGCTGGCTATGTTTATATACATTATATTTCCAGTCAACACATACTCTGCCGTGGCACTAACATCGCTGACTATGTTTATATACATTATATTTCCAGCCAACACATACCCCGCCGTAGCCTGCACTAACATCGCTGACTATGTTTATATACATTATATTTCCAGCCAACACATACTCCGCCGTAGCCTGCACTAACATCGCCGACTGTGTTTATATACATTATATTTCCAGCCAACACATACTCCGCCGTAGCCTGCACTAACATCGCCGACTTTGTTTATATACATTATATTTCCAGCCAACACATACTCCGCCGTAGCCTGCACTAACATCGCCGACTATGTTTATATACATTATATTTCCAGCCAACACATACTCCGCCGTGGCCTGCACTAACATCGCTGACTATGTTTATATACAATATATTTCCAGCCAACACATACTCCGCCGTGGCCTGCACTAACATCGCTGACTATGTTTATATACATTATATTTCCAGCCAACACATACTACGCGTAGCCTGCACTAACATCGCTGACTATGTTTATATACATTATATTTCCAGTCAACACATACTCCGCCGTAGCCTGCACTAACATCGCTGACTATGTTTATATACATTTTATTTCCAGCCAACACATACTCCGCCGTAGCCTGCACTAACATCGTTGACTTTGTTTATATACATTATATTTCCAGTCAACACATACTCCGCCGCAGCCTGCACTAACATCGCTGACTATGTTTATATACATTATATTTCCAGTCAACACATACTCCGCCGTAGCCTGCACTAACATCGCTGACTATGTTTATATACATTATATTTCCAGCCAACACATACTTTGCCGTGGCACCAACATCGTTGACTATGTTTATATACATTATATTTCCAGTCAACACATACTCCGCCGTAGCCTGCACTAACATCGCTGACTATGTTTATATACATTATATTTCCAGTCAACACATACTCTGCCGTGGCACTAACATCGCTGACTATGTTTATATACATTATATTTCCAGCCAACACATACTCCGCCGTAGCCTGCACTAACATCGCTGACTATGTTTATATACATTATATTTCCAGCCAACACATACTTTGCCGTGGCACCAACATCGTTGACTATGTTTATATACATTATATTTCCAGCCAACACATACTCCGCCGTAGCCTGCACTAACATGGCTGACTATGTTTATATACATTATATTTCCAGTCAACACATACTCCGCCGTAGCCTGCACTAACATCGCTGACTATGTTTATATACATTATATTTCCAGTCAACACATACTCCGCCGTAGCCTGCACTAACATCGCTGACTATGTTTATATACATTATATTTCCAGCCAACACATACTTTGCCGTGGCACCAACATCGTTGACTATGTTTATATACATTATATTTCCAGTCAACACATACTCCGCCGTAGCCTGCACTAACATCGCTGACTATGTTTATATACATTATATTTCCAGTCTACACATACTCTGCCGTAGCACTAACATCGCTGACTATGTTTATATACATTATATTTCCAGCCAACACATACTCCGCCGTAGCCTGCACTAACATCGCCGACTATGTTTATATACATTATATTTCCAGCCAACACATACTCCGCCGTAGCCTGCACTAACATCGCCGACTATGTTTATATACATTATATTTCCAGCCAACACATACTCCGCCGTAGCCTGCACTAACATCGCCGACTATGTTTATATACATTATATTTCCAGCCAACACATACTCCGCCGTGGCCTGCACTAACATCGCTGACTATGTTTATATACATTATATTTCCAGTCAACACATACTCCGCCGTAGCCTGCACTAACATCGCCGACTATGTTTATATACATTATATTTCCAGCCAACACATACTCCGCCGTAGCCTGCACTAACATCGCCGACTATGTTTATATACATTATATTTCCAGCCAACACATACTCCGCCGTGGCCTGCACTAACATCACTGACTATGTTTATATACATTATATTTCCAGTCAACACATACTCCGCCGTAGCCTGCACTAACATCGCTGACTATGTTTATATACATTATATTTCCAGCCAACACATACTCCGCCATGGCCTGCACTAACATCGCTGACTATGTTTATATACATTATATTTCCAGCCAACACATACTCCGCGTAGCCTGCACTAACATCGCTGACTATGTTTATAAACATTATATTTCCAGTCAACCCATACTCCGCCGTAGCCTGCACTAACATCGCTGACTATGTTTATATACATTATATTTCCAGTCAACACATACTCCGCCGTAGCCTGCACTAACATCGCTGACTATGTTTATATACATTATATTTCCAGCCAACACATACTCCGCCGTAGCCTGCACTAACATGGCTGACTATGTTTATATACATTATATTTCCAGTCAACACATACTCCGCCGCAGCCTGCACTAACATCGCTGACTATGTTTATATACATTATATTTCCAGTCAACACATACTCCGCCGTAGCCTGCACTAACATCGCTGACTATGTTTATATACATTATATTTCCAGCCAACACATACTCCGCCGTAGCCTGCACTAACATCGCCGACTATGTTTATATACATTATATTTCCAGCCAACACATACTCCGCCGTGGCCTGCACTAACATCGCTGACTATGTTTATATACATTATATTTCCAGTCAACACATACTCCGCCGTAGCCTGCACTAACATCGCTGACTATGTTTATATACATTATATTTCCAGCCAACACATACTACGCGTAGCCTGCACTAACATCGCTGACTATGTTTATATACATTATATTTCCAGTCAACACATACTCCGCCGTAGCCTGCACTAACATCGCTGACTATGTTTATATACATTTTATTTCCAGCCAACACATACTCCGCCGTAGCCTGCACTAACATCGTTGACTTTGTTTATATACATTATATTTCCAGTCAACACATACTCCGCCGTAGCCTGCACTAACATCGCTGACTATGTTTATATACATTATATTTCCAGCCAACACATACTCGGCCGTGGCCAGCAACAACATCGCTGACTATGTTTATATACATTATATTTCCAGCCAACACATATTCCGCCGTAGCCTGCACTAACATCGCCGACTATGTTTATATACATTATATTTCCAGCCAACACATACTCCGCCGTAGCCTGTACTAACATCGCTGACTATGTTTATATACATTATATTTCCAGCCGACACATACTCGGCCGTGGCCAGCAACAACATCGCTGACTATGTTTATATACATTATATTTCCAGCCAACACATATTCCGCCGTAGCCTGCACTAACATCGCCGACTATGTTTATATACATTATATTTCCAGCCAACACATACTCCGCCGTAGCCTGCACTAACATGGCTGACTATGTTTATATACATTATATTTCCAGCCAACACATACTCCGCCGTAGCCTGCACTAACATCGCTGACTATGTTTATATACATTATATTTCCAGCCAACACATACTTTGCCGTGGCACCAACATCGTTGACTATGTTTATATACATTATATTTCCAGTCAACACATACTCCGCCGTAGCCTGCACTAACATCGCTGACTATGTTTATATACATTATATTTCCAGTCAACACATACTCTGCCGTGGCACTAACATCGCTGACTATGTTTATATACATTATATTTCCAGCCAACACATACTCCGCCGTAGCCTGCACTAACATCGCCGACTATGTTTATATACATTATATTTCCAGCCAACACATACTCCGCCGTAGCCTGCACTAACATCGCCGACTATGTTTATATACATTATATTTCCAGCCAACACATACTCCGCCGTAGCCTGCACTAACATCGCCGACTATGTTTCTATACATTATATTTCCAGCCAACACATACTCCGCCGTGGCCTGCACTAACATCGCTGACTATGTTTATATACATTATATTTCCAGTCAACACATACTCTGCCGTAGCCTGCACTAACATCGCCGACTATGTTTATATACATTATATTTCCAGCCAACACGGGGAGCCTCCGTGACCGAGAGTTAGCGTGCTCGGCCTCAGACCGCCAGGGCTCGAATTTCGAATCCTGTGTCTGGAGGACAGTGTCATCTCAATCATCTCACCATCCTCAGGAGGTTCTCCTGGCCCAGTTTAGCCTATATGTGCACAAAGGTGGCCTAAAGCCCGATTCATTTCATTTCCAGCCAACACATACTCCGCGTAGCCTGCACTAACATCGCTGACTATGTTTATATACATTATATTTCCAGTCAACCCATACTCCGCCGTAGCCTGCACTAACATCGCTGACTATGTTTATATACATTATATTTCCAGTCAACACATACTCCGCCGTAGCCTGCACTAACATCGCTGACTATGTTTATATACATTATATTTCCAGCCAACACATACTCCGCCGTAGCCTGCACTAACATGGCTGACTATGTTTATATACATTATATTTCCAGTCAACACATACTCCGCCGCAGCCTGCACTAACATCGCTGACTATGTTTATATACATTATATTTCCAGTCAACACATACTCCGCCGTAGCCTGCACTAACATCGCTGACTATGTTTATATACATTATATTTCCAGCCAACACATACTTTGCCGTGGCACCAACATCGTTGACTATGTTTATATACATTATATTTCCAGTCAACACATACTCCGCCGTAGCCTGCACTAACATCGCTGACTATGTTTATATACATTATATTTCCAGTCAACACATACTCTGCCGTGGCACTAACATCGCTGACTATGTTTATATACATTATATTTCCAGCCAACACATACTCCGCCGTAGCCTGCACTAACATCGCTGACTATGTTTATATACATTATATTTCCAGCCAACACATACTTTGCCGTGGCACCAACATCGTTGACTATGTTTATATACATTATATTTCCAGCCAACACATACTCCGCCGTAGCCTGCACTAACATGGCTGACTATGTTTATATACATTATATTTCCAGTCAACACATACTCCGCCGTAGCCTGCACTAACATCGCTGACAATGTTTATATACATTATATTTCCAGTCAACACATACTCCGCCGTAGCCTGCACTAACATCGCTGACTATGTTTATATACATTATATTTCCAGCCAACACATACTTTGCCGTGGCACCAACATCGTTGACTATGTTTATATACATTATATTTCCAGTCAACACATACTCCGCCGTAGCCTGCACTAACATCGCTGACTATGTTTATATACATTATATTTCCAGTCAACACATACTCTGCCGTGGCACTAACATCGCTGACTATGTTTATATACATTATATTTCCAGCCAACACATACTCCGCCGTAGCCTGCACTAACATCGCCGACTATGTTTATATACATTATATTTCCAGCCAAAACATACTCCGCCGTAGCCTGCTCTAACATCGCCGACTATGTTTATATACATTATATTTCCAGCTAACACATACTCCGCCGTAGCCTGCACTAACATCGCCGACTATGTTTATATACATTATATTTCCAGCCAACACATACTCCGCCGTGGCCTGCACTAACATCGCTGACTATGTTTATATACATTATATTTCCAGTCAACACATACTCCGCCGTAGCCTGCACTAACATCGCCGACTATGTTTATATACATTATATTTCCAGCCAACACATACTCCGCCGTAGCCTGCACTAACATCGCCGACTATGTTTATATACATTATATTTCCAGCCAACACATACTCCGCCGTGGCCTGCACTAACATCACTGACTATGTTTATATACATTATATTTCCAGTCAACACATACTCCGCCGTAGCCTGCACTAACATCGCTGACTATGTTTATATACATTATATTTCCAGCCAACACATACTCCGCCATGGCCTGCACTAACATCGCTGACTATGTTTATATACATTATATTTCCAGCCAACACATACTCCGCGTAGCCTGCACTAACATCGCTGACTATGTTTATATACATTATATTTCCAGTCAACCCATACTCCGCCGTAGCCTGCACTAACATCGCTGACTATGTTTATATACATTATATTTCCAGTCAACACATACTCCGCCGTAGCCTGCACTAACATCGCTGACTATGTTTATATACATTATATTTCCAGCCAACACATACTCCGCCGTAGCCTGCACTAACATGGCTGACTATGTTTATATACATTATATTTCCAGTCAACACATACTCCGCCGCAGCCTGCACTAACATCGCTGACTATGTTTATATACATTATATTTCCAGTCAACACATACTCCGCCGTAGCCTGCACTAACATCGCTGACTATGTTTATATACATTATATTTCCAGCCAACACATACTCCGCCGTAGCCTGCACTAACATCGCCGACTATGTTTATATACATTATATTTCCAGCCAACACATACTCCGCCGTGGCCTGCACTAACATCGCTGACTATGTTTATATACATTATATTTCCAGTCAACACATACTCCGCCGTAGCCTGTACTAACATCGCTGACTATGTTTATATACATTATATTTCCAGTCAACACATACTCCGCCGTAGCCTGCACTAACATCGCTGACTATGTTTATATACATTTTATTTCCAGCCAACACATACTCCGCCGTAGCCTACACTAACATCGTTGACTTTGTTTATATACATTATATTTCCAGTCAACACATACTCCGCCGTAGCCTGCACTAACATCGCTGACTATGTTTTATACATTATATTTCCAGCCAACACATACACCGCCGTAGCCTGTACTAACATCGCTGACTATGTTTATATACATTATATTTCCAGCCAACACATACTCGGCCGTGGCCAGCAACAACATCGCTGACTATGTTTATATACATTATATTTCCAGCCAACACATATTCCGCCGTAGCCTGCACTAACATCGCCGACTATGTTTATATACATTATATTTCCAGCCAACACATACTCCGCCGTAGCCTGCACTAACATCGCTGACTATGTTTATATACATTATATTTCCAGCCAACACATACTACGCGTAGCCTGCACTAACATCGCTGACTATGTTTATATACATTATATTTCCAGCCAACACATACTCCGCCGTAGCCTGCACTAACATCGCTGACTATGTTTATATACATTATATTTCCAGCCAACACATACTTTGCCGTGGCACCAACATCGTTGACTATGTTTATATACATTATATTTCCAGTCAACACATACTCCGCCGTAGCCTGCACTAACATCGCTGACTATGTTTATATACATTATATTTCCAGTCAACACATACTCTGCCGTGGCACTAACATCGCTGACTATGTTTATATACATTATATTTCCAGCCAACACATACCCCGCCGTAGCCTGCACTAACATCGCTGACTATGTTTATATACATTATATTTCCAGCCAACACATACTCCGCCGTAGCCTGCACTAACATCGCCGACTGTGTTTATATACATTATATTTCCACCAACACATACTCCGCCGTAGCCTGCACTAACATCGCCGACTTTGTTTATATACATTATATTTCCAGCCAACACATACTCCGCCGTAGCCTGCACTAACATCGCCGACTATGTTTATATACATTATATTTCCAGCCAACACATACTCCGCCGTGGCCTGCACTAACATCGCTGACTATGTTTATATACAATATATTTCCAGCCAACACATACTCCGCCGTGGCCTGCACTAACATCGCTGACTATGTTTATATACATTATATTTCCAGCCAACACATTCTACGCGTAGCCTGCACTAACATCGCTGACTATGTTTATATACATTATATTTCCAGTCAACACATACTCCGTCGTAGCCTGCACTAACATCGCTGACTATGTTTATATACATTTTATTTCCAGCCAACACACACTCCGCCGTAGCCTGCACTAACATCGTTGACTTTGTTTATATACATTATATTTCCAGTCAACACATACTCCGCCGTAGCCTGCACTAACATCGCTGACTATGTTTATATACATTATATTTCCAGCCAACACATACTCGGCCGTGGCCAGCAACAACATCGCTGACTATGTTTATATACATTATATTTCCAGCCAACACATATTCCGCCGTAGCCTGCACTAACATTGCCGACTATGTTTATATACATTATATTTCCAGCCAACACATACTCCGCCGTAGCCTGTACTAACATCGCTGACTATGTTTATATACATTATATTTCCAGCCAACACATACTCGGCCGTGGCCAGCAACAACATCGCTGACTATGTTTATATACATTATATTTCCAGCCAACACATATTCCGCCGTAGCCTGCACTAACATCGCCGACTATGTTTATATACATTATATTTCCAGCCAACACATACTCCGCCGTAGCCTGCACTAACATGGCTGACTATGTTTTTATACATTATATTTCCAGTCAACACATACTCCGCCGTAGCCTGCACTAACATCGCTGACTATGTTTATATACATTATATTTCCAGCCAACACATACTCCGCCGTAGCCTGCACTAACATCGCTGACTATGTTTATATACATTATATTTCCAGCCAACACATACTTTGCCGTGGCACCAACATCGTTGACTATGTTTATATACATTATATTTCCAGTCAACACATACTCCGCCGTAGCCTGCACTAACATCGCTGACTATGTTTATATACATTATATTTCCAGTCAACACATACTCTGCCGTGGCACTAACATCGCTGACTATGTTTATATACATTATATTACCAGCCAACACATACTCCGCCGTAGCCTGCACTAACATCGACGACTATATTTATATACATTATATTTCCAGCCAACACATACTCCGCCGTAGCCTGCACTAACATCGCCGACTATGTTTATATACATTATATTTCCAGCCAACACATACTCCGCCGTAGCCTGCACTAACATCGCCGACTATGTTTATATACATTATATTTCCAGCCAACACATACTCCGCCGTGGCCTGCACTAACATCGCTGACTATGTTTATATACATTATATTTCCAGTCAACACATACTCCGCCGTAGCCTGCATTAACATCGCCGACTATGTTTATATACATTATATTCCCAGCCAACACATACTCCGCCGTAGCCTGCACTAACATCGCCGACTATGTTTATATACATTATATTTCCAGCCAACACATACTCCGCCGTGGCCTGCACTAACATCGCTGACTATGTTTATATACATTATATTTCCAGTCAACACATACTCCGCCGTAGCCTGCACTAACATCGCTGACTATGTTTATATACATTATATTTCCAGCCAACACATACTCCGCCGTGGCCTGCACTAACATCGCTGACTATGTTTATATACATTATATTTCCAGCCAACACATACTCCGCCGTGGCCTGCACTAACATCGCCGACTATGTTTATATACATTATATTTTCAGCCAACATATACTCCGCCGTAGCCTGCACTAACATCGCTGACTATGTTTATATACATTATATTTCCAGCCAACACATACTTTGCCGTGGCACCAACATCGTTGACTATGTTTATATACATTATATTTCCAGTCAACACATACTCCGCCGTAGCCTGCACTAACATCGCTGACTATGTTTATATACATTATATTTCCAGCCAACACATACTCCGCCGTGGCCTGCACTAACATCGCTGACTATGTTTATATACATTATATTTCCAGCCAACACATACTCCGCCGTGGCCTGCACTAACATCGCTGACTATGTTTATATACATTATATTTCCAGCCAACACATACTCCGCGTAGCCTGGACTAACATCGCTGACTATGTTTATATACAATATATTTCCAGTCAACACATACTCCGCCGTAGCCTGCACTAACATCGCTGACTATGTTTATATACATTATATTTCCAGCCAACACATACACCGCCGTAGCCTGTACTAACATCGCTGACTATGTTTATATACATTATATTTCCAGCCAACACATACTCTGCCGTGGCCTGCACTAACATCGCTGACTATGTTTATATACATTATATTTCCAGCCAACACATACTCTGCCGTGGCACTAACATCGCTGACTATGTTTATATACATTATATTTCCAGCCAACACATACTCTGCCGTGGCACTAACATCGCTGACTATGTTTATATACATTATATTTCCAGCCAACACATACTCTGCCGTGGCACTAACATCGCTGACTATTTTTATATACATTATATTTGCAGCCAACACATACTTCGCCGTAGCCTGCACTAACATCGCTGACTATGTTTATATATATTATATTTCCAGCCAACACATACTCTGCCGTGGCACTAACATCGCTGACTATGTTTATATACATTATATTTCCAGCCAACACATACTCTGCCGTGGCACTAACATCGCTGACTATGTTTATGTACATTATATTTCCAGCCAACACATACTCTGCCGTGGCACTAACATCGTTGACTATGTTTATATACATTATATTTCCAGCCAACACATACTCCGCCGTAGCCTGCACTAACATCGCTGACTATGTTTATATACATTATATTTCCAGCCAACACATACTCCGCCGTAGCCTGCACTAACATCGCCGACTATGTTTATATACATTATATTTCCGGCCAACACATACTCGGCCGTAGCCTGCACTAACATCGCTGACTATGTTTATATACATTATATTTCCAGCCAACACATACACCGCCGTAGCCTGTACTAACATCGCTGACTATGTTTATATACATTATATTTCCAGCCAACACATACTCCGCCGTGGCCTGCACTAACATCGCTGACTATGTTTATATACATTATATTTCCAGCCAACACATACTCTGCCGTGGCACTAACATCGCTGACTATGTTTATATACATTATATTTCCAGCCAACACATACTCTGCCGTGGCACTAACATCGCTGACTATGTTTATATACATTATATTTCCAGCCAATACATACTCTGCCGTGGCACTAACATCGCTGACTATGTTTATATACATTATATTTGCAGCCAACACATACACCGCCGTAGCCTGTACTAACATCGCTGACTATGTTTATATACATTATATTTCCAGCCAACACATACTCCGCCGTGGCCTGCACTAACATCGCTGACTATGTTTATATACATTATATTTCCAGCCAACACATACTCTGCCGTGGCACTAACATCGCTGACTATGTTTATATACATTATATTTGCAGCCAACACATACTTCGCCGTAGCCTGCACTAACATCGCTGACTATGTTTATATATATTATATTTCCAGCCAACACATACTCTGCCGTGGCACTAACATCGCTGACTAAGTTTATATACATTATATTTCCAGCCAACACATACTCTGCCGTGGCACTAACATCGCTGACTATGTTTATATACATTATATTTCCAGCCAACACATACTCTGCCGTGGCACTAACATCGTTGACTATGTTTATATACATTATATTTCCAGCCAACACATACTCCGCCGTAGCCTGCACTAACATCGCTGACTATGTTTATATACATTATATTTCCAGCCAACACATACTCCGCCGTAGCCTGCACTAACATCGCTGACTATGTTTATATACATTATATTTCCAGCCAACACATACTCGGCCGTGGCCAGCAACAACATCGCTGACTATGTTTATATACATTATATTTCCAGCCAACACATATTCCGCCGTAGCCTGCACTAACATTGCCGACTATGTTTATATACATTATATTTCCAGCCAACACATACTCCGCCGTAGCCTGTACTAACATCGCTGACTATGTTTATATACATTATATTTCCAGCCAACACATACTCGGCCGTGGCCAGCAACAACATCGCTGACTATGTTTATATACATTATATTTCCAGCCAACACATATTCCGCCGTAGCCTGCACTAACATCGCCGACTATGTTTATATACATTATATTTCCAGCCAACACATACTCCGCCGTAGCCTGCACTAACATGGCTGACTATGTTTTTATACATTATATTTCCAGTCAACACATACTCCGCCGTAGCCTGCACTAACATCGCTGACTATGTTTATATACATTATATTTCCAGCCAACACATACTCCGCCGTAGCCTGCACTAACATCGCTGACTATGTTTATATACATTATATTTCCAGCCAACACATACTTTGCTGTGGCACCAACATCGTTGACTATGTTTATATACATTATATTTCCAGTCAACACATACTCCGCCGTAGCCTGCACTAACATCGCTGACTATGTTTATATACATTATATTTCCAGTCAACACATACTCTGCCGTGGCACTAACATCGCTGACTATGTTTATATACATTATATTACCAGCCAACACATACTCCGCCGTAGCCTGCACTAACATCGACGACTATGTTTATATACATTATATTTCCAGCCAACACATACTCCGCCGTAGCCTGCACTAACATCGCCGACTATGTTTATATACATTATATTTCCAGCCAACACATACTCCGCCGTAGCCTGCACTAACATCGCCGACTATGTTTATATACATTATATTTCCAGCCAACACATACTCCGCCGTGGCCTGCACTAACATCGCTGACTATGTTTATATACATTATATTTCCAGTCAACACATACTCCGCCGTAGCCTGCATTAACATCGCCGACTATGTTTATATACATTATATTTCCAGCCAACACATACTCCGCCGTAGCCTGCACTAACATCGCCGACTATGTTTATATACATTATATTTCCAGCCAACACATACTCCGCCGTGGCCTGCACTAACATCGCTGACTATGTTTATATACATTATATTTCCAGTCAACACATACTCCGCCGTAGCCTGCACTAACATCGCTGACTATGTTTATATACATTATATTTCCAGCCAACACATACTCCGCCGTGGCCTGCACTAACATCGCTGACTATGTTTATATACATTATATTTCCAGCCAACACATACTCCGCCGTGGCCTGCACTAACATCGCCGACTATGTTTATATACATTATATTTTCAGCCAACATATACTCCGCCGTAGCCTGCACTAACATCGCTGACTATGTTTATATACATTATATTTCCAGCCAACACATACTTTGCCGTGGCACCAACATCGTTGACTATGTTTATATACATTATATTTCCAGTCAACACATACTCCGCCGTAGCCTGCACTAACATCGCTGACTATGTTTATATACATTATATTTCCAGCCAACACATACACCGCCGTAGCCTGTACTAACATCGCTGACTATGTTTATATACATTATATTTCCAGCCAACACATACTCTGCCGTGGCCTGCACTAACATCGCTGACTATGTTTATATACATTATATTTCCAGCCAACACGTACTCTGCCGTGGCACTAACATCGCTGACTATGTTTATATACATTATATTTCCAGCCAACACATACTCTGCCGTGGCACTAACATCGCTGACTATGTTTATATACATTATATTTCCAGCCAACACATACTCTGCCGTGGCACTAACATCGCTGACTATTTTTATATACATTATATTTGCAGCCAACACATACTTCGCCGTAGCCTGCACTAACATCGCTGACTATGTTTATATATATTATATTTCCAGCCAACACATACTCTGCCGTGGCACTAACATCGCTGACTATGTTTATATACATTATATTTCCAGCCAACACATACTCTGCCGTGGCACTAACATCGCTGACTATGTTTATATACATTATATTTCCAGCCAACACATACTCTGCCGTGGCACTAACATCGTTGACTATGTTTATATACATTATATTTCCAGCCAACACATACTCCGCCGTAGCCTGCACTAACATCGCTGACTATGTTTATATACATTATATTTCCAGCCAACACATACTCCGCCGTAGCCTGCACTAACATCGCCGACTATGTTTATATACATTATATTTCCGGCCAACACATACTCGGCCGTAGCCTGCACTAACATCGCTGACTATGTTTATATACATTATATTTCCAGCCAACACATACACCGCCGTAGCCTGTACTAACATCGCTGACTATGTTTATATACATTATATTTCCAGCCAACACATACTCCGCCGTGGCCTGCACTAACATCGCTGACTATGTTTATATACATTATATTTCCAGCCAACACATACTCTGCCGTGGCACTAACATTGCTGACTATGTTTATATACATTATATTTCCAGCCAACACATACTCTGCCGTGGCACTAACATCGCTGACTATGTTTATATACATTATATTTCCAGCCAATACATACTCTGCCGTGGCACTAACATCGCTGACTATGTTTATATACATTATATTTGCAGCCAACACATACACCGCCGTAGCCTGTACTAACATCGCTGACTATGTTTATATACATTATATTTCCAGCCAACACATACTCCGCCGTGGCCTGCACTAACATCGCTGACTATGTTTATATACATTATATTTCCAGCCAACACATACTCTGCCGTGGCACTAACATCGCTGACTATGTTTATATACATTATATTTGCAGCCAACACATACTTCGCCGTAGCCTGCACTAACATCGCTGACTATGTTTATATATATTATATTTCCAGCCAACACATACTCTGCCGTGGCACTAACATCGCTGACTAAGTTTATATACATTATATTTCCAGCCAACACATACTCTGCCGTGGCACTAACATCGCTGACTATGTTTATATACATTATATTTCCAGCCAACACATACTCTGCCGTGGCACTAACATCGTTGACTATGTTTATATACATTATATTTCCAGCCAACACATACTCCGCCGTAGCCTGCACTAACATCGCTGACTATGTTTATATACATTATATTTCCAGCCAACACATACTCCGCCGTAGCCTGCACTAACATCGCCGACTATGTTTATATACATTATATTTCCAGCCAACACATACTCGGCCGTAGCCTGCACTAACATCGCTGACTATGTTTATATACATTATATTTCCAGCCAACACATACTCTGCCGTGGCACTAACATCGCTGACTATGTTTATATACATTATATTTCCAGCCAACACATACTCCACCGTAGCCTGCACTAACATCGCTGACTATGTTTATATACATTATATTTCCAGCCAACACATACTCCGCCGTAGCCTGCACTAACATCGCTGACTATGTTTATATACATTATATTTCCAGTCAACACATACTCCGCCGTAGCCTGCACTAACATCGCTGACTATGTTTATATACATTATATTTCCAGTCAACACATACTCCGCCGTAGCCTGCACTAACATCGCTGACTATGTTTATATACATTATATTTCCAGCCAACACATACTCCGCCGTGGCCTGCACTAACATCGCTGACTATGTTTATATACATTATATTTCCAGTCAACACATACTCTGCCGTGGCACTAACATCGCTGACTATGTTTATATACATTATATTTCCAGCCATCACATACTCCACCGTAGCCTGCACTAACATCGCTGACTATGTTTATATACATTATATTTCCAGCCAACACATACTCTGCCGTGGCACTAACATCGCTGACTATGTTTATATACATTATATTTCCAGCCAACACATACTCCGCCGTGGCCTGCACTAGCATCGCTGACTATGTTTATATACATTATATTTCCAGCCAACACATACTCTGCCGTGGCCTGCACTAACATCGCTGACTATGTTTATATACATTATATTTTCAGCCAACACATACTCTGCCGTGGCACTAACATCGCTGACTATGTTTATATACATTATATTTTCAGCCAACACATACTCCGCCGTGGCCTGCACTAACATCGCTGACTATGTTTATATACATTATATTTCCAGCCAACACATACTCTGCCGTGGCACTAACATCGCTGACTATGTTTATATACATTATATTTCCAGCCAACACATACTCTGCCGTGGCCTGCACTAACATAGCTGACTATGTTTATATACATTATATTTCCAGCCAGCACATACGCCGCCGTAGCCTGTACTAACATCGCTGACTATGTTTATATACATTATATTTCCAGCCAACACATACTCTGCCGTGGCACTAACATCGCTGACTATGTTTATATACATTATATTTTCAGTCAACACATACTCCGCCGTAGCCTGCACTAACATCGCTGACTATGTTTATATACATTATATTTCCAGCCAACACATACTCCGCCGTAGCCTGCACCAACATCGTTGACTTTGTTTATATACATTATATTTCCAGTCAACACATACTCCGCCGTAGCCTGCACTAACATCGCTGACTATGTTTATATACATTATATTTCCAGCCAACACATACACCGCCGTAGCCTGTACTAACATCGCTGACTATGTTTATATACATTATATTTCCAGCCAACACATACTCGGCCGTGGCCAGCAACAACATCGCTGACTATGTTTATATACATTATATTTTCAGCCAACACATACTCCGCCGTAGCCTGCACTAACATCGCTGACTATGTTTATATACATTATATTTCCAGCCAACACATACTTTGCCGTGGCACCAACATCGTTGACTATGTTTATATACATTATATTCCCAGTATTAGCTCTATGAATAAAGTTTCATACCTTAACGAGTTCCCATGTTCAGATAACCACCGCTATGTTTTGTTTATTTATATATCATTTATTTCCAGCAAACACATACACCGCCGTGGCCTGCACTAACATCGCTGACTATGTTTATATACATTATATTTTCAGCCAACACATACTCCGCCATGGCCTGCACTAACATCGCCAACTATGTTTATATACATTATATTTTCAGCCAACACATACTCCGCCGTAGCCTGCACTAACATCGCTGACTATGTTTATATACATTATATTTCCAGCCAACACATACTTTGCCGTGGCACCAACATCGTTGACTATGTTTATATACATTATATTTCCAGTCAACACATACTCCGCCGTAGCCTGCACTAACATCGCTGACTATGTTTATATACATTATATTTCCAGTCAACACATACTCCGCCGTAGCCTGCACTAACATCGCTGACTATGTTTATATACATTATATTTCCAGCCAACACATACTCCGCCGTAGCCTGCACTAACATGGCTGACTATGTTTATATACATTATATTTCCAGTCAACACATACTCCGCCGTAACCTGCACTAACATCGCTGACTATGTTTATATACATTATATTTCCAGCCAACACATACTCCGCCGTAGCCTGCACTAACATCGCTGACTATGTTTATATACATTATATTTCCAGTCAACACATACTCCGCCGTAGCCTGCACTAACATCGCTGACTATGTTTATATACATTATATTTCCAGCCAACACATACGCCGCCGTGGCCTGCACTAACATCGCTGACTATGTTTATATACATTATATTTCCAGCCAACACATACACCGCCGTGGCCTGCACTAACATCGCTGACTATGTTTATATACATTATATTTCCAGCCAACACATACTCCGCGTAGGCTGCACTAACATCGCTGACTATGTTTATATACAATATATTTCCAGTCAACACATACTCCGCCGTAGCCTGCACTAACATCGCTGACTATGTTTATATACATTATATTTCCAGCAAACACAGACACCGCCGTAGCCTGTACTAACATCGCTGACTACGTTTATATACATTATATTTCCAGCAAACACATACTCCGCCGTGGCCTGCACTAACATCGCTGACTATGTTTATATACATTATATTTCCAGCCAACACATACTCTGCCGTGGCACTAACATCGCTGACTATGTTTATATACATTATATTTCCAACCAACACATACTCTGCCGTGGCACTAACATCGCTGACTATGTTTATATACATTATATTTCCAGCCAACACATACTCTGCCGTGGCACTAACATCGCTGACTATGTTTATATACATTATATTTGCAGCCAACACATACTCCGCCGTAGCCTGCACTAACATCGCTGACTATGTTTATATATATTATATTTCCAGCCAACACATACTCTGCCGTGGCACTAACATCGCTGACTATGTTTATATACATTATATTTCCAGCCAACACATACTCTGCCGTGGCACTAACATCGCTGACTATGTTTATATACATTATATTTCCAGCCAACACATACTCTGCCGTGGCACTAACATCGTTGACTATGTTTATATACATTATATTTCCAGCCAACACATACTCCGCCGTAGCCTGCACTAACATCGCTGACTATGTTTATATACATTATATTTCCAGCCAACACATACTCCGCCGTAGCCTGCACTAACATCGCCGACTATGTTTATATACATTATATTTCCAGCCAACACATACTCTGCCGTGGCACTAACATCGCTGACTATGTTTATATACATTATATTTCCAGCCAACACATACTCCGCCGTAGCCTGCACTAACATCGCTGACTATGTTTATATACATTATATTTCCAGCCAACACATACTCCGCCGTAGCCTGCACTAACATCGCTGACTATGTTTATATACATTATATTTCCAGTCAACACATACTCCGCCGTAGCCTGCACTAACATCGCTGACTATGTTTATATACATTATATTTCCAGTCAACACATACTTCGCCGTAGCCTGCACTAACATCGCTGACTATGTTTATATACATTATATTTCCAGCCAACACATACTCCGCCGTGGCCTGCACTAACATCGCTGACTATGTTTATATACATTATATTTCCAGTCAACACATACTCTGCCGTGGCACTAACATCGCTGACTATGTTTATATACATTATATTTCCAGCCATCACATACTCCGCCGTAGCCTGCACTAACATCGCTGACTATGTTTATATACATTATATTTCCAGCCAACACATACTCTGCCGTGGCACTAACATCGCTGACTATGTTTATATACATTATATTTTCAGCCAACACATACTCCGCCGTGGCCTGCACTAAAATCGCTGACTATGTTTATATACATTATATTTCCAGCCAACACATACTCTGCCGTGGCACTAACATCGCTGACTATGTTTATATACATTATATTTCCAGCCAACACATACTCCGCCGTGGCACTAACATCGCTGACTATGTTTATATACATTATATTTCCAGCCAACACATACTCCGCCGTGGCACTAACATCGCTGACTATGTTTATATACATTATATTTCCAGCCAACACATACTCCGCCGTGGCCTGCACTAACATCGCTGATTATGTTTATATACATTATATTTCCAGTCAACGCATACTCCGCCGTAGCCTGCACTAACATCGTTGACTATGTCGCAGAATTTATAACATAGAGACAGCCAGAGAGAAAGAGCGAGAGAGCTCTGGGAGAGATGCGCGAACCACCATAGAGTAAGGACTGACTATTGTCTTCGAGCATGTTATGACCATGATGTAATTGCATTAATAAAGAGGTGAGAAGATGATCCTGACATGAGACCCAGCACGAGTGTTTGCTGTCAACAAGCCCGTTATAAAATCGTGAATCTGGAATGCATTAGATTGTTAAATCCGTGGACTTTTAATTGGACTTGCAGTGCAAAGTATTTTTCATTGGCTTGGTTGCCAGGATTTTTCAATATGATGTAAACATGTCCATAGACTAGAACTGCAAAAGTGTTTTAATTTTTCTCCTGCGCATTCATCAGTTAGACTAGATATAGAGACGAAATTCCTGTATTTCCTATTTTTGACATGTTTGTCAGTAATTAGAAATCAAGAATTTTGTCTCTATATCTAACCTAACTGGTGAATGCGCAGCAGCAAAATTAAAAAACCTTTGCAGTTCTAGTCTATGGACATGTTTACTTCATAATGGTCATATTAAGAAGCCAAAATAAAATCACCGATTTCTTGATGATTTTAGTGTGGGCTAGTCCCTTTAACTAAGTTGGTGTCGTTACAGAAATGAAATTATTGTATTTTATTAAATTATCGTAGTTTATGCTCCATATAATTATGCATGTTTTCACATTACCGGTAATGGGGTATAATGTCTGCAATCAGTGATCATCGCGTATAAATTTGATATAATATACGATTTAATATTGAATATATTTAACATTGTATGTGCAAATGTCAGTTAGACTAACCTTACATTATTTTACGAATACTTAATTTTTAATTCAAGAACAATTTGCAAATACAATCGTTCTATGATAAAGGTGTTCGCCTAAAGGCTCATACCTCGTAGAACGAGTGATGTATCTTTCATGTTCAAATGAACACCGTTATATTGTGATCATTTATAATTATACATTTTATGTCCAACTAACATATATTCCGCCGTGGTACTAACATTGCTCACTATATTATATATATACATTATATTACCAGTCAACACATACTCTGCCGTGGCACTAACATCGCTGACTATGTTTATATACATTATATTTCCAGCCAACACATACTCTGCCGTAGCCTGCACTAACATCGCTGACCATGTTTATATACATTATATTTCCAGTCAACACATACTCTGCCGTGGCACTAACATCGCTGACTATGTTTATATACATTATATTTCCAGTCAACACATACTCTGCCGTGGCATTAACATCGCCGACTATGTTTATATACATTATATTTCCAGTCAACACATACTCTGCCGTGGCACTAACATCGTTGACTATGTTTATATACATCATATGTCCAGTCAACACATACTCTGCCGTGGCACTAACATCACTGACTATGTTTATATACATTATATTTCCAGCCAACACATACTCCGCCGTGGCCTGCACTAACGTCGCTGACTATGTTTATATACATTATATTTCCAGCCAACACATACCCCGCCGTGGCCTGCACTAACATCGCTGACTATGTTTATATACAATATATTTCCAGTCAACACATACTCTGCCGTGGCACTAACATCGCTGACTATGTTTATATACATTATATTTCCAGCCAACACATACTCAGCCGTAGCCTGCAATAACATCGCTGACTATGTTTATGTACATTATATTTCCAGCCATCACATACTCCGCCGTGGCCTGCACTAACGTCGCTGACTATGTTTATATACAATATATTTCCAGTCAACACATACTCTGCCGTGGCACTAACATCGCTGACTATGTTTATATACATTATATTTCCAGACAACACATACTCCGCCGTAGCCTGCACTAACATCGCTGAATATGTTTATATACAATATATTTCCAGTCAACACATACTCCGCCGTAGCACTAACATCGCTGACTATTTTCATATACATTATATTTGCAGCCAACACATACTCCGCCGTGGCCTGCACTAACATCGCTGACTATGTTTATATACATTATATTTCCAGCCAACACATACTCTGCCGTGGCACTAACATCGTTGACTATGTTTATATACATTATATTTCCAGCCAACACATACTCCGCCGTAGCAATAACATCGCTGACTATGTTTATATACAATATATTTCCAGCCAACACATACTCCGCCGTAGCCTGCACTAACATCGCTGACTATGTTTATATACATTATATTTCCAGGCAACACATACTCTGCCGTGGCACTAACATCGCTGACTATGTTTATATACATTATATTTCCAGCCAACACATACTCCGCTGTAGCCTGCAATAACATCGCTGACTATGTTTATATACATTATATTTCCAGCCAACACATACTCCGCCGTGGCACTAACATCGCTGACTATGTTTATATACATTATATTTCCAGCCAACACATACTCTGCCGTGGCACTAACATCGTTGACTATGTCTATATACAATATATTTCCAGCCAACACATACTCTGTCGTGGCACTAACGTCGCTGACTATGTTTATATACATTATATTTCCAGCCAACACATACTCTGTCGTGGCTCTAACGTCGCTGACTATGTTTATATACATTATATTTCCAGCCAACACATACTCCGCCGTAGAACTAACGTCGCTGACTGTGTTTATACACATTATATTTCCAGCCAACACATACTCTGCCGTAGCCTGCACTAACATCGCTGACTATGTTTATATACATTATATTTCCAGTCAACACATACTCTGCCGTGGCACTAACATCGCTGACTATGTTTATATACATTATATTTCCAGTCAACACATACTCTGCCGTGGCACTAACATCGTTGACTATGTTTATATACATTATATTTCCAGGCAACACATACTCTGCCGTGGCGCTAACATAGCTGACTATGTTTATATACATTATATTTCCAGCCAACACATACTCAGCCGTAGCCTGCAATAACATCGCTGACTATGTTTATATACATTATATTTCCAGCCATCACATACTCCGCCGTGGCCTGCACTAACGTCGCTGACTATGTTTATATACAATATATTTCCAGTCAACACATTCTTTGCCGTGGCACTAACATCGCTGACTATGTTTATATACATCATATTTCCAGCCAACACATACTCCGCCGTAGCAATAACATCGCTGACTATGTTTATATACAATATATTTCCAGCCAACACATACTCCGCCGTAGCCTGCACTAACATCGCTGACTATGTTTATATACATTATATTTCCAGGCAACACATACTCTGCCGTGGCACTAACATCGCTGACTATGTTTATATACATTATATTTCCAGCCAACACATACTCCGCTGTAGCCTGCAATAACATCGCTGACTATGTTTATATACATTATATTTCCAGCCAACACATACTCCGCCGTGGCACTAACATCGCTGACTATGTTTATATACATTATATTTCCAGCCAACACATACTCTGCCGTGGCACTAGCATCGTTGACTATGTCTATATACAATATATTTCCAGCCAACACATACTCTGTCGTGGCACTAACGTCGCTGACTATGTTTATATACATTATATTTCCACCCAACACATACTCTGTCGTGGCACTAACGTCGCTGACTATGTTTATATACATTATATTTCCAGCCAACACATACTCCGCCGTAGAACTAACGTCGCTGACTGTGTTTATACACATTATATTTCCAGCCAACACATACTCTGCCGTAGCCTGCACTAACATCGCTGACTATGTTTATATACATTATATTTCCAGTCAACACATACTCTGCCGTGGCACTAACATCGCTGACTATGTTTATATACATTATATTTCCAGTCAACACATACTCTGCCGTGGCACTAACATCGTTGACTATGTTTATATACATTATATTTCCAGGCAACACATACTCTGCCGTGGCGCTAACATAGCTGACTATGTTTATATACATTTTATTTCCAGCCAACACATACTCCGCTGTAGCCTGCAATAACATCGCTGACTATGTTTATATACATTATATTTCCAGCCATCACATACTCCGCCGTGGCCTGCACTAACGTCGCTGACTATGTTTATATACAATATATTTCCAGTCAACACATACTCTGCCGTGGCACTAACATCACTGACTATGTTTATATACATTATATTTCCAGCCAACACATACTCCGCCGTGGCCTGCACTAACGTCGCTGACTATGTTTATATACATTATATTTCCAGCCAACACATACTCCGCCGTGGCCTGCACTAACATCGCTGACTATGGTTATATACAATATATTTCCAGTCAACACATACTCTGCCGTGGCACTAACATCGCTGACTATGTTTATATACATTATATTTCCAGCCAACACATACTCAGCCGTAGCCTGCAATAACATCGCTGACTATGTTTATATACATTATATTTCCAGCCATCACATACTCCGCCGTGGCCTGCACTAACGTCGCTGACTATGTTTATATACAATATATTTCCAGTCAACACATACTCTGCCGTGGCACTAACATCGCTGACTATGTTTATATACATTATATTTCCAGCCAACACATACTCAGCCGTAGCCTGCAATAACATCGCTGACTATGTTTATATACATTATATTTCCAGACAACACATACTCCGCCGTAGCCTGCACTAACATCGCTGAATATGTTTATATACAATATATTTCCAGTCAACACATACTCCGCCGTAGCACTAACATCGCTGACTATGTTCATATACATTATATTTGCAGCCAACACATACTCCGCCGTGGCCTGCACTAACATCGCTGACTATGTTTATATACATTATATTTCCAGCCAACACATACTCTGCCGTGGCACTAACATCGTTGACTATGTTTATATACATTATATTTCCAGTCAACACATTCTCTGCCGTGGCACTAACATCGCTGACTATGTTTATATACATCATATTTCCAGCCAACACATACTCCGCCGTAGCAATAACATCGCTGACTATGTTTATATACAATATATTTCCAGCCAACACATACTCCGCCGTAGCCTGCACTAACATCGCTGACTATGTTTATATACATTATATTTCCAGGCAACACATACTCTGCCGTGGCACTAACATCGCTGACTATGTTTATATACATTATATTTCCAGCCAACACATACTCCGCTGTAGCCTGCAATAACATCGCTGACTATGTTTATATACATTATATTTCCAGCCAACACATACTCCGCCGTGGCACTAACATCGCTGACTATGTTTATATACATTATATTTCCAGCCAACACATACTCTGCCGTGGCACTAACATCGTTGACTATGTCTATATACAATATATTTCCAGCCAACACATACTCTGTCGTGGCACTAACGTCGCTGACTATGTTTATATACATTATATTTCCAGCCAACACATACTCTGTCGTGGCACTAACGTCGCTGACTATGTTTATATACATTATATTTCCAGCCAACACATACTCCGCCGTAGAACTAACGTCGCTGACTGTGTTTATACACATTATATTTCCAGCCAACACATACTCTGCCGTAGCCTGCACTAACATCGCTGACTATGTTTATATACATTATAATTCCAGTCAACACATACTCTGCCGTGGCACTAACATCGCTGACTATGTTTATATACATTATATTTCCAGTCAACACATACTCTGCCGTGGCACTAACATCGTTGACTATGTTTATATACATTATATTTCCAGGCAACACATACTCTGCCGTGGCGCTAACATAGCTGACTATGTTTATATACATTTTATTTCCAGCCAACACATCCTCCGCTGTAGCCTGCAATAACATCGCTGACTATGTTTATATACATTATATTTCCAGCCAACACATACTCCGCCGTGGCACTAGCATCGCTGACTATGTTTATATACATTATATTTTCAGCCAACACACACTCCGCCGTAGCCTGCACTAACATCGCTGACTATGTTTATATACATTATATTTCCAGTCAACACATACTCCGCTGTGGCACTAACATCGCTGACTATGTTTATATACATTATATTCCCAGCCAACACATACTCTGCCGTAGCCTGCACTAACATCGCTGACTATGTTTATATACATTATATTTCCAGTCAACACATACTCCGCCGTGGCCTGCACTAACATTGCTGACTATGATTATATACATTATATTTCCAGCCAACACATACTCCGCCGTGGCACTAACATCGCTGACTATGTTTATATACATTATATTTTCAGCCAACACACACTCTGCCGTATCCTGCACTAACATCGCTGACTATGTTTATATACATTATATTTTCAGCCAACACACACTCCGCTGTAGCCTGCACTAACATTGCTGACTATGTTTATATACATTATATTTTCGGCCAACACACACTCCGCCGTAGCCTGTACTAACATCGCCGACTATGTTTATATACATTATATTTGCAGCCAACACATACTCCGCCGTGGCCTGCACTAACATCGCCGACTATGTTTATATACAATATATTTGCAGCCAACACATACTCCGCCGTGGCCTGCACTAACATCGCTGACTATGTTTATATACATTATATTTCCAGCCAACACATACTCCGCCGTGGCCTGCACTAACATTGCTGACTATGTTTATATACATTATATTTCCAACCAACACATACTCCGCCGTGGCCTGCACTAACATTGCTGACTATGTTTATATACATTATATTTCCAGCCAACACATACTCCGCCGTAGCCTGTACTAACATCGCTGACTATGTTTATATACATTATATTTCCAGCCAACACATACTCCGCCGTAGCCTGCACTAACATCGCTGACTATGTTTATATACATTATATTTCCAGTCAACACATACTCTGCCGTGGCACTAACATCGCTGACTATGTTTATATACATTATATTTCCAGTCAACACATACTCTGCCGTGGCACTAACATCGTTGACTATGTTTATATACATTATATTTCCAGCCAACACATACCCTGTCGTGGCACTAACATCGCTGACTATGTTTATATAAATTATATTTCCAGCCAACACATACTCCGCCGTGGCCTGCACTAACATCGCTGACTATGTTTATATACATTATATTTCCAGTCAACACATACTCTGCCGTGGCACTAACATCGTTGACTATGTTTATATACATTATATTTCCAGCCAACACATACTCCGCCGTGGCACTAACATCGCTGACTATGTTTATATACATTATATTTCCAGTCAACACATACTCTGTCGTGGCACTAACATCGCTGACTATGTCTATATAAATTATATTTCCAGCCAACACATACTCCGCCGTAGCCTGCACTAACATCGCTGACTATGTTTATATACATTATATTTCCAGTCAACACATACTCTGCCGTGGCACTAACATCGCTGACTATGTTTATATACATTATATTTCCAGTCAACACATACTCTGCCGTGGCACTAACATCGTTGACTATGTTTATATACATTATATTTCCAGCCAACACATACCCTGTCGTGGCACTAACATCGCTGACTATGTTTATATACATTATATTTCCAGCCAACACATACTCCGCGTAGCCTGCACTAACATCGTTGACTATGTTTATATACATTATATTTCCAGCCAACACATACTCCGCCGTAGCCTGCACTAACATCGCCGACTATGTTTATATAAATTATATTTCCAGCCAACACATACTCCGCCGTAGCCTGCACTAACATCGCTGACTATGTTTTTATACATTATATTTCCAGCCAACACATACTCCGCCGTGGCCTGCACTAACATCGCTGACTATGTTTATATACATTATATTTCCAGCCAACACATACTCCGCAGTGGCCTGCACTAACATCGCTGACTATGTTTATATACATTATATTTCCAGCCAACACATACTCCGCCGTGGCCTGCACTAACATCGCTGACTATGTTTATATACATTATATTTGCAGCCAACACATACTCCGCTGTAGCCTGCACTAACATCGCTGACTATGACGTCTTGATGAGTTGTGATAACGATGGAGGCCTGATAGACATCGTGTGGCAGAAAGAGGTCACCTTCTTTGGGAGGAAGGTCATATCAATGACAGACCAGTGTGCCTTGTCTCCCGAGGACTGTGTCCTGGAGGTAAATGGTACAGGGATGGAGGCCCGGGTTCGAACCTTCTGTCAGGATCAGGTGGATTGTGCCGTGGAGTTAGAGCAGCACTTTGACGGGACGTGTGGTACGCTGAACTACATCCAGGTCACCTATACCTGCATCGTGGAAGGTATATATTAAAGCTATAGACCACTCTATGTAGGTCACCTATACCTGCATCGTGGAAGGTAGATATTAAAGCCATAGACCACTCTATGTAGGTCACCTATACCTGCATCGTGGAAGGTAGATATTAAAGCTATAGACCACTCTATGTATGTGACCTATACCTGTATCGTGGAAGGTAGATATTAAAGCTATAGACCACACTATGTAGGTCACCTATACCTGCATCGTGGAAGGTAGATATTAAAGCTATAGACCACTCTATGTAGGTCACCTATACCTGCATCGTGGAAGGTAGATAATAAAGCTATAGACCACTCTATGTAGGTCACCTATACCTGCATCGTGGAAGGTAGATATTAAAGCTATAGACCACTCTATATATGTGACCTATACCTGTATCGTGGAAGGTAGATATTAAAGCTATAGACCACTCTATGTAGGTGACCTATACCTGTATCCTGGAAGGTAGATATTAAAGCTATAGACCACTCTATGTATGTGACCTATACCTGCACCGTGGAAGGTAGATAATAAAGCTATAGACCACTCTATGTATGTGACCTATACCTGCATCGTAGAAGGTAGATATTAAAGCTATAGACCACTCTATGTAGGTCACCTATACCTGCATCGTGGAAGGTAGATAACAAAGCTATAGACCACTCTATGTATGTCACCTATACCTGCACCGTGGAAGGTAGATAATAAAGCTATAGACCACTCTATGTAGGTGACCTATACCTGTATCCTGGAAGGTAGATAATAAAGCTATAGACCACTCTATGTATGTGACCTATACCTGCATCGTGGAAGGTAGATAATAAAGCTATAGACCACTCTATGTAAGTGACCTATACCTGCATCGTGGAAGGTAGATAATAAAGCTATAGACCACTCTATGTATGTGACCTATACCTGCATCGTGGAAGGTAGATATTAAAGCTATAGACCACTCTATGTATGTGACCTATACCTGCATCGTGGAAGGTAGATAATAAAGCTATAGACCACTCTATGTATGTGACCTATACCTGCATCGTGGAAGGTAGATATTAAAGCTATAGACCACTCTATGTATGTCACATACACCTGCACCGTGGAAGGTAGATATTAAAGCTATAGACCACTCTATGTAAGTCACCTATACCTGCATCGTGGAAGGTAGATATTAAAGCTATAGACCACTCTATGTATGTCACATACACCTGCACCGTGGAAGGTAGATAATAAAGCTATTGACCACTCTATGTATGTGACCTATACCTGCACCGTGGAAGGTAGATATTAAAGCTATAGACCACTCTATGTAGGTGACCTATACCTGCATCGTGGAAGGTAGATAACAAAGCTATAGACCACTCTATGTATGTCACCTATACCTGCATCGTGGAAGGTATATATTAAAGCTATAGACCACTCTATGTATGTGACCTATACCTGCACCGTGGAAGGTAGATATTAAAGCTATAGACCACTCTATGTAGGTGACCTATACCTGTATCCTGGAAGGTAGATATTAAAGCTATAGACCACTCTATGTATGTGACCTATACCTGCACCGTGGAAGGTAGATAATAAAGCTATAGACCACTCTATGTATGTGACCTATACCTGCATCGTGGAAGGTAGATATTAAAGCTATAGACCACTCTATGTAGGTCACCTATACCTGCATCGTGGAAGGTAGATAACAAAGCTATAGACCACTCTATGTATGTCACCTATACCTGCACCGTGGAAGGTAGATAATAAAGCTATAGACCACTCTATGTAGGTGACCTATACCTGTATTCTGGAAGGTAGATAATAAAGCTATAGACCACTCTATGTATGTGACCTATACCTGCACCGTGGAAGGTAGATATTAAAGCTATAGACCACTCTATGTATGTCACCTATACCTGCATCGTGGAAGGTTGATAATAAAGCTATAGACCACTCTATGTAAGTGACCTATACCTGCACCGTGGAAGGTAGATAACAAAGCTATAGACCACTCTATGTAGGTCATCTATACCTGCATCGTGGAAGGTATATATTAAAGCTATAGACCACTCTATGTATGTCACCTATACCTGCATCGTGGAAGGTAGATAATAAAGCTATAGACCACTCTATGTATGTGACCTATACCTGCATCGTGGAAGGTAGATATTAAAGCTATAGACCACTCTATGTATGTCACATACACCTGCACCGTGGAAGGTAGATATTAAAGCTATAGACCACTCTATGTAAGTCACCTATACCTGCATCGTGGAAGGTAGATATTAAAGCTATAGACCACTCTATGTATGTCGCATACACCTGCACCGTGGAAGGTAGATATTAAAGCTATAGACCACTCTATGTATGTGACCTATACCTGCATCGTGGAAGGTAGATAATAAAGCTATAGACCACTCTATGTATGTCACCTATACCTGCATCGTGGAAGGTAGATATTAAAGCTATAGACCACTCTATGTATGTGACCTATACCTGCATCGTGGAAGGTAGATAACAAAGCTATAGACCACTCTATGTATGTCACCTATACCTGCACCGTGGAAGGTAGATAATAAAGCTATTGACCACTCTATGTATGTCACCTATACCTGCATCGTGGAAGGTAGATATTAAAGCTATAGACCACTCTATGTATGTGACCTATACCTGCATCGTGGAAGGTAGATATTAAAGCTATAGACCACTCTATATATGTGACCTATACCTGTATCGTGGAAGGTAAATATTAAAGCTATAGACCACTCTATGTATGTGACCTATACCTGTATCGTGGAAGGTAGATACTAAAGCTATAGACCACTCTATGTAGGTCATCTATACCTGCATCGTGGAAGGTAGATATTAAAGCTATAGACCACTCTATGTATGTGACCTATACCTGCATCGTGGAAGGTAGATATTAAAGCTATAGACCACTCTATGTATGTGACCTATACCTGCATCGTGGAAGGTAGATATTAAAGCTATAGACCACTCTATGTAAGTGACCTATACCTGCATCGTGGAAGGTAGATATTAAAGCTATAGACCACTCTATGTAGGTCACATACACCTGCACCGTGGAAGGTAGATATTAAAGCTATAGACCACTCTATGTAAGTGACCTATACCTGCATCGTGGAAGGTAGATAATAAAGCTATAGACCACTCTATGTATGTCACATACACCTGCACCGTGGAAGGTAGATATTAAAGCTATAGACCACTCTATGTAAGTCACCTATACCTGCATCGTGGAAGGTAGATATTAAAGCTATAGACCACTCTATGTAGGTGACCTATACCTGCATCCTGGAAGGTAGATATTAAAGCTATAGACCACTCTATGTAGGTGACCTATACCTGCATCGTGGAAGGTAGATATTAAAGCTATAGACCACTCTATGTAGGTGACCTATACCTGCATCGTGGAAGGTAGATATTAAAGCTATAGACCACTCTATGTAGGTGACCTATACCTGCATCGTGGAAGGTAGATATTAAAGCTATAGACCACTCTATGTATGTGACCTATACCTGTATCGTGGAAGGTAGATAATAAAGCTATAGACCACTCTATGTATGTGACCTATACCTGCATCCTGGAAGGTAGATATTAAAGCTACTATTCACCCCTTACAACGCTGAACTATGTTTGTGTAAACCACGGAAACCAACGTCATCATAAATTATATTGTTAGCTTTTTTTGCTTCAATTGAATACATATGTTATGGATCTACGGCCATATACTTTTTAAATTCTTTCAGTGTCATAATCTGACGTCTTTAGACACCTGATTCTGACGTCTGAAGACGCTCCTGTGCTGAAAGGGTTCACTTGTATAATCTAAGAGCTATGGATATTCTGTTATAGTGTCAACGGATGACAAAGCCACGGATTTCACCTCTGGAGCAACTGTGGAGTTAAGCGCGACAAGTGCAGCATCTGATGACATAGGTGAGAAGATGGTATCGTGTACATAATATGACCATTGCAATTGTTCTCCTGCATTAAACTAATACATAATCATGGGTCAGATTTGCGAAAAAGGGCTGTTATCCATTATGGATTGTGTAATATTACTTTAACCATTGGCTAATATTTCCGATGAACTTATATATACAGCTATAAGAGGTTAATGATAAAATAGGCGATGTTATGTTTTGGGGACCATCTTAGACTTGCACAATTTTTTTTATATTTTGCAATCGAAACTTCTTTCAACCGATTCCATTACCTGATTACAATGCAAATGTATGATTAGCCACTGAAATCATCTTTCTGAGTAGGCTAGTCGCTGAGATAAGTTCAATGATGTATTTCAGGAGATCTCGGTCCTTTTGATGGCGGCCATTTTGAAAGTCGTCTTTAATGAAAATTGCGTCTACAGGGCACATTTTAACATGTTGATTCTGACTCAAGAGGCAAAATGACACCACTCATGGAGGTAGCTGTGTCGTCTTCGCCGAGTCCGTGGATTGATGTATTTGCTTTACCCGAAAAATCAAACATGGCGGTGATTGAGAGCGATCCCGACCCCAAGGTCCGAAAGATGTCCATAACTTTTAAATGACAGTGCGACCCCTAAGCTGAGCATGCGGGCTTGGAATTGAAATGCTACTGATTCTAAGAAAACTATTTTTGACCTGATTACTCCCCGATATTTTCCGATATGACAGTCCAAAGAAATGCCCCACGATTTTGTACGCGGTCAATCTGTGGCTGAGGCACTGGGGCTATCGTAGAGGGTCCTGGGGTAACCCATCCAGGCCGTTGGGCTACCAATAGTTACCATTCATGGAGGGTCCAGGGGGGCAACCCATCCAGGCCGTTGGGCTACCAATAGTTACCACTCATGGAGGGTCCACGGGGGCAACCCATCCAGGCCGTTGGGCTACCAATAGTTACCATTCATGGAGGGTCCAGGGGGGCAACCCATCCAGGCCGTTGGGCTACCAATAGTTACCACTCATGGAGGGTCCACGGGGGCAACCCATCCAGGCCGTTGGGCTACCAATAGTTACCACTCATGGAGGGTCCTGAGGTAACCCATCCAGGCCGTTGGGCTACCAATAGTTACCATTCATGGAGGGTCCTGGGGTAACCCATCCAGGCCGTTGGGCTGCCAATAGTTACCACTCATGGAGGGTCCTGGGGTAACCCATCCAGGCCGTTGGCCTACCAATAGTCACCACTCATGGAGGGTCCTGGGGGTAACCCATCCAGGCCGTTGGCCTACCAATAGTCACCACTCATGGAGGGTCCCGGGGTAACCCATCCAGGCCGTTGGGCTACCAATAGTTACCACTCATGGAGGGTCCTGGGAGTAGCCCATCCAGGCCGTTGGGCTACCAATAGTTACCACTCATGGAGGGTCCCGGGGTAACCCATCCAGACCGTTGGGCTACCAATAGTTACCACTCATGGAGGGTCCTGGGGGTAACCCATCCAGACCGTTGGGCTACCAATAGTTACCACTCATGGAGGGTCCTGTGGGTAACCCATCCAGGCCGTTGGCCTACCAATAGTCACCACTCATGGAGGGTCCTGGGGGTAACCCATCCAGGCCGTTGGCCTACCAATAGTCACCACTCATGGAGGGTCCCGGGGTAACCCATCCAGGCCGTTGGGCTACCAATAGTTACCATTCATGGAGGGTCATGGGGTAACCCATCCAGGCCGTTGGGCTACCAATAGTTACCACTCATGGAGGGTCCTGGGAGTAACCCATCCAGGCCGTTGGGCTACCAATAGTTACCACTCATGGAGGGTCCTGGGGGTAACCCATCCAGGCCGTTGGGCTACCAATAGTTACCACTCATGGAGGGTCCTGGGGTAACCCATCCAGGCCGTTGGGCTACCAATAGTTACCACTCATGGAGGGTCCTGGGGGTAACCCATCCAGGCCGTTGGGCTACCAATAGTTACCACTCATGGAGGGTCCTGGGGATAATCCATCCAGGCCGTTGGGCTACCAATAGTTACCACTCATGGAGGGTCCTGGGGGTAACCCATCCAGGCCGTTGGGCTACCAATAGTTACCACGCATGGAGGGTCCTGGGGGTAACCCATCCGGGCCGTTGGGCTACCAATAGTTACCACTCATGGAGGGTCCTGGGGGTAACCCATCCAGGCCGTTGGGCTACCAATAGTTACCACTCATGGAGGGTCCCGGGGTAACCCATCCAGGCCGTTTCGCTACCAATAGTTACCACTCATGGAGGGTCCTGGGGGTAACCCATCCAGGCCGTTAGGCTACCAATAGTTTTAGAAATATAACCAGATAACCAGGAAATTATTTTCAGTACATTGTACACAAATAAATAAATTTTGTAACAGGCTGCATCAGTTTTATTTTATATTCACCTAAGCACTTCAATTGATAGCATTTTCAGAAATGTTACTGCGTAATTGCTTTTTGCAAAACGAGGGTTACTGTTTTTATACACATTAAATGCTGATCACACATGCGATTAGTCACTTAAATAACACAGGTCATGCATATTTGTTAAAATTGTACTACCTGACCCTTTCAGGCCTAAATTTACCATTGCCATCTTCATCCACTACAAGCCGCAGCTTGACGTGTAATGGATGAAGATGATTTGATGTGGTTTAAAAATTAAAGAAAATTGCCATGTATCGGTAAACCAGTTTCATGGAAATTTTCATTCTGAAACCCTTGGTTGTAGGAAAATTAAGTCTGTTTTTTTCAGGGATGTAAAGTGATGCTTTAATGCATCGTGAGGGCTTAAAGGGTTAATTAAGATAAGGACATCATTATTTTCCAACAAACATAAGACGTTGAAGCAATGTTGGTTCAATGATGGCCCACCGTCTACAACGCAGCTGGTCCAACATTGAGCCAACGTTGGTGCAGCGTCTTGGGCTGTTATTACACAGTAAACACAAACCATTTGCATAACATTTGCACAACGTCGGCCCAACGTCTTCGACGTTGGTCCAACATTGTATAAATGTTATACAAATGTTTTGTGTTTACTGGGTTATAGGTCGGTCATTTGTAAAGTATACAGCACCCTTTTATCTACTTCCCTTGTAGAAACTACGAAATCTACAGAAACATCCTCAGCTGTGTCAATGCGGAATTCAGGTAAGCTGGAGAAGTCTATGGTTTAACCCTTGTGATGCGGGAACCGTATATATACAGTATCAAGCATGTTTCAGATTAATAAAAATATCAATAAATCTGATAAATTTGATTCTGGTAGATGCTCAGTTAATCTAATAATTCAATATTAAATATGTCTATTTTTCAAAATTATTCACCGTTTGAAGCTGGACTTTGCGTTAGCAATTCCAGCTTCAAATGAATGAAAAATAGATGCAGACAATTCATCAAGGGTTTCTACTTAGCGAACAAGATACTCCAGAAAAAAACGAGAAAAACATATAGAAAACCTCTGGACACATAATCATGCTTGTATGGTTATGATGGTGACATTATAGATAGACATACATAAAATAACACTGATGTTTACATCGGTATTCTACATGTAATATTTCTAAAGATGCAGATACGATTAAGGTGACGATATATGACAACACTTCGATTGAAAACATCTGTTTTGAAAACATTCAAGATATATTTACTTAATTCATATAGCGGCCGTTTAATCATTTGACGACCATAATCCAATTAATAAGCTACGCTTCCCTGTTCACCTGATTAACGATTTCCACTTGTAGCATGGGTTCCTGGCTTGATGTATATCTGCTGGTTGCTTTCCACTATGCTGCTATGAAGTGGTCAGGCTATGTGTGGTAAGATCCTTACATAATAACATGGAAATAACAGAGTTAATATTATTACATTATAGTCATAATATAAAAGTGTTATCGATATCCAGATCAATTACTTTATATAGTACATATCCATGAAATACATTCAGTAGCATTATTATTCAGATCTCCATTGTGTCGCGATATTGTCATTGTGTAAACATTGGCTATTAAAACTCTCAATTATTATCACAAGTATAATCGTTTTAAGGCTGTTTTATCAGCTGATCAAATCAATTATTGGGACAAATATGTATTTTTATTCATCAAGATTTGTAAAGATTTGGTTTCAAAATTAACAAATATGAGTATTTTTTACGTACTTGATGTTGATGTTGTGGGTCGCGGAAGCGGTTTAAGGGTTAACATACCACCCCCCCCCCCTAATCACGGATTATTTTTTATATTCAAAGTGCACGGGTTAGCTATGTGATCTAACACCTTGTGCTAAAAGTTAATCATATGTAGTGTTGCCATGTATTTTCACTGATTAAATTTGCACCCACTTCATATTGTGTTTTGCTACCACGACCCACAAGTTCAAGTGGGTGACACTTACTTATATTTGTTGAATTTGGGAACAAATATTTGCCAATCTTAAATAATTAAACATACATTTTATTCCACGTAACAGTGAATTAAATGACTAATAAAATAGATTAATTAACGCCTTAGAAGTCAAAATCCTAAATCTAAACTCCCCGCACTGAAAGAATTAAATATTTATAATGGTCGTAGTAATCCCATAACACATAGGTGTTCAAATGAAGCGGAAATAAGACATTTACATGATTTCAAATTGAAAAAAATACACCAATGACCTATAATAATGAGAATTTGTCCATTGATAATATGTCTATATATATTATTATTTCAGAAATCAACGAACATGCTAATGACTTGACCACTTTGTATCTGAGAAGATTAGAAATGAAACGTTGCTCCACAGCCTATGTGTTATATCTGTGAGATGGTAAATGAACAATAAGAAGACAAATTACTGCTGACAATTGCTAAATGTTTTTGATATGGGAGAAAACCTAAATTTAAAAAATGTAGAAAATGCGATAATTTCCCATATTTGGATTATAATTTAATTATGCATCATAAACTTAAAATGCATAACTATTATAGGAGTACTGATTGGTTATTAAAACTTTTGTAATTGAGAAAATATATATTTAACTATCGATAAACTAAGCTATATATGATATTTGCACATGTCACGTTTACAGTATAATTGTGACATATCTATGCATTGCCTCTTTATTTGTTGCTTTACATATCCAATTTTACGTGATATTTTTAAATATTGCATAGAGTTGTTATTTATTTAAGTTATTAGGCCCTATATTTTGGTACTTAAATACCGCTGTATCAGCCAAAAATCATATTTAATGTACATTTCGCTTGGTAATAAAATGCAATAATACATTGTAGTTGGACTGGTTCATTTCATTAGAATCACCTGTAGCAGCTACCCATTAACCCTTTAACCCTTTCAAGCCTGAAGTTACCATTGTCATCTTCATCCACCACAAGCCGCGAATTGCTGTCGCATTTCTCGACTTGTAGTGGATGAAGATGACTTGACGTGGCTTAAAAAATAAAGAAAATTGTCATGTATTGTAAACCAGTTTCATGGAAATATTCATTCTAAAACCCTGAGTAGTAGGAAAATTGAGTATGTTTTCAGGGTTGTAAAATGATGCTTTAATGCATCGTGAGGGCTTAAAGGGTTAAGGACCAGGGAGTTTAAATACATTTTCATTCACTGTGGGGTGTGAATTTCTATTGCAATCCCCACATCACAGTGAATGAAAATAACCAAATTCCATAAAATACCAAATACGATCAGCTGTGCCCTTAACAAAATGAAATGAATCGGGCTTTAGGCCACCTTTGTGCACATATAGGCTAAACTGGGCCAGGAGAACCTCCTGAGGATGGTGAGATGATTGAGATGACACTGTCCTCCAGACACAGGATTCGAAATTCGAGCCCTGGCGGTCTGAGGCCGAGCACGCTACCTCTCGGTCACGGAGGCTCCCCACAATACTAACTTTCACACGTGGATGGGGAAGAAACAATTTTTGTTTCTTTCAAACCGCCGAGACCGGGAACCGAACCCCGGACTCTGGCGTGAAAGGCAGCGGTGCTAACCACTACCCTAGGGCCCCCGCCAGGAAGGTTATGTTTTCGGTCGTGTTGGTTTGTTTGTCTTGCAGTTTGTCTGTGTGTTTGTCTGTGTGTTTGTCTGTGTGTTTGTCTGTGTGTTTGTCTGTGTGTTTGTCTGTGTGTTTGTCTGTGTGTTTGTCTGTGTGTTTGTCTGTGTGTTTGTCTGTGTATTTGTCTGTGTGTTTGCTGTGTGTTTGTCTGTGTGTTTGTCTGTGTGTTTGTCTGTGTGTTTGTCTGTGTGTTTGTCTGTGTGTTTGTCTGTGTGTTTGTCTGTGTGTTTGTCTGTGTGTTTGTCTGTGTGTTTGTCTGTGTGTTTTTCCGTTTGCAAGATAACTTAAAAAGTAATGAACACATGTACATGAAACTTTTATCACAGGTATGCCGGGGCCAAGGATAAATCGGATACATTTTTAGGATGCTACGATCAGTATCCGGATACAGGATCCGGATTACGATCCGGATCCTGTATCCGGATCGCAATCCGGATCCTGTATCCGGATACAGGATCCGGATTACGATCCGGATCCTGTATCCGGATCGTAATCCGGATCCGGATTACACGGATTTGCATGACACTTTTACAAGAGGTTTGTCTCGGGCAACGGAACAATCCATTACTTTCGGAGGAGGGTTGCAGTCTCTGACTGATTTTTTTTATGTATTAAGTTATTGAAAATATGCATCGTGAGACATGTATGTCACATGAGATATACGCGTCATGTGACATGACGCGTAAATATATATATATATATATATATATATATATAATATATATATATATATATATATATACTTGTCTCATGTCTCATATATATGTCTCATGTCAAGTGTATATGCGTCATGAGGTAATTATTTTATTAGCTGAATGAAGAGCAAATGAGAGTAGGCCTATTATATGTGGCACGTTTGTCTATATAACATTATTCGAAAGGTAGGCCAACGTAGTACATGATGAGCCAACATTAAAACAACTCAATGTCTCGTGTTTGCTGGGATAACGTTAATACGTTTTGTTTGGAGGCACTCGTATGGAGCCTCACCATTGAGATAAATCCACTGACAAGAGCCAGCACAGTACAGTGCAAACACACTAAAGTTGAAGCCACGGTTTTTGCCATAATACAATACAGGAAATTATCTATTTGGTTATGTCAGCGTACACAAGTGAATATTGTATTGTGTTGCTAAGGAAAATACAAAACGCGTTTCAATGCACATAATTTCGATCTATATGTTTCAAGTATTGACACGTTCCGGCGGGTCAGTGGGGACAAATAATGTCATGAGCTATTGGTATGCTGATAACATAGAACGAGGTAAAATATCGCGTAAAACTGGTTGTCTGAGCCACGACCCTAAAGGCAGAGCTAACACACTAACAGGGGTGTTGAATGGTTAGTCACCATACGTACCCGACCTAATCTCACTGCGGCCAATGTTGTTCTAATGTTGGCCCGCCGTCTACGACGTCGGCCCAACATTAGACCAACATTGTCTCAATATATCGTGTTTGCTGGGCTGTGTACACCCACTACTATATTGTAGCCTGTATATCTATCGACCTACACCTTGCAGAATTATTTATAGATGTCTGCAAGCTCATACACTGGGCTACGCAACTACTCTACATCATCAGTCAGTTCCTATGAGTGGATAGCTTGTTGTTTCCTCCATGTTTATGATCCCTAACGTTGACAATGTCTGAGTCTAAGTTTGTGAGTAAAGTTGAGGAGATTATAACATGTAGTATTTGTGTAGAGCTGATAGATGATCCGCGAGTTTTACAGTGTCTACATACATACTGCTATAAATGTCTGGTGCAATATCTGAGCTCTAAAGACAAGCAACATGAAATAGAGTGTCCTATATGCCGTAAATGGTGCCCACTTCCCAATGGTAACGTGGACGAATTACCTGTAAGCTTCCTCTACAACCAACTTAAAGATGCCAACACTGCGGCAGGTAGGGGGCACCATGAGGAACAAGATGAAGGTGCTGTTGTTGATGAGGAAGAGAAAGTCAGATTCGCGTGTTCTACTTCGGAATGTTCTGGCAAAAAGGCTGTGTCATTTTGTGAGATTTGTCGCTATATCTGCTCTGAATGTGAGTCTATTCATAAAACCATAGGTTTACTGAAAAATCATGTTATTTTGTCTTTAGAAGAAGCTGTAAAAGATAAGCAGAATGAGCTTCCTGCTTGTCCTAAACATCCACGCGAGGTTGTGAAGCTGTATTGTGAAGATTGTCTACTCTCCATATGCTTACTTTGCTATCCGCTGAATCATCCCCAGCACAAATGCTCTGAAATCATAGAGAAATCATCAAAAGTCAAGGATGAGCTGAAAGATATAGTTAAAACTATTGATACTTACCTAGACAAATGTGATAGAATGACAAAACTGGTTGAAGAACACTCAGAAGCAGTAGGCACTTCAGCTGACGAAATGAAGAGACTCACCTTAACACATCTTGATAAAATTCAACTAGAAGTTAATCAGCACAAAGATGTAATTATTAAAGGTGTAGACCAGAAGTATAATCAAGCCCAGAAGATGTTACAACAAGATACTGACAGAGTAAATCTGCTACATATGACACTAGATAGCGTCAAATCCTGTGCTGTGAAGGTTCTTCTGTATGGTAAGCCGTGTGACTTCTTTCAGAGTGTACCCTCCATACAGAAACAGCTAGATGAACTTAATCCTGATGATGTAATTATCACTCTTAAGGATCTGGATATGACGGAATCCAGGAGTAAACTGGATAATTTGAAGCTGATTGAGGATGCAATGGTGAAGGAGCAAAAACTAGAAGCTCAATATGAAAAGATAAGTAGATTACGCAAAACCATAGAAAAAGAAAGACAGGACAAATTAGACAATGCCGTTTTGACAACACAAACACTCCAAAGGAGAGACAACGATATAGAAACACTGCGAAAAAATGTCGAAAGGGAAAGAGTTGAGAAGGTGCAAAATTCTATTTTAAAAACACAAGAGCTGGATAGAAAAGTTGACGAAATTAGTAAACTGCACATAAAATTAGCGAAAGAAAAGGATAATCGAGATATTTGTGAGAAAAAATGTGCAACACTAGCATTACGGAACACAGAATTAGAGAATGAACTTGTATTACACCAGCAGAATATGCCCCAGCCGCCTGGCGGAAAGTGGTCATCATTTCCAGGTACAGATCTAGAAGTAAAATGTGTATTCCCAGACGGAATTCAGAATGCTGCACACCCCTGCCCTGGACATTCTTATAAAGGAAACACATTGTCCCAAAACATCTACAACACGGCTGAGGGTATACAAGTAGTCAAACTTTTAGAGAAAGCATTTTACGCTAGAATATTGGTCACTGTGAAAGAGAATGGTCTGTGCTGGAATGGACATTTATTTAGTAGATGTTACATTGGTGACAATATTAAAGATCCAAGTCTTATCAGAAGGCGTCTTGCTGAAATTGGTATAAAATGACTACATTCCAAATGATCATGTTGTAACATAACTAATTTGCCTCTGATATTCGTAACTTTATATTTCATCATGTTTTGACAACAATGAAGCTTTAATAAAGTTTATTCTTGATTTATGTTGAAAATTTAATCATAGCTTTATGTTTTTTCTATGTTACGAGAAAGAATCAAGTTGCGATTTTTAAAACACCATGAATAATTAATTACCCGTCAAACCAGACGTATTTCAAAAGGTACTGCTGTGTTATGCTTGATTAACACTTACAGCGTGAGGGCTCGACTATAGTCGTCAGAATCTGACGTATGTAGACGTCGGATTCTTGGTGACGTCAGATTCTGACGTTTAAAAATCGATCCCCGCGCTGTAAAGAGTAGAAATATTTATAATGGTCAATGTAGGTATTCAAATGAATCGGAAAGAGCTGAATAAGAAATTTATAATGATTCCAAATAGAAAAAAAACCTTTGGTCTCCATGACCCTTCATGATTTATACAAAAAAAATTCAGCGCTTTAAGGGTTAAGCTGAGACAAGTGACGGTAATCCAAAAAAATCTTACTTTCCGCGTTTGATGAGGTCCTATTCAATGTTTTTGCCATATATTTTTAAATAAAATCGTTAGCTCATAATTATAGATCAACTGGAAAGCCATCACAACCAATATACTTAGCTGATAGATTGGTAGAGGTACCATTATATGGTTCTCAAATCAGTACAGTCATAAACTTTTTAATACTCACAAGGATTATACTGATATGTGTGTATAATGCCAAGTAGAAATCTTAATAGTCCAGGAATATTTGACACTATAGAGGGGGAAAAATTCAGTAAAACGTCGCGTTACACTCCAAATCAGTTTATCAATTTTATTCAGCGAGTAAAGATTTAAGTATCGATACGAAACATTCATTCCATAGCATCTATATGAACAAAAAACTGGCTTACTTTGAATAATTTAAATATGTTTTTTAAAATTCTCCTTCATATTTTCCAACATAAGAGTATATATTTATTGTAGAATGACCCTCGTGCTATTAAAAGAGAAGGCCAGCCTTCCCAGATGTCTACCCAAGCTGTTTTTAAAGTCAGGAGACTATATTTCAGCCATATGTCAACCATATGTTCACAAAACCTCTCCAGCTTCCCCACTAATGATAATTGACCCTTTAAGCCCCGGGGTCGGACAATTGCGCCACATGGCGTATTTTCAATACAATTTACTGAATGTAGACATAATAAGGAGGTTCTCAGCTTTAATTTAAGATATGATAGACTACTTCAAGAGTATTCAGGTCTAAATGTTAGGATCGCGTCTTCGCTCATGATAGATTCAGATTGGTGAACATTTCAATTTGGCTATTAACCCTTGTACTGCCTCACGCACCTGAAGTTATGAGTCATGGGGCTGACGTTATTTCCAGCTTCAAATACTGTAGATCTGGTAATTTTCGCGTTTTTAAATTTTCGCGAATTTCTGATTTTGGGACTTTTCCCGAAGTTTACATTTCGCGAATTTTCATTTTTCTATGGTAGCGCTATTATAAAAATAATTTTCGCGACATTCTTGAATTCGCGAATTTTTCCTTCTCGCAAAATTCCCGAAAATTAAAACCTTGCGAATATTACCAGATCTACAGTAACCATGCTAACGGAAAACATATTTCTATTTCCGGAAAATAAAATCCCCCAAAATAGAATTATTTTATTAAAGAATCATTCAGCTTCAAAACGCGCATGCCTGGGAAGGTCAAGTGTAGGCCAACAGTAGCCTATTGAGTACAGATTGACGGCATTAATATGGCCACTGAACTGATTACAAGATACTACTCGAACGAGACATTGATCCAATGCTGTTTTAATGTTAGGCCAACGTCTGCGACGCTGGCCCAACATTGAACCAACATTAGATAAATGTGCAATGTTTGAGAGAAAGTCCTCCTGCCCAGCAAACGCAAGACATTTGTATGACATTTATGCAATGTCGGCCCAACGTCTTCGACGTTGGTCCAACATTGCATAAAGTCATACAAATGTTTTTTGTTTACTGAGTGACAATTCAAACTTGGGGGTCAAGCAGTTTCCAAATCCCCCCAGTAATACAGTCAGTTTGTTTGCAAGTAGGCGACCAAGTAGGGGCAAAAGACAGGGGCTTTGAATTATTACCTCATAGATGTCGCTCAAGTATATATGAGCTTGCTGTGATTTGAGAGCTTGCTCTTAATGAGGCTTTGGGTATGAAACGCATATTTAGTATTATTATGGAATAGGGCCTTGGCTTACCCACGGGCACTATTGCCTTCTGGGGGACCCTTGTCCCGCGAATTTTGACAGTTGACTACACCTTTAACTTAGCACCCACCGGAAAACGACTCGATGTGGATGTAAAATAAAATATATTTGCTGAATTTAGCTAGAAAAGTTTCATGAAAATCGCGCTGGAACATGTGTCTAGGAAATCAGATCAGTTTTCTGGAATATAAAATACGGGGGTCCATCAGCACAAAATGGTACCATGGGGGATTGAACTTGGATGAAAACAATCACATAGAGCCCAGCACCACAAACTGGCACCATTATACTGTATGTACATATGTGTATATACGGAGACCTAGCACCACATGGTTACCAGCAAACACGAGACGTTGACCCAATGTTGTTTCAAGGTTGGGCCACCGTCTGTAACGCTGGCCCAACCTTGAAACAACATTGGATCAATATCTCGTGTTTACTGGATGTTAATCACTCCAATCGTAACGGTATCTCACAAAGCAAGATAAAACTCAAGTATATATAACACATATACAAGCTGTTACGTGTTCACATGTGAATCCTCAAGCATGGAGAGCTTTGGTGATCTTGATGCTCGTGTGGTGTCTCAGTGGTTTGGTCGAATGCCAACATACAGGTGAGAAAAAAACATTTGCAAGGATGGAATATTGTTAGTTTCTGAAAATGTAAACTAACAGTTGTTCACATAGTATTTATATTATTAAATTATTTATTTAGTTTGAACATAATCATAATATTTACTTTCGTATCGACCCCCATTTACTTTTGTATTCCCCCCCCCCCCAACACTGTCAATGACGTCACTATCCGGCATGGCCAGACTGCTTAATTCATTGAGCGGCAGACCCGGCCGCACTGACGGCACTACATCCCACACCACATTCTGTGTGCAATCTACTATTTCCAGAAAAGTATGTGATAAGATGGGGATAGGTCACCCAGCAAACACGATGTATTGACCCAACGCTGGGTGAATGTTGGGCCGACGGGCCGACATTCACCCAGCGTTGGGTCAATATATCGTGTTTGCTGGGCAGTGTGATGACGCACAGCTCCTACAACATGTGATATAGATTGGGATAGGTCCAGTGTGATGACGCACAGCTCCTATAACATGTGATATAGATGGGGATAGGTCCAGTGTGATGACGCACAGCTCCTACAACATGTGATATAGATAGGGATAGGTCCAGTGTGATGACGCACAGCTCCTACAACATGTGATATAGATGGGGATGGGTCCAGTGTGATGACGCACAGCTCCTACAACATGTGATATAGATGGGGATGGGTCCAGTGTGATGACGCACAGCTCCTACAATATGTGATATAGATGGGGATGGGTCCAGTGTGATGACGCACAGCTCCTACAACATGTGATATAGATGGGGATAGGTCCAGTGTGATGACCTACAGCTCCTACAACATGTGATAAAGATGGGGATAGGTCCAGTGTGATGACGCACAGCTCCTACAACATGTGATATAGATGGGGATAGGTCCAGTGTGATGACGTACAGCTCCTACAACATGTGATATAGATGGGGATAGGTCCAGTGTGATGACGCACAGCTCCTGCAACATGTGATATAGTTGGGGATATGTGCAGTGTCATGACGCACAGCTCCTACAACATGTGATATAGATGGGGATATGTGCAGTGTGATGACGCACAGCTCCTACAACATGTGATATAGATGGGGCTGGGTCCAGTGTGATGACTCACAGCTCCTACAACATGTGATATAGATGGGGATAGGTCCAGTGTGATGACTCACAGCTCCTACAACATGTGATATAGTTGGGGATAGGTCCAGTGTGATGACGCACAGCTCCTACAACATGTGATATAGATGGGGCTGGGTCCAGTGTGATGACTCACAGCTCCTACAACATGTGATATAGATGGGGATAGGTCCAGTGTGATGACTCACAGCTCCTACAACATGTGATATAGATGGGGATAGGTCCAGTGTGATGACTCACAGCTCCTACAACATGTGATATAGTTGGGGATAGGTCCAGTGGGATGACGCACAACTCCTACAATATGTGATATAGATGGGGATGGGTCCAGTGTGATGACGCACAGCTCCTACAATATGTGATATAGATGGGGATAGGTCCAGTGTGATGACGCACAGCTCCTACAATATGTGATATAGATGGGGATGGGTCCAGTGTGATGACGCACAGCTCCTACAATATGTGATATAGATGGGGATAGGTCCAGTGTGATGACGTACAGCTCCTACAACATGTGATATAGATGGGGATAGGTCCAGTGTGATGACGTACAGCTCCTACAACATGTGATATAGATGGGGATAGGTCCAGTGTGATGACGCACAGCTCCTACAATATGTGATATAGATGGGGATGGGTCCAGTGTGATGACGTACAGCTCCTACAACATGTGATATAGTTGGGGATAGGTCCAGTGTGATGACGTACAGCTCCTACAATATGTGATATAGATGGGGATGGGTCCAGTGTGATGACTCACAGCTCCTACAACATGTGATATAGTTGGGGATAGGTCCAGTGTGATGACGCACAGCTCCTACAACATGTGATATAGATGGGGATAGGTCCAGTGTGATGACGCACAGCTCCTACAATATGTGATATAGATGGGGATAGGTCCAGTGTGATGACGCACAGCTCCTACAACATGTGATATAGTTGGGGATAGATCCAGTGTGATGACGTACAGCTCCTACAATATGTGATATAGTTGGGGATAGGTCCAGTGTGATGACTCACAGCTCCTAGAATATGTGATAAAGATGGGGATGGGTCCAGTGTGATGACGTACAGCTCCTACAATATGTGATATAGATGGGGATAGGTCCAGTGTGATGACGCACAGCTCCTACAACATGTGATAAAGATGGGGATAGGTCCAGTGTGATGACGTACAGCTCCTACAATATGTGATATAGATGGGGATGGGTCCAGTGTGATGACGTACAGCTCCTACAATATGTGATATAGATGGGGATAGGTCCAGTGTGATGACGTACAGCTCCTACAACATGTGATAAAGATGGGGATGATTCCAGTGTGATGACGCACAGCTCCTACAATATGTGATATAGATGGGGATAGGTCCAGTGTGATGACGCACAGCTCCTACAACATGTGATATAGATGGGGATAGGTCCAGTGTGATGACGCACAGCTCCTACAATATGTGATATAGATGGGGATAGGTCCAGTGTGATGACGCACAGCTCCTACAATATGTGATATAGATGGGGATAGGTCCAGTGTGATGACGCACAGCTCCTATAACATGTGATATAGATGGGGATAGGTCCAGTGTGATGACGTACAGCTCCTACAACATGTGATATAGATGGGGATAGGTCCAGTGTGATGACTCACAGCTCCTACAACATGTGATATAGATGGGGATAGGTCCAGTGTGATGACGCACAGCTCCTACAACATGTGATATAGATGGGGATAGGTCCAGTGTGATGACGCATAGCTCCTATAACATGTGATATAGATGGGGATAGGTCCAGTGTGATGACGCACAGCTCCTACAACATGTGATATAGATGGGGATAGGTCCAGTGTGATGACGCACAGCTCCTACAACATGTGATATAGTTGGGGATAGGTGCAGTGTGATGACGCACAGCTCCTACAACATGTGATATAGTTGGGGATAGGTCCAGTGTGATGACGCACAACTCCTACAACATGTGATATAGATGGGGATAGGTCCAGTGTGATGACGTACAGCTCCTACAACATGTGATATAGTTGGGGATAGGTCCAGTGTGATGACGTACAGCTCCTACAACATGTGATATAGATGGGGATAGGTCCAGTGTGATGACGCACAGCTCCTATAACATGTGATATAGTTGGGGATAGGTCCAGTGTGATGACGCACAGCTCCTACAACATGTGATATAGATGGGGATAGGTCCAGTGTGATGACTCACAGCTCCTACAACATGTGATATAGATGGGGATAGGTCCAGTGTGATGACGTACAGCTCCTACAACATGTGATATAGATGGGGATAGGTCCAGTGTGATGACGTACAGCTCCTACAATATGTGATATAGATGGGGATAGGTCCAGTGTGATGACGCACAGCTCCTACAACATGTGATATAGTTGGGGATATGTGCAGTGTGATGACGCACAGCTCCTACAACATGTGATATAGATGGGGATAGGTCCAGTGTGATGACGCACAGCTCCTACAATATGTGATATAGATGGGGATAGGTACAGTGTGATGACGTACAGCTCCTACAATATGTGATATAGATGGGGATAGGTCCAGTGTGATGACGCACAGCTCCTACAACATGTGATATAGATGGGGATAGGTCCAGTGTGATGACGCACAGCTCCTACAACATGTGATATAGATGGGGATAGGTCCAGTGTGATGACTCACAACTCCTACAATATGTTATATAGTTGGGGATAGGTGCAGTGTGATGCCGCACAGCTCCTACAATATGGGATATAGTTGGGGATAGGTCCAGTGGGATGACGCACAGCTCCTACAATATGTGATATAGATGGGGATGGGTCCAGTGTGATGACGCACAGCTCCTACAACATGTGATATAGTTGGGGATATGTGCAGTGTGATGACGCACAGCTCCTACAACATGTGTGTGATATAGATGGGGATAGGTCCAGTGTGATGACGCACAGCTCCTACAATATGTGATATAGATGGGGATAGGTCCAGTGTGATGACTCACAACTCCTACAATATGTGATATAGATGGGGATAGGTCCAGTGTGATGACGCACAGCTCCTACAACATGTGATATAGTTGGGGATAGGTCCAGTGTGATGACGCACAGCTCCTACAATATGGGATATAGTTGGGGATAGGTCCAGTGTGATGACGCACAGCTCCTACAATATGTGATATAGATGGGAATAGGTCCAGTGTGATGACGCACAGCTCCTACAACATGTGATATAGTTGGGGATATGTGCAGTGTGATGACGTACAGCTTCTACAACATGTGTGTGATATAGATGGGGATAGGTCCAGTGTGATGACGCACAGCTCCTACAATATGTGATATAGTTGGGGATAGGTCCAGTGTGATGACGCACAGCTCCTACAATATGTGATATAGATGTGGATGGGTCCAGTGTGATGACGCACAGCTCCTACAATATGTGATATAGTTGGGGATAGGTCCAGTGTGATGACTCACAGCTCCTATAACATGTGATATAGATGGGGATAGGTCCAGTGTGATGACTCACAGCTCCTATAACATGTGATATAGATGGGGATAAGTCCAGTGTGATCACGCACAGCTCCTACAACATGTGATATAGATGGGGATGGGTCCAGTGTGATGACGTACAGCTCCTACAATATGTGATATAGTTGGGGATAGGTCCAGTGTGATGACGTACAGCTCGTACAATATGTGATATAGATGAGGATAGGTCCAGTGTGATGACGCACAGCTCCTATAACAAATGATATAGATGGGGATAAGTCCAGTGTGATGACGCACAGCTCCTACAACATGTGATATAGATGGGGATGGGTCCAGTGTGATGACGTACAGCTCCTACAACATGTGATATAGATGGGGATGAGTCCAGTGTGATGACGTACAGCTCCTGCAACATGTGATATAGATGGGGATGGGTCCAGTGTGATGACGCACAGCTCCTACAACATGTGATATAGATGGGGATAGGTCCAGTGTGATGACGCACAGCTCCTACAACATGTGATATAGATAGGGATAGGTCCAGTGTGATGACGCACAGCTCCTACAACATGTGATATAGATGGGGATAGGTCCAGTGTGATGACGTACAGCTCCTACAACATGTGATATAGATGGGGATTGGTCCAGTGTGATGACTCACAGCTCCTACAACATGTGATATAGTTGGGGATAGGTCCAGTGTGATGACGCACAGCTCCTACAACATGTGATATAGATGGGGATAGGTCCAGTGTGATGACTCACAGCTCCTACAACATGTGATATAGATGGGGATAGGTCCAGTGTGATGACGTACTGCTCCTACAACATGTGATATAGATGGGGATAGGTCCAGTGTGATGACGCACAGCTCCTACAACATGTGATATAGTTGGGGATATGTGCAGTGTGATGACGCACAGCTCCTACAACATGTGATATAGATGGGGCTGGGTCCAGTGTGATGACTCACAGCTCCTACAACATGTGATATAGATGGGGATAGGTCCAGTGTGATGACTCACAGCTCCTACAACATGTGATATAGTTGGGGATAGGTCCAGTGTGATGACGCACAGCTCCTACAACATGTGATATAGATGGGGCTGGGTCCAGTGTGATGACTCACAGCTCCTACAACATGTGATATAGATGGGGATAGGTCCAGTGTGATGACGCACAGCTCCTACAACATGTGATATAGATGGGGATAGGTCCAGTGTGATGACGTACTGCTCCTACAACATGTGATATAGATGGGGATAGGTCCAGTGTGATGACTCACAGCTCCTACAACATGTGATATAGTTGGGGATAGGTCCAGTGTGATGACGTACAGCTCCTACAACATGTGATATAGTTGGGGATAGGTCCAGTGTGATGACGCACAGCTCCTACAACATGTGATATAGTTGGGGATATGTGCAGTGTGATGACGCACAGCTCCTACAACATGTGATATAGATGGGGATAGGTCCAGTGTGATGACGCACAGCTCCTACAACATGTGATATAGTTGGGGATAGGTCCAGTGTGATGACGCACAGCTCCTACAACATGTGATATAGTTGGGGATAGGTCCAGTGTGATGACGTACAGCTCCTACAACATGTGATATACATGGGGATAGGTCCAGTGTGATGACGCACAGCTCCTACAATATGTGATATAGATGGGGATAGGTCCAGTGTGATGACGCACAGCTCCTACAACATGTGATATAGTTGGGGATAGGTCCAGTGTTATGACGTACAGCTCCTACAACATGTGATATACATGGGGATAGGTCCAGTGTGATGACGCACAGCTCCTACAATATGTGATATAGATGGGGATAGGTCCAGTGTGATGACTCACAGCTCCTACAACATGTGATATAGTTGGGGATAGGTCCAGTGTGATGACGTACAGCTCCTACAACATGTGATATACATGGGGATAGGTCCAGTGTGATGACGCACAGCTCCTACAATATGTGATATAGATGGGGATAGGTCCAGTGTGATGACGCACAGCTCCTACAACATGTGATATAGATGGGGCTGGGTCCAGTGTGATGACTCACAGCTCCTACAACATGTGATATAGATGGGGATAGGTCCAGTGTGATGACTCACAGCTCCTACAACATGTGATATAGATGGGGATAGGTCCAGTGTGATGACGCACAGCTCCTACAACATGTGATATAGTTGGGGATATGTGCAGTGTGATGACGCACAGCTCCTACAACATGTGATATAGATGGGGCTGGGTCCAGTGTGATGACGTACAGCTCCTACAATATGTGATATAGATGGGGATAGGTCCAGTGTGATGACGCACAGCTCCTACAACATGTGATATAGTTGGGGATAGGTCCAGTGTGATGACGTACAGCTCCTACAATATGTGATATAGATGGGGATAGGTCCAGTGTGATGACTCACAGCTCCTACAACATGTGATATAGATGGGGATAGGTCCAGTGTGATGACGCACAGCTCCTACAACATGTGATATAGTTGGGGATAGGTCCAGTGTGATGACGCACAGCTCCTATAACATGTGATATAGATGGGGATAGGTCCAGTGTGATGACGCACAGCTCCTATAACATGTGATATAGATGGGGATAGGTCCAGTGTGATGACGCACAGCTCCTATAACATGTGATATAGATGGGGATAGGTCCAGTGTGATGACGTACAGCTCCTACAACATGTGATATAGTTGGGGATAGGTCCAGTGTGATGACGTACAGCTCCTACAACATGTGATATAGTTGGGGATAGGTCCAGTGTGATGACGTACAGCTCCTACAATATGTGATATAGATGGGGATGGGTCCAGTGTGATGACGTACAGCTCCTACAATATGTGATATAGTTGGGGATAGGTCCAGTGTGATGACGTACAGCTCCTACAATATGTGATATAGATGAGGATAGGTCCAGTGTGATGACGCACAGCTCCTATAACAAATGATATAGATGGGGATAAGTCCAGTGTGATGACGCACAGCTCCTACAACATGTGATAAAGTTGGGGATAGGTCCAGTGTGATGACGTACAGCTCCTACAATATGTGATATATTTGGGGATAGGTCCAGTGTGATGACGCACAACTCCTACAATATGTGATATAGTTGGGGATAGGTCCAGTGTGATGACGCACAGCTCCTATAACATGTGATATAGATGGGGATAGGTCCAGTGTGATGACGCACAGCTCCCACAACATGTGATATAGATGGGGATAGGTCCAGTGTGATGACGCACAGCTCCTACAACATGTGATATAGATGGGGATAAGTGCAGTGTGATGACGCACAGCTCCTACAACATGTGATATAGTTGGGGATAGGTGCAGTGTGATGACGCACAGCTCCTACAACATGTGATATAGTTGGGGATAGGTCCAGTGTGATGACGTACAGCTCCTACAACATGTGATATAGATGGGGATGGGTCCAGTGTGATGACGCACAGCTCCTACAACATGTGATATAGTTGGGGATAGGTCCAGTGTGATGACGTACAGCTCCTACAACATGTGATATAGATGGGGATAGGTCCAGTGTGATGACGCACAGCTCCTACAACATGTGATATAGTTGGGGATAGGTCCAGTGTGATGACGTACAGCTCCTACAATATGTGATATAGATTGGAATGGGTCCAGTGTGATGACGTACAGCTCCTACAACATGTGATATAGATGGGGATGGGTCCAGTGTGATGACGTACAGCTCCTGCAACATGTGATATAGATTGGAATGGGTCCAGTGTGATGACGTACAGCTCCTACAACATGTGATATAGATGGGGATAGGTCCAGTGTGATGACGCACAGCTCCTACAATATGGGATATAGATGGGAATAGGTCCAGTGCGATGACGCACAGCTCCTACAACATGTGATATAGATGGGGTTAGGTCCAGTGTGATGACGCACAGCTCCTACAACATGTGATATAGATGGGGATAGGTCCAGTGTGATGACTCACAGCTCCTACAACATGTGATATAGATGGGGATAGGTCCAGTGTGATGACTCACAGCTCCTACAACATGTGATATAGATGGGGATAGGACCAGTGTGATGACGTACAGCTCCTACAACATGTGATATAGATGGGGATAGGTCCAGTGTGATGACTCACAGCTCCTACAACATGTCATATAGTTGGGGATAGGTCCAGTGTGATGACTCACAGCTCCTACAACACGTGATATAGTTGGGGATAGGTCCAGTGTGATGACGCACAGCTCCTACAACATGTGATATAGATGGGGATAGGTCCAGTGTGATGACTCACAGCTCCTACAACATGTGATATAGATGGGGATAGGTCCAGTGTGATGACGTACAGCTCCTACAACATGTGATATAGATGGGGATAGGTCCAGTGTGATGACGCACAGCTCCTACAACATGTGATATAGTTGGGGATATGTGCAGTGTGATGACGCACAGCTCCTACAACGTGTGATATAGATGGGGATAGGTCCAGTGTGATGACGCACAGCTCCTACAACTTGTGGTATAGATGGTGATGGGTCCAGTGTGATGACTCACAGCTCCTACAACATGTGATATAGATGGGGATAGGTCCAGTGTGATGACGTACAGCTCCTACAACATGTGATATAGATGGGGATAGGTCCAGTGTGATGACTCACAGCTCCTACAACATGTGATATAGTTGGGGATATGTGCAGTGTGATGACGCACAGCTCCTACAAGATGTGATAAAGATGGGGATAGGTCCAGTGTGATGACGTACAGCTCCTGCAACATGTGATATAGATGGGGATAGGTCCAGTGTGATGACGTACAGCTCCTGCAACATGTGATATAGATGGGGATAGGTCCAGTGTGATGACGTACAGCTCCTACAACATGTGATATAGATGGGGATGGGTCCAGTGTGATGACTCACAGCTCCTACAACATGTGATAAAGATGGGGATAGGTCCAGTGTGATGACGCACAGCTCCTACAACATGTGATATAGATGGGGATGGGTCCAGTGTGATGACTCACAGCTCCTACAACATGTGATAAAGATGGGGATAGGTCCAGTGTGATGACGCACAGCTCCTACAACATGTGATATAGTTGGGGATATGTGCAGTGTGATGACGCACAGCTCCTACAACATGTGATATAGATGGGGATGGGTCCAGTGTGATGACGTACAGCTCCTACAATATGTGATATAGATGGGGATAGGTCCAGTGTGATGACGTACAGCTCCTACAATATGTGATATAGATGGGGATAGGTCCAGTGTGATGACGCACAGCTCCTACAACATGTGATATAGTTGGGGATAGGTCCAGTGTGATGACGTACAGCTCCTACAATATGTGATATAGATGGGGATAGGTCCAGTGTGATGACGCACAGCTCCTACAACATGTGATATAGTTGGGGATAGGTCCAGTGTGATGACGTACAGCTCCTACAATATGTGATATAGATGGGGATAGGTCCAGTGTGATGACTCACAGCTCCTACAACATGTGATATAGATGGGGATGGGTCCAGTGTGATGACGCACAGCTCCTACAACATGTGATATAGTTAGGGATAGGTCCAGTGTGATGACGTACAGCTCCTACAACATGTGATATAGATGGGGATAGGTCCAGTGTGATGACTCACAGCTCCTACAACATGTGATAAAGATGGGGATAGGTCCAGTGTGATGACGCACAGCTCCTACAACATGTGATATAGTTGGGGATAGGTCCAGTGTGATGACGCACAGCTCCTACAATATGTGATATAGATATAGATGGGGATGGGTCCAGTGTGATGACTCACAGCTCCTACAATATGTGATATAGATGGGGATGGGTCCAGTGTGATGACTCACAGCTCCTACAATATGTGATATAGATGGGGATAGGTCCAGTGTGATGACGTACAGCTCCTACAACATGTGATAAAGATGGGGATAGGTACAGTGTGATGACGCACAGCTCCTACAACATGTGATATAGATGGGGATAGGTCCAGTGTGATGACTCACAGCTCCTACAAGAAGTGATATACATGGGGATAGGTCCAGTGTGATGACGTACAGATCCTACAACATGTGATATAGATGGGGATAGGTGCAGTGTGATGACGCACAGCTCCTACAACATGTGATATAGATGGGGATAGGTCCAGTGTGATGACGTACAGCTTCTACAACATGTGATATAGATGGGGATGGGTCCAGTGTGATGACGTACAGCTCCTACAACATGTGATATACATGGGGATAGGTCCAGTGTGATGACGTACAGATCCTACAACATGTGATATAGATGGGGATAGGTCCAGTGTGATGACGCACAGCTCCTACAATATGTGATATAGATGGGGATGGGTCCAGTGTGATGACGCACAGCTCCTACAACATGTGATATAGATGGGGATAGGTCCAGTGTGATGACGCACAGCTCCTATAACATGTGATATAGATGGGGATAGGTCCAGTGTGATGACGCACAGCTCCTACAACATGTGATATAGATGGGGATGGGTCCAGTGTGATGACTCACAGCTCCTACAATATGTGATATACATGGGGATGGGTCCAGTGTGATGACTCACAGCTCCTACAATATGTGATATAGTTGGGGATGGGTCCAGTGTGATGACGCACAGCTCCTACAATATGTGATATAGATGGGGATAGGTCCAGTGTGATGACGCACAACTCCTACAACATGTGATATAGATGGGGATAGGTCCAGTGTGATGACGCACAACTCCTACAACATGTGATATAGATGGGGATAGGTCCAGTGTGATGACTCACAGCTCCTACAACATGTGATATAGATGGGGATAGGTCCTGTGTGATGACGCACAGCTCCTACAACATGTGATATAGATGGGGATAGGTCTAGTGTGATGACTCACAGCTCCTACAAGATGTGATAAAGATGGGGATAGGTCCAGTGTGATGACGCACAGCTCCTACAACATGTGATATAGTTGGGGATATGTGCAGTGTGATGACGCACAGCTCCTACAACATGTGATATAGATGGGGATGGGTCCAGTGTGATCACGTACAGCTCCTACAATATGTGATATAGATGGGGATAGGTCCAGTGTGATGACTCACAGCTCCTACAAGATGTGATAAAGATGGGGATAGGTCCAGTGTGATGACGCACAGCTCCTACAATATGTGATATAGATGGGGATAGGTCCAGTGTGATGACGCACAGCTCCTACAACATGTGATATAGTTGGGGATAGGTCCAGTGTGATGACGTACAGCTCCTACAATATGTGATATAGATGGGGATAGGTCCAGTTTGATGACTCACAGCTCCTACAAGATGTGATAAAGATGGGGATAGGTCCAGTGTGATGACGCACAGCTCCTACAATATGTGATATAGATGGGGATAGGTCCAGTGTGATGACTCACAGCTCCTACAACATGTGATATAGATGGGGATAGGTCCAGTGTGATGACGCACAGCTCCTACAACATGTGATATAGATGGGGATAGGTCCAGTGTGATGACTCACAGCTCCTACAAGATGTGATAAAGATGGGGATAGGTCCAGTGTGATGACGCACAGCTCCTACAATATGTGATATAGATGGGGATAGGTCCAGTGTGATGACGCACAGCTCCTACAACATGTGATATAGTTGGGGATAGGTCCAGTGTGATGACGTACAGCTCCTACAATATGTGATATAGATGGGGATAGGTCCAGTGTGATGACGCACAGCTCCTACAACATGTGATATAGTTGGGGATAGGTCCAGTGTGATGACGTACAGCTCCTACAACATGTGATATAGATATAGATGGGGATGGGTCCAGTGTGATGACTCACAGCTCCTACAAGATGTGATAAAGATGGGGATAGGTCCAGTGTGATGACGCACAGCTCCTACAACATGTGATATAGTTGGGGATATGTGCAGTGTGATGACGCACAGCTCCTACAACATGTGATATAGATGGGGATGGGTCCAGTGTGATCACGTACAGCTCCTACAATATGTGATATAGATGGGGATAGGTCCAGTGTGATGACTCACAGCTCCTACAAGATGTGATAAAGATGGGGATAGGTCCAGTGTGATGACGCACAGCTCCTACAATATGTGATATAGATGGGGATAGGTCCAGTGTGATGACGCACAGCTCCTACAACATGTGATATAGTTGGGGATAGGTCCAGTGTGATGACGTACAGCTCCTACAATATGTGATATAGATGGGGATAGGTCCAGTTTGATGACTCACAGCTCCTACAAGATGTGATAAAGATGGGGATAGGTCCAGTGTGATGACGCACAGCTCCTACAATATGTGATATAGATGGGGATAGGTCCAGTGTGATGACTCACAGCTCCTACAACATGTGATATAGATGGGGATAGGTCCAGTGTGATGACGCACAGCTCCTACAACATGTGATATAGATGGGGATAGGTCCAGTGTGATGACTCACAGCTCCTACAAGATGTGATAAAGATGGGGATAGGTCCAGTGTGATGACGCACAGCTCCTACAATATGTGATATAGATGGGGATAGGTCCAGTGTGATGACGCACAGCTCCTACAACATGTGATATAGTTGGGGATAGGTCCAGTGTGATGACGTACAGCTCCTACAATATGTGATATAGATGGGGATAGGTCCAGTGTGATGACGCACAGCTCCTACAACATGTGATATAGTTGGGGATAGGTCCAGTGTGATGACGTACAGCTCCTACAATATGTGATATAGATGGGGATAGGTCCAGTGTGATGACTCACAGCTCCTACAACATGTGATATAGATGGGGATAGGTCCAGTGTGATGACGCACAGCTCCTACTACATGTGATATAGTTGGGGATAGGTCCAGTGTGATGACGCACAACTCCTACAACATGTGATATAGATGGGGATAGGTCCAGTGTGATGACGCACAGCTCCTACAACATGTGATATAGATGGGGATAGGTCCAGTGTGATGACGTACAGCTTCTACAACATGTGATATAGATGGGGATGGGTCCAGTGTGATGACGTACAGCTTCTACAACATGTGATATAGATGGGGATGGGTCCAGTGTGATGACGCACAGCTCCTACAACATGTGATATAGTTGGGGATAGGTCCAGTGTGATGACGTACAGCTCCTACAACATGTGATATAGATATAGATGGGGATGGGTCCAGTGTGATGACTCACAGCTCCTACAATATGTGATATAGATGGGGATGGGTCCAGTGTGATGACTCACAGCTCCTACAATATGTGATATAGTTGGGGATAGGTCCAGTGTGATGACGCACAGCTCCTATAACATGTGATATAGATGGGGATAGGTCCAGTGTGATGACGCACAGCTCCTACAACATGTGATATAGATGGGGATAGGTCCAGTGTGATGACGTACAGCTCCTACAACATGTGATATAGTTGGGGATGGGTCCAGTGTGATGACGCACAGCTCCTACAATATGTGATATAGATGGGGATAGGTCCAGTGTGATGACGCATAGCTCCTATAACATGTGATATAGATGAGGATAGGTCCAGTGTGATGACGCACAGCTCCTACAACATGTGATATAGATGGGGATGGGTCCAGTGTGATGACGCACAGCTCCTACAATATGTGATATAGATGGGGATAGGTCTAGTGTGATGACGCACAACTCCTACAACATGTGATATAGATGGGGATAGGTCCAGTGTGATGACGCACAACTCCTACAACATGTGATATAGATGGGGATAGGTCCAGTGTGATGACGCACAGCTCCTATAACATGTGATATAGATGGGGATAGGTCCAGTGTGATGACGCACAGCTCCTATAACATGTGATATAGATTGGGATAGGTCCAGTGTGATGACGCACAGCTCCTACAACATGTGATATAGATGGGGATAGGTCCAGTGTGATGACGCACAGCTCCTACAACATGTGATATAGTTGGGGATAGGTCCAGTGTGATGACGCACAGCTCCTACAACATGTGATATAGATGGGGATAGGTCCAGTGTGATGACGCACAGCTCCTACAACATGTGATATAGATTGGGATAGGTCCAGTGTGATGACGCACAGCTCCTACAACATGTGATATAGTTGGGGATAGGTGCAGTGTGATGACGTACAGCTCCTACAACATGTGATATAGATGGGGATAGGTCCAGTGTGATGACGCACAGCTCCTACAACATGTGATATAGTTGGGGATAGGTCCAGTGTGATGACGTACAGCTCCTACAACATGTGATATACATGGGGATAGGTCCAGTGTGATGACTCACAGCTCCTACAACATGTGATATAGATGGGGATAGGTCCAGTGTGATGACGCACAGCTCCTACAACATGTGATATAGATGGGGATAGGTCCAGTGTGATGACGCACAGCTCCTACAACATGTGATATAGTTGGGGATAGGTCCAGTGTGATGACGTACAGCTCCTACAACATGTGATATAGTTGGGGATAGGTCAAGTGTGATGACGCACAGCTCCTACAACATGTGATATAGATGGGGATAGGTCCAGTGTGATGACGCACAGCTCCTACAACATGTGATATAGTTGGGGATAGGTCCAGTGTGATGACGTACAGCTCCTACAACATGTGATATAGTTGGGGATAGGTCCAGTGTGATGACGTACAGCTCCTACAACATGTGATATAGTTGGGGATAGGTCAAGTGTGATGACGCACAGCTCCTACAACATGTGATATAGATGGGGATAGGTCCAGTGTGATGACGCTCAGCTCCTACAACATGTGATATAGTTGGGGATAGGTCCAGTGTGATGACGTACAGCTCCTACAATATGTGATATAGTTGGGGATAGGTCCAGTGTGATGACGCACAGCTCCTACAACATGTGATATAGTTGGGGATAGGTCCAGTGTGATGACGCACAACTCCTACAACATGTGATATAGATGGGGATAGGTCCAGTGTGATGACGTACAGCTCCTACAACATGTGATATAGTTGGGGATAGGTCCAGTGTGATGACGTACAGCTCCTACAACATGTGATATAGTTGGGGATAGGTCAAGTGTGATGACGCACAGCTCCTACAACATGTGATATAGATGGGGATAGGTCCAGTGTGATGACGCACAGCTCCTACAACATGTGATATAGTTGGGGATAGGTCCAGTGTGATGACGTACAGCTCCTACAATATGTGATATAGTTGGGGATAGGTCCAGTGTGATGACGCACAGCTCCTACAACATGTGATATAGTTGGGGATAGGTCCAGTGTGATGACGCACAACTCCTACAATATGTGATATAGTTGGGGATAGGTCCAGTGTGATGACGTACAGCTCCTACAACATGTGATATAGATGGGGATAGGTCCAGTGTGATGACGTACAGCTCCTACAATATGTGATATAGTTGGGGATAGGTCCAGTGTGATGACTCACAGCTCCTATAACATGTGATATAGTTGGGGATAGGTGCAGTGTGATGACGCACAGCTCCTACAACATGTGATATAGTTGGGGATAGGTCCAGTGTGATGACGCACAACTCCTACAATATGTGATATAGATGGGGATAGGTCCAGTGTGATGACGCACAGCTCCTACAACATGTGATACAGTTGGGGATAGGTCCAGTGTGATGACGTACAGCTCCTACAACATGTGATATACATGGGGATAGGTGCAGTGTGATGACGCACAGCTCCTACAACATGTGATATAGTTGGGGATAGGTCCAGTGTGATGACGCACAACTCCTACAATATGTGATATAGATGGGGATAGGTCCAGTGTGATGACGCACAGCTCCTACAACATGTGATATAGTTGGGGATAGGTCCAGTGTGATGACGTACAGCTCCTACAACATGTGATATAGATGGGGATAGGTCCAGTGTGATGACGCACAGCTCCTACAACATGTGATATACATGGGGATAGGTCCAGTGTGATGACGCACAGCTCCTACAACATGTGATATAGTTGGGGATAGGTCCAGTGTGATGACGTACAGCTCCTACAACATGTGATATAGATGGGGATAGGTCCAGTGTGATGACGCACAGCTCCTACAACATGTTATATAGTTTGGGATAGGTCCAGTGTGATGACGTACAGCTCCTACAACATGTGATATACATGGGGATAGGTCCAGTGTGATGACTCACAGCTCCTACAACATGTGATATAGATGGGGATAGGTCCAGTGTGATGACGCACAGCTCCTACAACATGTGATATAGTTGGGGATAGGTCCAGTGTGATGACGTACAGCTCCTACAACATGTGATATAGATGGGGATGGGTCCAGTGTGATGACGTACAGCTCCTACAACATGTGATATACATGGGGATAGGTCCAGTGTGATGACGCACAGCTCCTACAACATGTGATATAGATGGGGATAGGTCCAGTGTGATGACGCACAGCTCCTACAACATGTGATATAGTTGGGGATAGGTCCAGTGTGATGACGTACAGCTCCTACAACATGTGATATACATGGGGATAGGTCCAGTGTGATGACTCACAGCTCCTACAACATGTGATATAGATGGGGATAGGTCCAGTGTGATGACGCACAGCTCCTACAACATGTGATATAGATGGGGATAGGTCCAGTGTGATGACGCACAGCTCCTACAACATGTGATATAGTTGGGGATAGGTCCAGTGTGATGACGTACAGCTCCTACAACATGTGATATAGTTGGGGATAGGTCAAGTGTGATGACGCACAGCTCCTACAACATGTGATATAGATGGGGATAGGTCCAGTGTGATGACGCACAGCTCCTACAACATGTGATATAGATGGGGATGGGTCCAGTGTGATGACTTACAGCTCCTACAACATGTGATATAGATGGGGATAGGTCCAGTGTGATGACTCACAGCTCCTACAACATGTGATATAGATGGGGATAGGTCCAGTGTGATGACGCACAGCTCCTACAACATGTGATATAGTTGGGGATAGGTCCAGTGTGATGACGCACAGCTCCTACAACATGTGATATAGATGGGGATAGGTCCAGTGTGATGACGCACAGCTCCTACAACATGTGATATAGTTGGGGATAGGTCCAGTGTGATGACGTACAGCTCCTACAACATGTGATATAGTTGGGGATAGGTCAAGTGTGATGACGCACAGCTCCTACAACATGTGATATAGATGGGGATAGGTCCAGTGTGATGACGCACAGCTCCTACAACATGTGATATAGTTGGGGATAGGTCCAGTGTGATGACGTACAGCTCCTACAACATGTGATATAGTTGGGGATAGGTACAGTGTGATGACGTACAGCTTCTACAACATGTGATATAGATGGGGATGGGTCCAGTGTGATGACGTACAGCTCCTACAACATGTGATATAGATGGGGATAGGTCCAGTGTGATGACGCACAGCTCCTACAATATGTGATATAGATGGGGATAAGTCCAGTGTGATGACGCACAGCTCCTACAACATGTGATATAGATGGGGATAGGTGCAGTGTGATGACGTACAGCTCCTACAACATGTGATATACATGGGGATAGGTCCAGTGTGATGACGCACAGCTCCTACAACATGTGATAAAGATGGGGATAGGTCCAGTGTGATGACGTACAGCTCCTACAATATGTGATATAGATGGGGATAGGTCCAGTGTGATGACTCACAGCTCCTACAATATGTGATATAGATGGGGATAGGTCCACCCAGCAAACACGATACATTGACCCAACGCTGGGTGAATGTTGGGCCGACGGGCCGACATTTACCCAGCGTTGGATCAATGTATCGTGTTTGCTGGGCAGTGTGATCACGTACAGCTCCTACAACATGTAGAACACATTCAAATGATTACAACAACCATAGGTTGTCAGTATAAAATAGTTTCCCCCCCCCCCTCACCCGCTTCAGAACGTGCGATGAGACGTTGACCGAATGTTGGTTTAATGCTGGGCCGATGTCGCAGATGCTGGACCAATAATCAAACAATATTGGGCCATGTGTTAGCGGCTCCGCCATGTTTGTCAAGGGAAAGTTAAATTTAACCAACTGGGTTAACGTTAATCCATCGTCTGCCACGCTGGACTAGCATTAACCCTTACAGCGCTGAAGTACTTTAATATAAACCATGGAGACCAAAGGTTTTTTTCGATTTGAAATCTTCATAAATGTCTTATAAACCAGACGTGGCTGGGGGCAAGGTGTCACCCGAAAAGGGAGTTTAGGGCACTATTATTTTCACATAGCTCGAAATTTGACTTCTCGGTGGGCGAAAATGTGTAATACGCTTGATTTCTCAAAATCGGACCAAAATCGCACATAGGTCATGTACATATTTTGCCATATTTCAGTAAAGCAGCGGCAGTTACCCCCTGAGTAGTCCAGCTATGTGAAAATAATAGTGTCTTTAATTGTCCTTCCTGGTGACACCTTACCCCCAGCCACGTCTTAGTCCGAGCTAGAGATGACCTAACCTTGTTTTGTGACATATACAATGTTTTCTGGATGTATCTAATAGATTTTTTTGTGCTGAATTCAAATCCTATGAGTATCAGCTTGAAAAGTTTGAGTATTATTGTATATTCAAGGTCAAAGGTCAATTTCAAGGTCAAATAGGATTTTTCAAGAAATGAAGCTAGGAACAAGTGTAATACCTCATTTCTATGTGATTTTGACTAGGCGATCTATTCCTGAAACTATTTTGATTATTCAAGGTCATCTTCAAGGTCAAAAGGTCAATTTCAAGGTCAAGTAAGAGAAAATATAAGTTTTGACAAATAAAGCTAGGATAATATATAATACCTCTTTTTTATGGGATTTTGACTGGAAATCCACTTAAAGTATTATTTTGGGGATTCAAGGTCATGTGCAAGGTCAATTTCAACTCAAAGTCATATAAAAGTCAATGCCAAGGTCAAAAATGTGAAATTATGATTTTTAGCAAACACAAATAGCAAAAGAAGTGTAGTACGTCGTTTTGATGTCATTTTGACAGAATACTAAATTTATGTTACTATTTTGATGATAAAGGGTAATTTCAAGGTCATTTCTTCGATTTCAAGGTCAGGTAAGCAAAAATATGATTTCTAACAAATAAAGCTAGAAACAAGTGGAATACCTCTTTTACATGTGATTTTTCCTGAAAAATCCTTTTCTGTTAATATTTTGGTAATTTTAGATGATCATCTAGGTCAAAAGGTCAATTTTAAGGTCAAATATGATTTTAACATATCTGCTACAGATTTGCGCACGTATAATACATTGTTTTGGTGTGATTTTGACTGGATATTCTAATTCTAGTAGGATTTTAATGATTAAACATCATCAAACGAAATGATCAGGCGACGAGAAGTCATTAAAGGGTGGTGGAGAAGCGCTAAAGAGCGACAGGAAAGCTGTACGTGTAAATGGAGAGGCGTTAAAAGGCAACATTGAGGCGATAAAGGACAATGGGAGGCGTTAAAAGGCGGCGACGTGACGTTAAAAGGCGACCCAGTGGCCCTAAAGGGCGACGGAAATGGGTTTAATAGCAATGAAGAGGCGTTGTAGGGCAATGAAGAGGCGTTAAAAGGCAATGAGGAGGCGTTAAAGGGCAATCAGGAGGCGATAAGGGGTGAAGAAAAAGCGTTCATGTGCGTCGGGATTCGCCAAAAGGTGGCGGGGGTCATTAAAGGACTATGGAACAGCGTTAGAAGGTGATGAATAAGCGCTAAATAACGTTAACGGGAGATGGTGAGGCCTTAAAAGGAGATAGATAGGTGTTTATGAGTGAGGAGAAAAAAGATTAAAAATGACAGGGAATCACTAAAGGGTGACGAAGAAGCGTTAAATGGCGACAGAGAAATGTCAAAGGCCAATGGAAAGGCGTTAAAAGGCGAAGAAAAAGAGTTAAAGGTCGATGGAGATGCATTAATGGGCGATAGAGAGGCGTTAAATGACAATGGGAAGGTGGTAAATGTGATGAGGAGGCGCTAAAAGGTGATCATGAAGCATTAAATGGTGATGGCAAAGCATTAAGGTCTATGGGGAGGAGTTAAAGGGTGATGTATAATATGCATTTAAAGGCGAGGGGAATGCGTCAAGGGAAACGGAGAGGCGTAAATGACAATGGAAAGGCGTTAAACGGCATCGGAAACGGCGACGGAGAGGCACTAAGAATGACGGAAGGCATGGAGGACAATGGAGAGGTGCCGCATATGCGTAAAATTGCGATGGTCAGGCGTTGAAATTTGATGGGGAGGCGTTATATATTGATGAGGAGGTGTTAACCCTTTGGATCTTCACGATGCTTCAATGCCTCATTTTGCATCTCTAAAGAATCACTTTATTTCATACATCTAGGGGTTTTAGAACGAACATTTTCATAGAACTCTTTTAATAATAACGATATATTTTTCAGTATCTGTCACCCACTTCAAGTCATCTTTATCCACTTTTAGCCGAGAATTGCGACAGTAATTCGTTGCTTGTAGTGGATGAAGATGACAATGATATATTCAGGCTTGGAAGGGTTAAGCCTGTTGGTACCAGTCCCGGATATATTCGGGATTTAGGATGACGTTATCAATTAATCTGGTCTCGGCAAGAGTGCAGCAGCAATTTATTGCGGTAGTCAATGGGTTACATGGCGACGGAGAGGTGTTAAAGGGTAATGGAAATGTCTTCAGGGCGAAGGAAGGCCGTCAAAGGGCGACGGAAAGGCCTTTAATTACAACAAAAAGGTGCTAAGCCAAAAGTGCTTTCAGGGCAAAGAAGAGGCGTTTAAGGGCAATGAAAAGACCTTCAATTGCATCGAAGAGGGTTAAACTAAAAGCCCTACGATAACGCATAAAGGACGATGACAAAATCGGTAAAGTGCGACGGCAGTGTGTTTCCGTCACCCTTCAATACTGCTACATCTCAAACGCATTCCCATTGTCAATTAATCCTTTCTGGTAGCTTTCAACGCCTCTCCATAGCCCCTTAATATCCCTCTGCCACCTTATAATACACTTAGTCTCACTTTATCGCCCGTTACCGCCTCCTCATGCCCTTTAATATGCACTCCCATTGCATGTTAGTGCCTTCTTATTATCCTACAACACCTTCTCATTACCCTTTAACGCCTCCTCATCAACATTTAACGTTATCCGTCGTTCTCTAATGCCTCACCATTGCCCTTTATTGCCTTCTTGTCGCCTGATCTTTTCACCATGAGCATGTTTAATCATTTAAACCCAACAGAATTAGATTTTCCAATCAAAATCACATCTAAGCTAGGTGTTATACGTTCTCCAAAGTATACGCCAAAAATCCTATTTGACCTTGAAATTGACCTTTTGACCTTGAGGGTGACTTCAAATGAACATGATAATGAAAGAAATGGATTTTTCAGTCAAAATCACACGAAGAAGAGGTAGGCCTATTACACATGTTCATAGATTTTTTAGTTAAAAATCATATTTCCCTTTACATTGTATATGTAACAAAACAAGGTTAGGTTATTTTTATATATTGATAAAAATTCAGCACAAAAAAATCTATAAGAAACATCAAAAAAACATTGTATATGTAACAAAACAAGGTTAGGTTATTTTTATATATTGATAAAAATAAAAACTCCAGCCCCCCCCCCCCTGGATATTGAGTGGTGGCCCCCTTATACATTTGTGTGGTGGTATATTTCAGCTGTAGCGTGTACAAATCCAGACAGCTATGACGTCATCATGGACTGTACAGAACACGGGGATATCATGTGGAATGAGGACATCACATTTTATGGACAGAAAGACTCCCTATTTTCCCCTGACTGTGAACTACAAGATGACAGCTGTACGGCTACTGTGTTCGGCACCGCGATGGGAGAAAGACTACAGAATCAGTGTGATGGTGAAGGGAAATGTGGGGTGGAGACAGGATCAATGTGATGGTAAAGTGAGATGTGTGGTAGAGACAGGATCAATGTAATGGTGATGTGAGATGTGTGGTAGAGACATGATCAACGTGATGGTGAAGTGAGATGTGAGGTAGAGACATGATCAACGTGATGGTGAAGTGAGATTTGTGGTAGAGACAGGATCAACGTGATGGTGACGTGAGATGTGAGGTAAAGACAGGATCAATGTGATGGTGAAGTGAGATGTGAGGTAGAGACACGATCAGTGTGATGGTGACGTGAGATGTGAGGTGGAGACATGATCAATGTGATGGTGAAGTGAGATGTGAGGTAGAGACAGGATCAATGTGATGGTGAAGTGAGATGTGTGGTAGAGACAGGATCAATGTGATGGTGACGTGAGATGTGAGGTAAAGACAGGATCAATGTGATGGTGAAGTGAGATGTGAGGTAAAGACAGGATCAATGTGATGGTGAAGTGAGATGTGAGGTAGAGACAGGATCAATGTGATGGTGACGTGAGATGTGAGGTAAAGACAGGATCAACGTGATGGTGAAGTGAGATGTGAGGTGGAGACAGGATCAATGTGATGGTGAAGTGAGATGTGAGGTAGAGACACGATCAGTGTGATGGTGAAGTGAGATGTGAGGTAGAGACATGATCAATGTGATGGTGACGTGAGATGTGAGGTAGAGACAGGATCAATGTGATGGTGAAGTGAGATGTGTGGTGGAGACAGGATCAATGTGATGGTGAAGTGAGATGTGAGGTAGAGACAGGATCAATGTGATGGTGAAGTGAGATGTGAGGTAGAGACAGGATCAATGTGATGGTGAAGTGAGATGTGAGGTAGAGACAGGATCAATGTGATGATGAAGTGAGATGTGAGGTAGAGACAGGATCAATGTGATGGTGAAGTGAGATGTGAGGTAGAGACAGGATCAATGTGATGGTGAAGTGAGATGTGAGGTAGAGACAAAGATCAATGTGATGGTGAAGTGAGATGTGAGGTAGAGACAGGATCAGTGTGATGGTGAAGTGAGATGTGAGGTAGAGACACGATCAGTGTGATGGTGACGTGAGATGTGAGGTGGAGACATGATCAATGTGATGGTGAAGTGAGATGTGAGGTAGAGACAGGATCAATGTGATGGTGAAGTGAGATGTGTGGTAGAGACAGGATCAATGTGATGGTGACGTGAGATGTGAGGTAAAGACAGGATCAATGTGATGGTGAAGTGAGATGTGAGGTAAAGACAGGATCAATGTGATGGTGAAGTGAGATGTGAGGTAGAGACAGGATCAATGTGATGGTGACGTGAGATGTGAGGTAAAGACAGGATCAACGTGATGGTGAAGTGAGATGTGAGGTGGAGACAGGATCAATGTGATGGTGAAGTGAGATGTGAGGTAGAGACACGATCAGTGTGATGGTGAAGTGAGATGTGAGGTAGAGACATGATCAATGTGATGGTGACGTGAGATGTGAGGTAGAGACAGGATCAATGTGATGGTGAAGTGAGATGTGTGGTGGAGACAGGATCAATGTGATGGTGAAGTGAGATGTGAGGTAGAGACAGGATCAATGTGATGGTGAAGTGAGATGTGAGGTAGAGACAGGATCAATGTGATGGTGAAGTGAGATGTGAGGTAGAGACAGGATCAATGTGATGATGAAGTGAGATGTGAGGTAGAGACAGGATCAATGTGATGGTGAAGTGAGATGTGAGGTAGAGACAGGATCAATGTGATGGTGAAGTGAGATGTGAGGTGGAGACAGGATCAATGTGATGGTGAAGTGAGATGTGAGGTAAAGACAGGATCAATGTGATGGTGAAGTGAGATGTGAGGTAGAGACAGGATCAGTGTGATGGTGAAGTGAGATGTGAGGTGGAGACAGGATCAATGTGATGGTGAAGTGAGATGTGAGGTAAAGACAGGATCAATGTGATGGTGAAGTGAGATGTGAGGTAGAGACAGGATCAGTGTGATGGTGAAGTGAGATGTGAGGTAGAGACAGGATCAGTGTGATGGTGAAGTGAGATGTGAGGTAGAGACAGGATCAGTGTGATGGTGAAGTGAGATGTGAGGTAGAGACAGGATCAATGTGATGGTGAAGTGAGATGTGAGGTAGAGACAGGATCAATGTGATGGTGAAGTGAGATGTGAGGTGGAGACAGGATCAGTGTGATGGTGAAGTGAGATGCGTGTTGGAGACAGGATCAATGTGATGGTGACGTGAGATGTTAGGTAGAGACAGGATCAATGTGATGGTCAAGTGAGATGTGAGGTAGAGACAGGATCAATTTGATGGTGAAGTGAGATGTGAGGTAGAGACAGGATCAATGTTATGGTGAAGTGAGATGTGAGGTAGAGACAGGATCAATGTGATGGTGAAGTGAGATGTGAGGTAGAGACAGGATCAATGTGATGGTGAAGTGAGATGTGAGGTGGAGACAGGATCAGTGTGATGGTGAAGTGAGATGCGTGTTGGAGACAGGATCAATGTGATGGTGACGTGAGATGTTAGGTAGAGACAGGATCAATGTGATGGTGAAGTGAGATGTGAGGTAGAGACAGGATCAATGTGATGGTGAAGTGAGATGTGAGGTGGAGACAGGATCAGTGGAATGGTGACGTGAGATTTGAGGTAGAGACAGGATCAATGTGATGGTGAAGTGAGATGTGAGGTGGAGACAGGATCAATGTGATGGTGAAGTGAGATGCGTGTTGGAGACAGGATCAATGTTATGGTGAAGTGAGATGTGAGGTAGAGACAGGATCAGTGGAATGGTGACGTGAGATTTGAGGTAGAGACAGGATCAATGTGATGGTGAAGTGAGATGTGAGGTGGAGACAGGATCAGTGTGATGGTGAAGTGAGATGCGTGTTGGAGACAGGATCAATGTGATGGTGACGTGAGATGTTAGGTAGAGACAGGATCAATGTGATGGTCAAGTGAGATGTGAGGTAGAGACAGGATCAATGTGATGGTGAAGTGAGATGTGAGGTAGAGACAAAGATCAATGTGATGGTGAAGTGAGATGTGAGGTAGAGACAGGATCAGTGTGATGGTGAAGTGAGATGTGTGGTAGAGACAGGATCAATGTGATGGTGAAGTGAGATGTGAGGTAGAGACAGGATCAACGTGATGGTGAAGTGAGATGTGTGGTAGAGACAGGATCAGTGTGATGGTGAAGTGAGATGTGTGGTAGAGACAGGATCAATGTGATGGTGAAGTGAGATGTGAGGTAGAGACAGGATCAATGTGATGGTGAAGTGAGATGTGAGGTAGAGACAAAGATCAATGTGATGGTGAAGTGAGATGTGAGGTAGAGACAGGATCAGTGTGATGGTGAAGTGAGATGTGTGGTAGAGACAGGATCAATGTGATGGTGAAGTGAGATGTGAGGTAAAGACAGGATCAATGTGATGGTGAAGTGAGATGTGAGGTAGAGACAGGATCAGTGTGATGGTGAAGTGAGATGTGAGGTGGAGACAGGATCAATGTGATGGTGAAGTGAGATGTGAGGTAAAGACAGGATCAATGTGATGGTGAAGTGAGATGTGAGGTAGAGACAGGATCAGTGTGATGGTGAAGTGAGATGTGAGGTAGAGACAGGATCAGTGTGATGGTGAAGTGAGATGTGAGGTAGAGACAGGATCAGTGTGATGGTGAAGTGAGATGTGAGGTAGAGACAGGATCAATGTGATGGTGAAGTGAGATGTGAGGTAGAGACAGGATCAATGTGATGGTGAAGTGAGATGTGAGGTGGAGACAGGATCAGTGTGATGGTGAAGTGAGATGCGTGTTGGAGACAGGATCAATGTGATGGTGACGTGAGATGTTAGGTAGAGACAGGATCAATGTGATGGTCAAGTGAGATGTGAGGTAGAGACAGGATCAATTTGATGGTGAAGTGAGATGTGAGGTAGAGACAGGATCAATGTTATGGTGAAGTGAGATGTGAGGTAGAGACAGGATCAATGTGATGGTGAAGTGAGATGTGAGGTAGAGACAGGATCAATGTGATGGTGAAGTGAGATGTGAGGTGGAGACAGGATCAGTGTGATGGTGAAGTGAGATGCGTGTTGGAGACAGGATCAATGTGATGGTGACGTGAGATGTTAGGTAGAGACAGGATCAATGTGATGGTGAAGTGAGATGTGAGGTAGAGACAGGATCAATGTGATGGTGAAGTGAGATGTGAGGTGGAGACAGGATCAGTGGAATGGTGACGTGAGATTTGAGGTAGAGACAGGATCAATGTGATGGTGAAGTGAGATGTGAGGTGGAGACAGGATCAATGTGATGGTGAAGTGAGATGCGTGTTGGAGACAGGATCAATGTTATGGTGAAGTGAGATGTGAGGTAGAGACAGGATCAGTGGAATGGTGACGTGAGATTTGAGGTAGAGACAGGATCAATGTGATGGTGAAGTGAGATGTGAGGTGGAGACAGGATCAGTGTGATGGTGAAGTGAGATGTGAGGTGGAGACAGGATCAGTGTGATGGTGAAGTGAGATGTGAGGTAGAGACAGGATCAGTGTGATGGTGAAGTGAGATGTGAGGTAGAGACAGGATCAGTGTGATGGTGAAGTGAGATGTGAGGTAGAGACAGGATCAATGTGATGGTGAAGTGAGATGTGAGGTAGAGACAGGATCAATGTGATGGTGAAGTGAGATGTGAGGTGGAGACAGGATCAGTGTGATGGTGAAGTGAGATGCGTGTTGGAGACAGGATCAATGTGATGGTGACGTGAGATGTTAGGTAGAGACAGGATCAATGTGATGGTCAAGTGAGATGTGAGGTAGAGACAGGATCAATTTGATGGTGAAGTGAGATGTGAGGTAGAGACAGGATCAATGTTATGGTGAAGTGAGATGTGAGGTAGAGACAGGATCAATGTGATGGTGAAGTGAGATGTGAGGTAGAGACAGGATCAATGTGATGGTGAAGTGAGATGTGAGGTGGAGACAGGATCAGTGTGATGGTGAAGTGAGATGCGTGTTGGAGACAGGATCAATGTGATGGTGACGTGAGATGTTAGGTAGAGACAGGATCAATGTGATGGTGAAGTGAGATGTGAGGTAGAGACAGGATCAATGTGATGGTGAAGTGAGATGTGAGGTGGAGACAGGATCAGTGGAATGGTGACGTGAGATTTGAGGTAGAGACAGGATCAATGTGATGGTGAAGTGAGATGTGAGGTGGAGACAGGATCAATGTGATGGTGAAGTGAGATGCGTGTTGGAGACAGGATCAATGTTATGGTGAAGTGAGATGTGAGGTAGAGACAGGATCAGTGGAATGGTGACGTGAGATTTGAGGTAGAGACAGGATCAATGTGATGGTGAAGTGAGATGTGAGGTGGAGACAGGATCAGTGTGATGGTGAAGTGAGATGCGTGTTGGTGACAGGATCAATGTGATGGTGACGTGAGATGTTAGGTAGAGACAGGATCAATGTGATGGTCAAGTGAGATGTGAGGTAGAGACAGGATCAATGTGATGGTGAAGTGAGATGTGAGGTAGAGACAAAGATCAATGTGATGGTGAAGTGAGATGTGAGGTAGAGACAGGATCAGTGTGATGGTGAAGTGAGATGTGTGGTAGAGACAGGATCAATGTGATGGTGAAGTGAGATGTGAGGTAGAGACAGGATCAACGTGATGGTGAAGTGAGATGTGTGGTAGAGACAGGATCAGTGTGATGGTGAAGTGAGATGTGTGGTAGAGACAGGATAAATGTGATGGTGAAGTGAGATGTGAGGTAGAGACAGGATCAGTGGAATGGTGACGTGAGATGTGAGGTAAAGACAGGATCAATGTGATGGTGAAGTGAGATGTGAGGTAGAGACAGGATCAGTGGAATGGTGACGTGAGATTTGAGGTAGAGACAGGATCAATGTGATGGTGAAGTGAGATGTGAGGTGGAGACAGGATCAATGTGATGGTGAAGTGATATGCGTGTTGGAGACAGGATCAATGTTATGGTGAAGTGAGATGTGAGGTAGAGACAGGATCAGTGGAATGGTGACGTGAGATTTGAGGTAGAGACAGGATCAATGTGATGGTGAAGTGAGATGTGTGGTAGAGACAGGATCAATGTGATGGTGAAGTGAGATGTGAGGTAGAGACAGGATCAATGTGATGGTGACGTGAGATGTGAGGTAGAGACAGGATCAATGTGATGGTGACGTGAGATGTGAGGTGGAGACAGGATCAATGTGATGGTGAAGTGAGATGTTAGGTAGAGACAGGATCAATGTGATGGTGACGTGAGATGTGAGGTAGAGACAGGATCAATGTGATGGTGAAGTGAGATGTGAGGTAGAGACAGGATCAATGTGATGGTGAAGTGAGATGTGTGGTGGAGACAGGATCAATGTGATGGTGACGTGAGATGTGAGGTAGAGACAGGATCAGTGTGATGGTGAAGTGAGATGTGAGGTGGAGACAGGATCAATGTGATGGTGACGTGAGATGTGAGGTAGAGACAGGATCAATGTGATGGTGAAGTGAGATGTGAGGTAGAGACAGGATCAATGTGATGGTGAAGTGAGATGTGTGGTAGAGACAGGATCAATGTGATGGTGACGTGAGATGTGAGGTGGAGACAGGATCAATGTGATGGTGAAGTGAGATGTGAGGTGGAGACAGGATCAATGTGACGGTGAAGTGAGATGTGTGGTAGAGACAGGATCAATGTGATGGTGAAGTGAGATGTGAGGTAGAGACAGGATCAATGTGATGGTGAAGTGAGATGTGAGGTAAAGACAGGATCAGTGTGATGGTGAAGTAAGATGTGTGGTAGAGACAGGATCAATGTGATGGTGAAGTGAGATGTGAGGTAGAGACAGGATCAATGTGATGGTGAAGTGAGGTGTGAGGTGGAGACAGGATCAACGTGATGGTGAAGTGAGATGTTAGGTAGAGACAGGATCAAAGTGATGGTGAAGTGAGATGTGAGGTGGAGACAGGATCAATGTGATGGTGAAGTGAGATGTTAGGTAGAGACAGGATCAAAGTGATGGTGAAGTGAGATGTGACGTGGAGACAGGATCAATGTGATGGTGAAGTGAGATGTGAGGTAGAGACAGGATAAATGTGATGGTGAAGTGAGATGTGAGGTGGAGACAGGATCAATGTGATGGTGAAGTGAGATGTGTGGTAGAGACAGGATAAATGTGATGGTGAAGTGAGATTTGTGGTAGAGACAGGATCAATGTGATGGTGAAGTGAGATGTTAGGTAGAGACAGGATCAAAGTGATGGTGAAGTGAGATGTGAGGTAGAGACAGAATCAATGTGATGGTGATGTGAGATGTGTGGTAGAGACAGGATCAATGTGATGGTGAAGTGAGATGTGGGGTTTCAATGTGATGGTGAAGTGAGATGTGAGGTAGAGACAGGATCAATGTGATGGTGAAGTGAGATGTGAGGTGGAGACAGAATCAATGTGATGGTGAAGTGAGATGTGAGGTAGAGACAGAATCAATGTGATGGTGAAGTGAGATGTGAGGTAGAGACAGGATCAATGTGATGGTGAAGTGAGATGTGGGGTTTCAATGTGATGGTGAAGTGAGATGTGAGGTAGAGACAGGATCAATGTGATGGTGAAGTGAGATGTGAGGTGGAGACAGGATCAGTGTGATGGTGAAGTGAGATGCGTGTTGGTGACAGGATCAATGTGATGGTGACGTGAGATGTTAGGTAGAGACAGGATCAATGTGATGGTCAAGTGAGATGTGAGGTAGAGACAGGATCAATGTGATGGTGAAGTGAGATGTGAGGTAGAGACAAAGATCAATGTGATGGTGAAGTGAGATGTGAGGTAGAGACAGGATCAGTGTGATGGTGAAGTGAGATGTGTGGTAGAGACAGGATCAATGTGATGGTGAAGTGAGATGTGAGGTAGAGACAGGATCAACGTGATGGTGAAGTGAGATGTGTGGTAGAGACAGGATCAGTGTGATGGTGAAGTGAGATGTGTGGTAGAGACAGGATAAATGTGATGGTGAAGTGAGATGTGAGGTAGAGACAGGATCAGTGGAATGGTGACGTGAGATGTGAGGTAAAGACAGGATCAATGTGATGGTGAAGTGAGATGTGAGGTAGAGACAGGATCAGTGGAATGGTGACGTGAGATTTGAGGTAGAGACAGGATCAATGTGATGGTGAAGTGAGATGTGAGGTGGAGACAGGATCAATGTGATGGTGAAGTGATATGCGTGTTGGAGACAGGATCAATGTTATGGTGAAGTGAGATGTGAGGTAGAGACAGGATCAGTGGAATGGTGACGTGAGATTTGAGGTAGAGACAGGATCAATGTGATGGTGAAGTGAGATGTGTGGTAGAGACAGGATCAATGTGATGGTGAAGTGAGATGTGAGGTAGAGACAGGATCAATGTGATGGTGACGTGAGATGTGAGGTAGAGACAGGATCAATGTGATGGTGACGTGAGATGTGAGGTGGAGACAGGATCAATGTGATGGTGAAGTGAGATGTTAGGTAGAGACAGGATCAATGTGATGGTGACGTGAGATGTGAGGTAGAGACAGGATCAATGTGATGGTGAAGTGAGATGTGAGGTAGAGACAGGATCAATGTGATGGTGAAGTGAGATGTGTGGTGGAGACAGGATCAATGTGATGGTGACGTGAGATGTGAGGTAGAGACAGGATCAGTGTGATGGTGAAGTGAGATGTGAGGTGGAGACAGGATCAATGTGATGGTGACGTGAGATGTGAGGTAGAGACAGGATCAATGTGATGGTGAAGTGAGATGTGAGGTAGAGACAGGATCAATGTGATGGTGAAGTGAGATGTGTGGTAGAGACAGGATCAATGTGATGGTGACGTGAGATGTGAGGTGGAGACAGGATCAATGTGATGGTGAAGTGAGATGTGAGGTGGAGACAGGATCAATGTGACGGTGAAGTGAGATGTGTGGTAGAGACAGGATCAATGTGATGGTGAAGTGAGATGTGAGGTAGAGACAGGATCAATGTGATGGTGAAGTGAGATGTGAGGTAAAGACAGGATCAGTGTGATGGTGAAGTAAGATGTGTGGTAGAGACAGGATCAATGTGATGGTGAAGTGAGATGTGAGGTAGAGACAGGATCAATGTGATGGTGAAGTGAGGTGTGAGGTGGAGACAGGATCAACGTGATGGTGAAGTGAGATGTTAGGTAGAGACAGGATCAAAGTGATGGTGAAGTGAGATGTGAGGTGGAGACAGGATCAATGTGATGGTGAAGTGAGATGTTAGGTAGAGACAGGATCAAAGTGATGGTGAAGTGAGATGTGACGTGGAGACAGGATCAATGTGATGGTGAAGTGAGATGTGAGGTAGAGACAGGATAAATGTGATGGTGAAGTGAGATGTGAGGTGGAGACAGGATCAATGTGATGGTGAAGTGAGATGTGTGGTAGAGACAGGATAAATGTGATGGTGAAGTGAGATTTGTGGTAGAGACAGGATCAATGTGATGGTGAAGTGAGATGTTAGGTAGAGACAGGATCAAAGTGATGGTGAAGTGAGATGTGAGGTAGAGACAGAATCAATGTGATGGTGATGTGAGATGTGTGGTAGAGACAGGATCAATGTGATGGTGAAGTGAGATGTGGGGTTTCAATGTGATGGTGAAGTGAGATGTGAGGTAGAGACAGGATCAATGTGATGGTGAAGTGAGATGTGAGGTGGAGACAGAATCAATGTGATGGTGAAGTGAGATGTGAGGTAGAGACAGAATCAATGTGATGGTGAAGTGAGATGTGAGGTAGAGACAGGATCAATGTGATGGTGAAGTGAGATGTGGGGTTTCAATGTGATGGTGAAGTGAGATGTGAGGTAGAGACAGGATCAATGTGATGGTGAAGTGAGATGTGAGGTGGAGACAGGATCAACGTGATGGTGAAGTGAGATGTTAGGTAGAGACAGGATCAAAGTGATGGTGAAGTGAGATGTGAGGTGGAGACAGGATCAATGTGATGGTGAAGTGAGATGTTAGGTAGAGACAGGATCAAAGTGATGGTGAAGTGAGATGTGACGTGGAGACAGGATCAATGTGATGGTGAAGTGAGATGTGAGGTAGAGACAGGATAAATGTGATGGTGAAGTGAGATGTGAGGTGGAGACAGGATCAATGTGATGGTGAAGTGAGATGTGTGGTAGAGACAGGATAAATGTGATGGTGAAGTGAGATTTGTGGTAGAGACAGGATCAATGTGATGGTGAAGTGAGATGTTAGGTAGAGACAGGATCAAAGTGATGGTGAAGTGAGATGTGAGGTAGAGACAGAATCAATGTGATGGTGATGTGAGATGTGTGGTAGAGACAGGATCAATGTGATGGTGAAGTGAGATGTGGGGTTTCAATGTGATGGTGAAGTGAGATGTGAGGTAGAGACAGGATCAATGTGATGGTGAAGTGAGATGTGAGGTGGAGACAGAATCAATGTGATGGTGAAGTGAGATGTGAGGTAGAGACAGAATCAATGTGATGGTGAAGTGAGATGTGAGGTAGAGACAGGATCAATGTGATGGTGAAGTGAGATGTGGGGTTTCAATGTGATGGTGAAGTGAGATGTGAGGTAGAGACAGGATCAATGTGATGGTGAAGTGAGATGTGAGGTGGAGACAGAATCAATGTGATGGTGAAGTGAGATGTGAGGTAGAGACAGAATCAATGTGATGGTGAAGTGAGATGTGAGGTGGAGACAGGATCAATGTGATGGTGAAGTGAGATGTGAGGTAGAGACAGGATCAACGTGATGGTGAAGTGAGATGCGTGTTGGAGACAGGATCAACGTGATGGTGAAGTGAGATGCGTGTTGGAGACAGTATCAGTGTGATGCTGAAGTGTGATGTGAGGTAGAGACAGGATCACTGTGATGGTGAAGTGAGATGTGAGGTAGAGACAGGATCAAAGTGATGGTGAAGTGAGATGTGTGGTAAAGACAGGATCAAAGTGATGGTGAAGTGAGATGTGAGGTAGAGACAGGATCAATGTGATGGTGACGTGAGATGTGAGGTAGAGACAGGATCAATGTGATGATGAAGTGAGATGTGAGGTAGAGACAGGATCAAAGTGATGGTGAAGTGAGATGTGAGGTAGAGACAGGATCAATGTGATGGTGAAGTGAGATGTGAGGTAGAGACAGGATCAATGTGATGGTGAAGTGAGATGTGAGGTAGAGACAGGATCAATGTGATGGTGAAGTGAGATGTGAGGTAGAGACAGGATCAATGTGATGGTGAAGTGAGATGTGAGGTAGAGACAGGATCAATGTGATGGTGAAGTGAGATGTGTGGTGGAGACAGGATCAATGTGATGGTGACGTGAGATGTGAGGTAGAGACAGGATCAGTGTGATGGTGACGTGAGATGTGTGGTGGAGACAGGATCAATGTGATGGTGACGTGAGATGTGAGGTAGAGACAGGATCAGTGTGATGGTGAAGTGAGATGTGTGGTGGAGACAGGATCAATGTGATGGTGACGTGAGATGTGAGGTAGAGACACGATCAATGTGATGGTGACGTGAGATGTGAGGTAGAGACAGGATCAGTGTGATGGTGACGTGAGATGTGAGGTAGAGACAGGATCAACGTGATGGTGAAGTGAGATGTGTGGTAGAGACAGGATCAATGTGATGGTGAAGTGAGATGTGAGGTAGAGACAGGATCAATGTGATGGAGAAGTGAGATGTGAGGTAGAGACAGGATCAATGTGATGGAGAAGTGAGATGTGAGGTAGAGACAGGATCAATGTGATGGTGAAGTGAGATGTGAGGTAAAGACAGGATCAACGTGATGGTGAAGTGAGATGTGAGGTAGAGACAGGATCAATGTGATGGTGAAGTGAGATGTGTGGTAGAGATGGAGCAAACGTGGATTCCTGAATATTGTGGTGCTAATGCCCTGAACTACGACTGTGCCGTATCAGGTACAGGTATAACATTCCCGTAGGCACAAGACGTTGGATCAATGTTGTTTTAATGGTGGTCCACCGTCTACGACGTGGGACCAACGGTAAACCAACATTGATCCAATGACTTGTGTCTACAGGGTTATTTTTCTATTAAATTATCTCGAAACTTGTCTGAAAACGTAGATATACAGGCTCAGCAGGACATAGCTTAAATACTGAAATATCTCCATTGACCCAATATATTTACCCATTATATAAAGAGGGCTACATAGTCGGGACTCGATTCTGGTAAACTGAAGTCCATGTATGTGGACACCAAGAGTAGAATTAGGAGACAGCATCAATCTTATAGGAAATTTTGCGAAATATTATCCGCTCATACTCAAATTAACCATTTTCAAAATGGCCGCCAAGAGGTTATCGTAACAAAATATAATCTTAATAAACGGCCTAAAAATCCATTCAAACCCTCTAATATTACTTATCTACGGATGCACAAATCATTGCTGGTAATACTTTTGCTTGCTCATGTAAATTGTCAAAATTCAAAATGGACGACAAAATGGCTGCCAAATGGTCTTTCTATCAGAACCTGTGTATTAGTTAAGCGGATTTGATTAATATTTGAGAGAATCGTTCTCATCGTGTTAAAAGCACTATAAAGTAACTATACTGATCCATATTGGAAGCGGAACCACCTTGTAGCCGTACTGCATGAGCTTCTTTCGGGGCATTTTCCACCCCCCTTATTTTTTTCAATTAATGTAAGTTATTATTTAAAAAAATATATGTTTCACCAGAAATGTCCACAAAACTGTTTTTAATGCTTTTAGTAGTTTATGTGTGTGGGGGGGAGGGCTTAGGAGGGGGGTCGCACCCCTATTTATCGACAAATTATTCTAAAAAGGTAAATCGAGTAAAATAGCTCAAAATGTGATAAAAGCAATACATTTTGCACACAAGCTGCAAAGTGGTATACTAATATAAGGGAATAATCTTGTAACTGTAGCGAAAAGATTTCGCCCAGGGCATTTTCCACCCTCCGTTATTTTTTCAAAAACGTAGTAAATATTTTTAAATATGATGTTTCACCAAAGATATCTACAAAACTGTTTATTATTGATTTTAGTAGTTTATTTAATCAAAGCAGTGGTGGATCCATTGCGCACTTTTTAGCCCAATTTTTATAATAAGTACCCTAAATTCGGTAAAATTAACCATTTTTTTGCTCACACACCCTTTTTCGCCAAATTATTATAAAAAAAAGTGCACTAACCTGGCTTGAATACACAAACAAACATTTTTGGAGCGGCGAATCAACCACGTGAGCCACAAAATATGCACTCGCTATTGCATTCAAACACTAAAAACGACCAAATTTTGAAAAATATTCTGTTTTCATTTTGCTTTTTTTTTAATCGCTGGAGATTTTTCCGGTATTTTACAAAAAAAATGCAAAGAAATAAAGCATTACAAAGCAAACTTTTACCAATATCTAAAAAACTAACAATATTTTTTTAGATCTATGAAATTAGTGTCTGTAGATCTACATATTTTTCCATCGTCAATTAATAATATGAGCATAAACTGAACATCTTAAATATTTTTGTAGAGCCTTATACCGGTAGGTATTGTAATATAATGTGACATTAACACACGTGTTAATGTAGTGAAGTACAGCTAAGCGCTTCAAAGCATCAGCAGTTTTTGCTGTTGTGCAGTAGTCATGCATTAGAGGGTCAGATTCTTATTATAAAACTTTGATGCATCGCAAAATGGAGTGCGCCCAACTCATTATCTTGCTGTATTATTGACAAAACCAGAATCAAGATTTGGAAGCTTATGTGCCTCAGATAATTTTAGGAGAATCAGTGAAGAACCAGAAGAACTGATATACCATTTCACTGTCGTCATTCCATCCTACTTTATGTTTTTTTATTACTTTGGTGTCCAGCATGTAGGTTGGGGAATATTGTTGCACACTATCAGTTACAATTTTAGTGATACGTAATGGCAAGCACATTTCCCACCTGTAAAAAAATATTAAAACGTGACGAAGAGTAACTCAGTAAAAGTGGAACAGCTGATGGGGTGAAGTGGAACAATTTCATATATCTCCTTAGATACATCGATACTAGAAATAAAGGGTATTGTGAAGAGGTGTAAATGATTAAAACAGTATATGAACACATTTACACAATAAATATCAAGTTGATGAAGAAGTACTGGAATTGTACGTGGAGAAGTGGGACACTTACGAAGAGAAAAATTTACCGGGTGCCTGACACTACTTATTGCCCCAGTTCTCCCTGTGCCTCCTAAATTTATAATACATTCACTTACTCAATAATCACTATTATATTAATAGTGATTATTGAGTAAGTGAATGTATTATAAATTATTATATTATAATCATAGTGAAAAAAATTGATTTATACATACAGATGAAGAAGGTAGCAAGGGTGATCTGACCACAATAAATATGATATACTAGTATATACAGTCATATTAAACTTGCTTCATATCACTATGCTCTACTAGTGTCTGTAATTTGATTCTAGAAGAGGATACTACAAAAGAAGATGAACAGTTTAATCCCGCGTCTGATTCAAAGATTAGACCAGACACAAACCTGGTGAAACTTTTCATTTAAATTTCCCTGATCACTTCAAATTCCTTTGGGTAATGATCTAAAATCAGGGATACAAATTTGCACTAGCCAGGTGACACGAGGCTGGTGGAATATTGTAAGGGCTAGTGGATTCTCCTTACAAAAAAGGGCTAGTTGGATTTTGCTCTGGGCTGGTGAAACCTTTAGTTGAATTTGTACCCCTGAAAATAACCTCTGGGGACATCCCCATCAACACACGACGTTATTGCGACGTTGAATCAGCGTCAGTGTCGTTGATTCAGCGTTGCAATAACGTAGTGTGCCCAGTGGGATATTATACTGCTAACAACCATTGCCCATACTCCGATATAGATAATTAAACACAGACCTGATCACACTTCACAGTTAAATCAATGTATCTCTTCAAATGATCTTGGTTAGTGACCTTCAATAACCTCTGGTGTCCAATCCTACCACCCTGCCCAGTCAGGTCAGACCGTTAGACTACCAGTCTGACCTTGACAACAGGTGTGTGTGAAGCCGGTACGAAAAGGAGGGGGTGCGCGCAACATGAATATTCATTGTGACGTCACCGGTTTACTGGCTGTGGTGTGGAGGTTACACTCAGGTCAGATTGTCTGGCGTGCAGGAGTTGGGCAGGGAAGAGGGGGGTTCTGAACTCAGAGCACATATACGTGATATCCAGGAGTCTGCCGGTAGCAGACAACTGGATAGATGAAGATGAATCCCACATGCCAATGCCAGCATCTCAATGTCTATTGTCAGACTCCCACCGGCCAGATAGATAACCTTTCCAATGATACCAGACACAAACTTGGTCTAAGTTTTTAGTTAAATAACCCTTATATTTTGAAATGACCTTGGATGATGACTTTAAATGACCTTTGCTGACCTTTTCTACCACTACCATTTCATTTGCCATACTCTCATATAGAAAACCTTACTAAACACACCTATGGTCAACTGGTTTAGTGAAATCACCTTTGCCTGTTTGCGTGATTTGAAAGTTATGATCAAAAACACGATTTAGCAGCAATTTTGGCGGCCATCTTGAATTTGGACAATTTATATCAGCAAAAAAAGTAAAAATTGTGGCGGCAATACATTCGTCACTAATAGATTAGTAATAATATAGCGTTTGAATGTATTTTTAGGCCGGCTATTATGATTTTATTTTTTCACAGCTATTTTTTGGCGGCTATTTTGAAAATGGCTAATTTGACAATGATCGGACTATATTTAAGCATGGAGACAGTGATTTTCGCATTCTACGGGAAATTTCCTATAAGAATGAGGATGTCTCTATATTTTACTAATGATGTCCGCATGGACCTTTTTCTAGGCTTCGTTTCAGAAATGTAGTCTCGACTAACAGTGCTTACTTGACCCGTTAATCTCTGATGTCCACTGTAGTAGGCCCTGTGTCTTGTAGCTAATACAAAACACATTGCATTGGCACTTAGATAACAAGTGGTGTAAAGTAAAATTAGTCTTCAATCTTTAAACACAGACGTTTTGGCTTGAATTTCACAAATCCAAGTAATATTCACCCACTTGAAGTTGTGGATCGCGGTAGCGAGACACAACTTTAATTGGGTGAAAATTTAATTTTTTATAGTCAAGAGCTCTAATGGTTAAATTGGAATTAAACAAGGCGCCCGATGCCATATTTATCACAAATTAATGGTGTCAGCTCTAATTTTTACTTTTGTTGTTTTCATTGGTCATACCTAGCGCTAAATCACATGTGAAATCGGTGAAATGGCAAAACTCATCAACTGTTTTGCATCTAATCTGTTTATTTAAAGAAAATCATCTTTTCTTATTTCAGAGCTTGTAATTGAATCTTTGGGAACATGGCAGTTTGATTTGGATGCCGAGTGGGATGCCTTGAGAGGATGCTGAATGGGATGCCTTGTGAGCTGAATGAGAGGACTGTCCAGTATACACGATGTATTGGCCCAATGTTGATTTAATGTCGGTCCACCGTCTGCGACACTGGCCCAACATTAACCCAGCGCTAGTTTAATGCCTCCTGTTTCCTGGCTTTCCCTTCCAATTTACACACATCAATTGATCACCAGTGTTCAGGGCCAATGAAAAATAACAAATAATGGCTACCCGTTATTTTTCCAGAAATTAATAAAAAAAGAATGTCCTGATTGATTAATTGATTGATTGATTGATTGATTGATTGATTGATTGATTGATTGATTGATTGATTGATTGATTGATTGATTGATTGATTGATTGATTGATTGATTGATTCATTGATTCATTGCTTGAATGGATGCATGACTGAATGAATGGATGAATGAAAGAATGAATGAATAAATGAATGAATGGATGCGTGAATGAATGAACGAACGAACGAACGAACGAACGAACGAACGAACGAATAAATGAATGAATTTGTGCACATACCAGCTAATCTCATGGTGAGACTTATCAGATGACACTGCTCTCAAGATACAGGATTCGAAATTCACGCTCTGGGTGTCTGAGGTCGAGCACGATACTTTTCGGTTTCGGATGCTCCCCACCATACCGTATCGCTACGAGTGGGCAGGGAAGAAACATTTGGCTCTCTGAAAATCTGAATTCCAGAGCGGCGACGAACCCGCGAGCTCTGACTTCACAGGCAGACAGCTTTAATCACTACACCAGACGTCTCTACCTCCAAAATAATATTAGCCCTCACAGCGCTGGGATCGACTTCAAACGGCAGAATCTGACGTCTATAAACGCCAGATTCTGACGTCTAAAGTCGTTCCCCGTTAACTAAGACATTTATAATGATATCAAATTGAATAAAACCCTTTGGTTTCAAGGACGAGTGCTGAGATCATCTGAGATCAGCTCATCTCGCCGTACCAACGATGCAGTATGCATTTTCTCGTACGAATATCTATCTGAAACGGCAAAACCAAACTGTGCAGTGGAGCGAAAAGGAGGGAGTGCGAGATGGGCTGATCTCACCATACGTCTCGTAGTAAAAGCCAACAGCATGAGTGCGAGAATATAAAATATCTCTGTCTAAATTTCTACATTTTTTCTTATGGAAGCATTTAAAAATTAGATAAAATATACTATATGCGTAGAGTTATATTTACTTATTGTGCATAGGCCAGCTGTTAACAGATATAGAGACTGTGATAAAAACAAGGAAATACTTGACGAGAAAGGCCATGTGTTCCTGCAGTATGACATTATAACAGGTCTGATGTTCATACCGAAATATGGCGTAACAAGGCCCTTACTAACCATTGTAATAATAGAATAGCCCTTACAAATCTTAAAACTCCAAATTAAATAAATCAATGTCTCGCTACGTGATCCACAACTTCAAATGCATTACGATTGCACAGTTGTTTAATTGAAACCAAACATTTTCAATTTGTCTTTATTCAACCTGGGCAATTTTGTAATATACCTCCACTTAAATATTACAAAAGTAATCTGACGTCAGATTCTGACATCCAAAATCAATCTCCGCACTGTAAGAGTAAAACGTTTCATAACAGACCCATAACATAGGTATTCAAATGAAGCGGAAAGTGATTTTTATGATGATTTCAAATTTAAAAAACCCCTTGGTCTCCATGGTTCGCATAAAAACATCAGCGCTTTAAGGGTTAATACTCCTCTACATGAATGGCGTAACCAGTCCCCTGATACTGCACCCCTCAACCCTTTAATCGCCGGTGCCGCCCATATTCGTTTTTTACATTTTTTTATTAGCACATTACATATCAGTTTTTGAACATATTAAAGATAAAATGTGACATTAATCAGCAAAATTTAAAATTTGTTGACCCCCATTTTTTCAAATCTGAATAATTTTCACTCACTCGAAGTTGTGGATCGCGTCAGCGAGACACAACTGCAAGTGGGTGGAAATTCTAATAGAATAATTTGGCGGCTAAGGGGTTGACAACCTTTAGAGCGACTTTAATGGTTGTATCCACTTTAGGTTGTGTTTCGTCATTGCTACCCACAACTTCGTGCAGCTAAAAATTACACATCTCATATATTAATATGTAGTTCCCTTCGATTTCACTCGCACGACGCATGTGAAGATGGAACTAGCGCGAACAGTTCCAGCGTCAAGTGAATCAAAAACTGACTGACTATTTATGTTTTTATTAGGCTTTATATACACAAATATATACAAAAATTGTGCAAATAGGCAATTGTAAATAAAATTTGTACATTAGGATGTCAAAGACAGGTGACCAGCACCCTTACTACGTGTGACATCCATGATGAACATGTATATACACTTGAATTCAAGTTAAAAAGTGAAAGATAATTTAACTATACGTACTATATAAAATATATAACGCCAGAGATACAATAGCTACATATTATTAAAAATAGTAGCAAAAAAGACATTTGAAATAAATACAAGTAGAGAGCTTATAAAAAAACATGCACTGTTGTTGAAATATTCTGTGAAACACAGTCACGTCACTCGGTGAAAACAAGGTTATAAAACATCCCCTCCCCCATACTTCATTCTGTAAAACGCTGTGACGTCACTCGGTGAAAACAAGGTTATACAAGAGCCCTCCCCCATACGTCATTGTATTAGCCAGCTCTGTGAAAACAAAGGAGGTCGGGTCGAGGTCATTTAGTTTCACAGAATGGCATCAAAAACACTTATGTACTAATAGTCAAAATATTTGAGACTTATCATTTTGCAGCACTCACAGAGCACATTGGGTAACTTCTTGTGTTTGATTGTTAAAAACGCCATGGCCAGACGCAGTACGTTGTCACGTAGATACTAGATTTGTATGTGTAGTTTTTATGTACCATGTATATACTTCCTGAATAGATACCCGGCAAACATGACACATTGACTCAATGTTGTTTTGATGGCGGGCCGACGTTGAAAACGGTGAACCAACATTAAAACAATTTTTATTTTTGTGACAATCGTTTCTAAATTTACACCGTAAGTGCATTTTCATTGATAGATGATGCAATTTAGAAAGTGGAACAAAAATAAGATAACAACGAACATTTTTATTTTGACGTCGTCGAAAAACAAAATGTCTTTTAAATCATTCTGAAATTTGACGTATGTGCTCATACTGCAAAGGGTCTAAATGTCAAAATGATCGCCAATCAACCCTGTACGGGTGAAGGTTTCATTTATAATTTCTCTCATTTTATCTGACTGTAATTTGAAGTGAATGATATATAGAGGCCACATTTTTAAAGTTATGTGATTTTTATTAAAATTTGAATGACACGACATGTCAGAATACGAGTGCCGGCATTCACATATTGCTTGGATTAAAATATTTTTCACTCCCAAATCATTTGCTCATTTGATCTATGATTAAAAATGGATTAGACTATTTTTTATTGGATGAATTTTGTTATGAAAATGGCTTGTAGTACATTTATGTGACAATGGAGACTAAAGGGTTAATAAATGTATGTGGCAATGGAGCTTAAAGGGTTAATAAATGTATGTGGCAATGGAGATTAAATGGTTAATAAATGTATGTGGCAATGGAGATTAAAGGGTTAATAAATGTATGTGGCAATGGAGATTAAAGGGGTAATAAATGTATGTGGCAATGGAGATTAAAGGGTTAATAAATGTATGTGGCAATGGAGATTAAAGGGTTAATAAATGTATGTGGCAATGGAGATTAAAGGGTTAATAAATGTATGTGGCAATGGAGACAAATTGATTAATACATGTAAATATGGCAATGGAGCTTAAAGGGTTGACAATGGAGCTTAAAGGGTTAATACATATGTGGCAATGGAACCTTAAAGGGTTAATACATTTATGTAGCAATAAAGCTTAAAGGGTTAATACATTTATGTGGCAATGGAGCTTAAAGGGTTAATACATTTATGTGGCAATGAAGCCTAAAGGGTTAATACATTTATGTGACAATAGAGACTAAAATGTTAGACTCAAGGGTCGATACATTTATGTGGCAATAGCGACGAAAATGTTAATACATTTATGTGGCCATGGAGACTAAAATGTTAATACATTTATGTGGTAATGGGACTTAAATGGTTAATACATTTATGTGGCATTGCACACTAAAATGTTAATACATGTATGCGGCAATAGAGCTTGAAGGGTTATTACATTTATGTGGCAATGGAGACTAAAATTTTAATATGTTTATGACAATAGAGCTTGAAGGGTTATTACATTTATGTGGCAATGAAGACTAAAATTTTAATATGTTTATGTGGCAATGGAACTTAAATGTTTAATACATTGTTGTGGCAATAGAGACTAAAATGTTAATACATTATTGTGGCAATGGAGACTCAAATTTGAGCTGCATGGAAAACAAGCAGTGTACACATAGGTGTACATATAGGTGTACATATAGCTATACACATATGTGTACATATAGGTGTACTCATAGGTGTACATATAGGTGTATGCAGATAAGTGTACATATAGGTGTACATATATGTGTACATGATATAGTTGTACATACAGGTTTACACATAGGTGTACATATAGGTATACACATAGGTGTTCATATAGGTGTACATATAGATAGACACATAGGTGTACATATAGGTGTACACTTGTAGGTGTACACATAGGTGTACACATAGGTGTACACATATGTGTACATCTATATGTACCCCTTAGTGTACAAATTGGGGTACATATAGGTGTACCCATAGATGTTGTATTAAAAGTGTGTTTTAAAACAGGTTTTTGCCAGTTATACCTACCTAGCAAGATTTCAGTCTTGAAGGTTTATGCACCTACATTACTGGGTTCATTGGTAATCGTTTGTGGTCGATTCAAACAGAATACATACAAGCGGAAATCAGTGTATTATACTAGGTGTATGAACTGCCTAATGTAGTTACGTACAATTACTCTCACCTGTTTGACTGAGTTCTGTATGTTCCCAAAACGACCCTGGCGAGTGAAAACATATGGATGGCTAAACATATAGAAATATAAGAGCATAGATACACATACCATAATGATGCGTCTTATTGCATATGTACGCACCATATTACATACGCTTTATTACACCTGTTCAGTTCATTTGAATCGTTGTATGCTTTATGCTGAGTGATAATTAATGGTTACATAAGGCATCCTCAATGATGTGATAAAGTGTACAAACAACCGATCAATCAATTTATTCCATACAATGCAGTACATATTTTTGGAATACATACAAAAAAAATATATAAAATAAAATACATAGCATACATGGTATATATAAACACATATTAATGCATGGTGTGGCTGACGTCTATGTGTATGGATCACTGGTCTGCCCTCGTGGGATTGGATGGGGGCTGGATCCTTATGAACCCCCCCCCCCCAGCCACCACCACCCCCCTACCCCCTCAGTCTGAAGGTCCTCCTATATTAGGGAGCAGAGAGACGAGCGTATCATTGGCAAGCTGATTAACAAAGCTGAAGTTTTCAAAAGTTTGTATCTAAGCCGCGCAAGCAATTCAGGTGAAAATATTTATTTGTACATCCTTAAACGACCCCGTTTGCATATTAAGCAAACAGTGCTTATTTTAGGATGCACGTATAGCAGCATCCAGATTGACCGTGATGAATGATTTTTGCTGATTTCTCGATCGCTGCCAAAACAATCTTAACTGAATTGTACAAGAATTATTCTCGAGTGATGCTGCAACTACTCTGAAATGCTAATTGAGAAATATTGTATGGTTTAAAGGCTATATAACAAGTAGTAAAAACACCACTACATTATTTGCTTTGTCCGACCACTACATTTTAAGCTGGGAATGGAGAGTTATTGTTCATAAAGTACGGACCAATTATCATGGTAGGCCTATGGTGCTATAATCAGTCAGGTGCGACTGAGCTGGTGATTATAAGAGATCCTTATTATGGTCAGATATGTTTTAGGTCAGTTAAAACACTCGGGACTCTACATTCTTAACTGTGGAAAAGGCTCCGGCCTTCGGCCTCGGCCTTTTCCACAGCTAAGAATGTAGAGCTCCTCGGGCTTTATCCTATACGTAAACGACGCCCCTCCATAAGCCCAAAAAATTGGAGGCACTGGTAGAACTAAAGGAGAGCACCTTATTCACATTTATACACAGAATACTGTAATTATTTACAAATTTGTAAAAGAGAAGTGTCCTAATCTGGGTGGGCGGTATTTGGTTTGAATCGTTTATATTTCCCTTGTTTTTTATTTCCAGTAGGAATGGGACTGTCTGCTGCTGACAAAGCCAGGGTGACGTCGGACTGGGCTAAAGTGGTACCCGATACAGACGCGCATGGAGTCGCTTTTTATCAGAAGTAAGTTTAAACTTTTCCTCGTGAATGTGTTATTACAGTTCGTCCGAATAAAAAAACGTTCTTTGCAGCCCATGATCATCGACGACTTCTCAGTTAGTTTTCAATCAATTTTCATACAGTTTTGCAAGCACTATGCTCTACTCCTCTGGAGAATACCCTGAAAATTAGATTAATTATTATAATTATATATAATATATTATATATATATATACCGTAGATGGGGTAATTTTCGCGAATTTCTGATTTTCTGACTCTTCACGAAGTTTAGAATTCGCGAATTTTCATTTGTCTTTAGTAGCGTTAATATAATAATAACTTTTCGTGAGATTCTTGAATTCGCGAATTTGTCCTCCTCGCAAAATTCACGAAAATTAAAATCTCGTGAATATTACAGATCTACTGTACGGTATATATATATTTATCATGTAGTAAGCTACTAATTATGACGACTCTCTATAAACCAATCAACGTCTTTCACTGTTAGCCCTTAGACCACTGATGTCGACTACAGTAGACATTCTCTCTTTTTATAAGCACCTGTATAACCAGTTGTTAAAAATTGAATATGTCTTCAATCTTGGAGCACTGATATATGTTGGGACCTAAATTTCACAGATCACATAAATTTTCAGTCACTTGAAGTTGTGGGTCGCGGTAGCGAGACACAACTTCAAGTGACTGAAAATTTAAATTGAATAGCTCAGTGCTCTAAGGGTTAATCTCAGAATGACGTTACATTTCAAACGGTCTAACACCCGAAATACTATATTAATATAGGCGTCATTAGCAGCAAACCCTCCATATTTACCTTTATGAGTAATTTATTAATAGTCGAGCTAGGGTAGTTGTTGTGGTTATTCGAAATTCGAGCCCTGGCAGTCTGAGGCCGAGCACGTGACCGAGAGGTAGCGTGCTCGGCCTCAGACCGCCAGGGCTCGAATTTCGAATCCTGTGTCTGGAGAACAGTGTCATCTCAATCATCTCACCATCCTCAGGAGGTTCTCCTGGCCCAGTTAAGCCTATATGTGTACAAAGGTGGCCTAAAGCCCGATTCATTTCATTTGTTGTGGTTAAAGGTTAAAAATCCCTATTTTACAGTTGTTCTTCAATTCTGAGCCACAATTACACTCCGATACAATATAAATTATTTTCGTTTGAACTAAACATCAACGAGATGTCACCATTTAGCAGCCAGTGTACAGGGTGTCGTCCGGCCGCTCTCAGTACTCACAGAATGTTTCTGCCCCGTCCACTTCTAAGATTAATATCGGAAACACCACACGTTTGACCGTCGTCTGCAACCTTGGCTCATCATTAAAGCAGCATTGGCTCGGAGCCTATAATGTCTACTGGCTTTCCTGGCCCAGTTTAGCCTATACGTGCACATTCTTTTTCATTCATTCATTTATCCCTTGCTTAATTCATTCATCATTAATTAATTTATTCATTTACTTAGTTATTCATTTAATCATTCATTCATTCATTTGTTCATTTATTTATCTATCTATTATTTATTGTTTTCATTCAAGTACAGCCAACAATGACCGCTACAAAGAAACTCTATTATATAGGTTGTTGTGATTGTAGATTGCTTGGGGAGAACCCTCAGTACCATGGCAAGTTTAAGTTTGCTGACGTAGCTGTGGCAGACTTCCACGGAAACCAGAAGGTTCTAGTTCAAGCCAGGAAAACGTTGGAGGCTGTTGATCAATGTGTCGGCTGGATGGACTCACCAGAAGACATGAAGAAACGGATGGTTACATTGGCCAAAACTCACAAAAGCTACGGCGTCTTCATGAAAGACTTTGATGTGAGTATATATAAAAAGAATGAATGGATGAATGGATGGATGAAGGGATGGATGGGCGAGTGAGTGAGTGAGTGAGTGAGTGAGTGAGTGAGTGAGTGAGTGAGTGAGTGAGTGAGTGAGTGAGTGAGTGAGTGAGTGAGTGAGTGAGTGAGTGAGTGAGTGAGTGAGTGAGTGAGTGAGTGAGTGAGTGAGTGAGTGAGTGAGTGAGTGAGTGAGTGAGTGAGTGAGTGAGTGAGTGAGTGAGTGAGTGAGTGAGTGATTGGGTGAGTGAGAGAGTGAGTGCGTGAGTGACTGACTGACTGACTGACTGACTGACTGACTGACTGACTGACTGACTGACTGACTGACTGACTGACTGACTGACTGACTGACTGACTGACTGACTGACTGACTGACTGACTGAGAGACCGAGTGACTGATTGATTGATTGATTGATTGATTGATTAATTGATTGATTGATTGATTGATTGATTGATTGATTTATTGATTTATTGATTTATTGATTTATTGATTTATTGATTTATTGATTTATTGATTGAACCAACGAACGAACAAACAAGCGGATAGTTTCATTAATTAGTGACGTAGTCAATGACTCACTCACTCTGTATCAGTAATTATTTTTGTTTTTATTGTTTTTCAACAGGTGGGGTTTGGGGTATTACTAGGGTATCTGACCGGCGCTCTGGTCCTGGACGACAGTGGCGTCACGGCGTGGACAAACTTTGTAGCTGAAATAAGAGCTGCTCTGGCATCCAATTACTGAATACTCCCCTGAAATAAGGGCCGCTCTGGCATCCAATTACTGAATACTCCCCTAAACTGAGGGCTGCTCTGGCATCCAATTACTGAATGTTTCCTAAACTGAGAGCTGCTCTGACATCCAATTACTGAATACTCCCTTGAACTGAGGACTGCTCTGGCATCCAATTACTGAATACTCCCTTTAACTGAGTACTGCTCTGACATCCAATTACTGAATACTCCCATAAACATCAAATACTGCATGCATGGACACTCAATGTGAGCTTTGATGTACAGTTATCGAACACTCCCCTAAGTGAGATTGTCAATAAATGAACACTCCAGTAAACACCAGACGTTAACCCAATGCTGGTATAATGTTGGCCCAGTGAAATCTGAACACTTGTGTTCACCTTGAGATGGAAAATGACTTAACCCTTTAAGCCCTCGGGGGGGGGAAGGGTGTCACCTCCGCGTGGTTCCCCCTGGGCAGCTTCTTAGAAGGCCAAGCACACCCAAACCTTTCATCGAACCAGGTTTTTCTATTTTTTTGACGTGAAGTTTTTTGTGTTTGTTTTCCGGTGGCTTAGCGTTTTTCACTGAGGTTGTTATGTTTATTTTCGAATAGTTTTCAGTTCAACTTCTTTATATATTCTTTATATATTCATATTTATATATTTTATATATTTTTTCATTGTACTTGTGGTGCCTCACAGTGCTCTCACGGATTATGATCTCTCTGTCGTGCAAACTCTCGATGACAGACCCGATCCCCAGCTGTGGGGGCATTGTAGGTCTACTCAAAATTCCTCTATGATTTGTTTTTTTTTGTGTTTGCAGTGGTTTCTCTTTGGCATCCTGGCGATGGACGGGATGTCCGAAAGAAACCATTGTCATATAATTATTTTTTCACTTCATTGTTTTAAAGGTTTCTCTGTGGCATCTTGGCGGATAATGCAGCATGTCATAGAGAAGCCATTGCCGTACAATTAGCCTGTGGTGACTTACCGTGTCCTCACGGTTCGTGATCGCTCTGTGATGTTCTTCAATATCACAGACCTTATTACCAAACTGTGGGGGCACTGTAAGTCTTTAATTTTTGAGAATTTTTTGTGGTTTAATGATTTCTCTGGCCATACTGGCCGAAAAGTGAAGTAAAGAAGACATTTTACTTACTTACTTAAAGGTTTCTCTGTTCATTGTTTATGTCATTCATATTTATGTCTAAATGGGTTTACTTTTTTTAATTATAGTATATAGTATTATAGTATATATTATATATTTGTTTTGACAATGACACTGTTTTGACTTAGACTTCTAGTTTTTACACAATCACTCCAATTTCATGGAGATATAGTGACTTGAAAAGTCGTTCATTTTAAAATCACTTCATATTTTACATTATTTTATACTGACATTTTTATACTCATTAAGCTGTGTGGTAATCAGGCGCTACAACATCTCATCAATCTTCTTACATATAGGTGCCAGGAGCATCATCATATTATCATATCAAACATTTTAAACTGAATATTCTAGTACGAACATGTTTTTATTAGCCTTGTCTTTCCTTTACTACTTTAACTATACAATATGGGATATTGTAATACTATGAATTTTCACTTAAATGGCCATACTGGCCGAAAAGTGAAGTAAAGCAAGCATTTTACTTCTTACTTACTTTAAGCCCTCACGATACCTTAAAGCATCATTTTACATCTCTGAAAACAGACCTAATTTTCCTACAACTAGGGGTTTTAAAGATTCATACAGCTTTGAAATGTGCATGTGTGGGACGGTCACGTGTAGGCCTACATTAGCCTATAGAGTACACTTTGACGGCAATAATATCAGCGACTGCACTGATTACAAGATACTACTCCAACGAGAAATTGGCCCAATGCTGTTTTAATGTTAAACCAACGTCTCTGACGTTGGCCGACATTGAAACCAGCATTTGGTGAGTGTGCCGTGTTGGCTGGGGAAACTCTTACTGTCAATATGCTGGAGGTCAACTGTTTCCAGATACCCACGGTAACACAGCCTTTTGTGTCAACAACAGGAATTATTTCCTCATAGATGTCGCTCAAGTTTATAGAGTTTATATGACTTGGGAACTTGCTCTTAATGCGGCGATGGGTATGAAACGCATATAGTATTATTATCTTGGCTGATAACTGTGGATGTGGGGTGGTATGTCATTGTGGAATGTCCAGGGGCCACCGTTGCATTCTGGGGACCACATTGTCCAGCGTATTTTGACAGTTGACTACACCTTTAAAATAAAAATTTCCATTAAACTGGTTCACCATTACATGGTAATTTTCTTTAATTTTTCAGCCACTTCTAATCGTCTTCATCCACTACAAGTCGGGAATTGCGACAGCAATTCGCGGCTTGTAGTGGATGAAGATGACAATGGCAAATTCAGACTTGAAAGGGTTAAATAGCTTGGTTTTTAAAACATTTAAGAAACCAGTTTCATGGAAATTTTCATTCTAAAACCCCTAGTTGTAGGAAAATTAGGTCTGTTTGCACGGATGTAAAATTATGCTTTAATGCATCGTAAGGGCTTAAAGGGTTAAAACAATCCTTCGCGAAATTATTCCTAACAAATGGATACATGTTTGATGTCTGCAAAAGTATTGCTGCAATACTGTATTTTTTTATAACACGTCGGCGCAGTAATAAGGAAACATTGACCAACACACAGTGTAACATGAGTTTCAACATCAGATTTGATGTAATATATTTGTTATTTGTTATTGTGAAAGCTAAACAAATCAGGCAGCGTGCGTTTCTTGGGATGTATGGATTGCTAACATAACACAATATTTAATTAGTTGCTTATCTGCAATAAGAGGTATTGAATCTGTGATGATTATATATATTACATATTATGAGCTAGTATATTATGTAATGCACTTTTTCAAATAAAAAAATAAATAAAACAGCATTCGCAATTATTCATTATCCATACTAAGCATAGTGCTGCTAATTTTTTACTCAAAAATTGTTGTGGATTTGGATTTGTAGTTTTACTGAAATTTTACATTTTATTATGTTTTATTATCCGAGGCAGGACATTGCGTCCTATATATGTATTTCAATGGACTTGTAATCTGAAATGAGATTAAGATATGGAATATTTATTCTTTATTATTTGTTATTACCCTTTGCCCTCCATGTGCAAATATTAAAGATATATTATTCAGCAAATAGTTTGAAGGAAAACGACTTTATTCCAAACAATATGTGATTTCCAACACAGGAGTTACAACCCCGGTGAGATGAAGTATTAACGAACACTTGATAAACTACTGTGGTTCATGATTTAGTTCATGAAGTTCATATGAAAGTTTCATGAACTGACATAATTTTTTGTGAACTTGGTAGGAGCAATTCAGTTCATAGCCTGTTCATGAAAGTTCATGAGAGAGTTTTATGAACTTTCTTGAATTATTATGAATTTGATGATTAAATAATTCGGTTTACGGCTAGATCATGAAAGTTAATGAGGGCCTGCTTCGTGAACTGTGATGAATTGTTATGAGCTTGATTAGTCTCATTATTTAGTTCATGGTTGTTTGTTAAAGTTCATCACTTTGATGAATTATTATGAACTTTATAAGTCCTAATCCGGTTCATGGCTAGTTCATGAAAGTTCACGAGGGCCTGTTTCATGAACTGTGGTGAATTGCTATGAGCTTGATTAGTCTCATTATTTAGTTCATGGTTGTTCATTGAAGTTCATCTCTTAGATGAATTATTATGAGCTTTATAAGTCTTAATTCGGGTCATGGCTAGTTCATGAAAGTTCACGAGGGCCTGTTTCATTAACTCTGATGAATTGTTATGAACTTGATTGGTCTCATTATTTAGTTCATGGTTGTTCATCAAAGTTATTCTCTTTGATGAATTATTATGAGCTTTATAAGTCTTAATTCGGTTCATGGCTAGTTCATGAAAGTTCACGAGGGCCTGTTTCATTAACTCTTGTGAATTGTTATGAACTTGATTAGTCTCAATAATTAGCTCATGGTTGTTCGTTAAAGTTTATCACTTTGATGAATTATTATTAACTTGATAAGTCATAATGGCTAGTTCATGATAGTTCATGAGGGACAGTTTCACGAACTGTGATTAATTGTTATAAGCTTGAAATCTCATTTTAGTTCATGTTTTGTTCATGAAAGTTCATGAACTGTGGTGAAAGTTCGTCAACTGTGGTGAATGACAGCCTAATTACCCTGGCAAGTATGGTGTCATCTACGCAATGGCTAATTAACTAATTAATTAGCAAATTGAGACTTTTTTTTAGTTTGTCAACCACATAATACATTATATTTTAAAGTAAATAAATACCAGCTTTTACATGGAGAAGACAAAGTAGATTAGATTACTGGTATATTTATGATTCTTTGTCCGATACCGTGACAGAATGTGACATTTTACTTCCAGTTTTTAGAAGTGATCACTCTCCAATTAGTATAACAATTCAAAGTTTACAAAACTGTCAGAAAGGTAAAGGCTACTGGAAAATAAACAAAACATTTTTGGAAGAGCCAGATTATATAAATATAATTAACAGAGAGCGCATCGGCTGGTTAAAAGAAATAGAAACATTTACAGATCCAAGATTAAAATGGGAATATTTGAAATTTAAAGTAAGAGAAACATCTATAAAATATGGTAAAGAGAGGGCTAAAGCAAAACATAAGTAAGAAAAGGAGTTAGAGGAACGAGTTAAACATTTACAAGAAGAAGTAGACAACAGTTTAAATGATACAGAACGTGGAAATTTATTAACTTCCCTAAATGAGTGCAAAAACAAACTTCAAGATTTTTTAGACTATAGAACACAAGGATTATTATTGCGGTGTAAAGCACAATATTACGAGGAGGGTGAAAAAAATACAAAATATTTTCTTAATTTGGAAAGAAGAGAAAATATTAAAAAAACAATGAATAAATTACAAAAATCAGACGGTACATTCACAACTAATCAAAAGGAAATCCTGGAAGGTCATGCAAAGTTGTATTCAAATTTATATAAATCTAAATCTACAATAAATAAAAGTGATATATTAACTTATCTAGATAACATTGAAATTCCGAAATTAAGTATTGAAGAAAAGAACTTTTGTGACGGTGATCTGACAATCGATGAATGCTATGACACGTTAAAGACTGTTAGTGCACATAAAGCACCTGGGAACGATGTGTTCTCTGTAGAATTTCTAAACAATTTTGATGCTGGATAGGTAAACCTATGGTTCAGTGTTTTAATACAGCGTTCACAAAAGGAGAATTGTGTACGTCTCAACGTCAAGCAGTCATAACGGCTTTAGATAAAGGTAAAGACAGATCACTAATTGAAAATTGGCGACCAATATCTCTTTTAAATGTGGATTATAAAATAATATCAAAAACTATAGCTAACAGATTAAAATTATTTTACCCAAATTAATTCACCATAACCAAGTGGGTTTTATTACAGAGAGAAATATCGCACAAAATCTCAGAGCAATTAGTGATATTTTTGACTACACAAAAGATTTCAACGTTCCGGGAATTTTGATATCTGTCGATTTTCACAAAGCGTTTGATTCACTGGAGCATAATTTTTTATATGCTGTCCTTGAAAGATTTACCTTGGGACCAATTTTTTGTAAATAGGTTTTGCTGTTTTATACAAGAATTTCCAGTTGTGTAATAAATAATGGCACAACTTCAACATATTTCGCAGTCGCTAGAGGGGTACGCCAAGGTGACCCACTCTCTCCTTATTTATTTGTTTTAGCGGTAGAAATACTAGCACATATGATTCGAGTAAATAAAAATATAAAAGGATTGAAAATTATGAACCAAATGATTAAATTATTACAGTACGCGGATGATACTTTGGGAATTGTCCAAGATGAAATATCAGCAAAACATTTTTTACAGCTTATTATAGATTTTGGACATATTTCAGGGTTGACACTAAATATGACTAAAACCGAGGCAGTGTGGCTAGGAGTAAATCAAAATCGAACAGACAAGCCCTTAAATATTAGATGGCCAGCACTTCCGATCAAAGGATTGGGCTTTTATTTCGGTTATGACAGGGAATTATGCGAAAAAAGAAATTTCGGGGATAAAATAGATAAAGCAAAACAGATTATTACCATGTGGAAACAAAGGACGCGTACAAATTATTAAAACATTTATCACTTCCAATATTCTATTATTCCAATATTCTATATCTGCGGTAGACATACCAGAAACCTATATAAAAGAAGTGGAATCAGTTATATATGCATTTGTGTGGAAGGATAAAAAAGAAGATTAAAACGTAGGGTTTTGATAAAAAATAAAGAAGAGGGCGGACTTAAAGTTCCATCGTTTAAATTTATAGTAGACTCAGTCGAGTTGAAATGATTTTTACAAATATTTGACAGTGATAGCGAACAGGTATGGGCACTACTGGTTAGACAATATTTCAAAACAAATAATTTAGATTTATCAGCCGCTATTAAATGTCCAGAATTAAGTACTTGTACAAAAAATCTGATTTTCCCATCTTTTTATACTAAAACTTTTCAGTTGCGGGATGAACTTATAGAAACTGAACCTTGTAGGAAAGAATTGTTTATATGGTATACCCTGGGATAAAAATAAACAACAACAGCATTTTCTGGAAACGTTTTTTTGACATAGGAATTCTGTATATATGGGACTTGTTCGAGCCAGATGGATCTACGATAGCCTTTGAACAATGGCTACATAAAGGTTTACCACACAGGGACTTTTTGAATTGGGCAGGGTTGGTTTCATGTCTAAAAAAAACTAGTATATTTTTACAAAATAATTTAAATACGAGAACTATAGAATCAGGTCTGAGCTTTAATAACCAGGAATGTTTAATTAGTGAAAGTAAAATAAGCCAGAAAATTGTTTATAATGGAGTTTTGGAGCTGCGGAAGATAGATGTACATGTACCTCGCATTGAAAGATACTCAGAAAACTCTGGGGGTGTAAATTGGAGCTTAATCTTTTCTAGGGTATATAAAGTATGGAAACTCGACTGAGTCTACTATAAATTTAAATGATGGAACTTTAAGTCCGCCCTCTTCTTTATTTTTTATCAAAACCCTACGTTTTAATCTTTCTTTTTTATCCCTCCACACAAATGCATATATAACTGATTCCACTTCTTTTATACACATGGAAACTTCGAGAAGATTGGTTATGTACATTTTGTATTAAAGAAATTCAAGATTTAGGCCATTTATTTTGGGAGTGTCATTTTACACAATTGTTTTGGAAGGATTTTTTAAATAATATTTTACATGGAAAACAAGTGACAAAAAATTAAATATTTTTTAGAACAGAGAATATGAAGGAGAGTTTCCAGATTTTCTCGGCCAAAAAAATTATTTATTTTTCCAGATTTTCAGAAACAATACCTTTATTTCATGAGTTGAGGATGTACATTGAAAACGTTAAATTAGAGTATATTATTACTAAGAAAACGGAAAATGGACTAGGTGGAAGCTAATTTGGAACTGAAATTTTAAATAGATATATTTGTTTGAATGTTTGTTATTAGGCTATTTTTATAATTATGTGTAATTAGGGGTATGCCAGCAGGCGCTCGGTTCTTGGCCGGGGGTTGATTTAGTGTTCTTGGTCCAGAGTCAGAAACGATGCGCCAACACTGGTCAGCACTGGTTCGGGGTCTCGTGTCTGCTGGGAACCACGGACGATAATCATAATTGTTTGTTTTTAGATCACCACTTATTATTTGTATTGTTTGTAATAATGAATAATTTGTATACATGTATGAATGTTTTGATATGTGGTTTGTAAATAAAAATATTTAAAAAAAAGAAAAAAAAAAGTAATTAGTTTCTCAGTTTTCTGTTCAGTTCTGTGTCATTAACAAATTAACAAAATGAAGCTTCATTGTTTTGCTGTGTTTATGTAAGAAGTAACCTCAGAAAAATATAATCCTCAATCAAGATACTAGATGAATTTTACAGGTCAAAAGACTTAGACTTGGAAGTTAATGAATTTTCATGAACAATTCGTGAACATTCATGAACATCAACATAAACTTGGTTTGTGAACATCATGAACTTAGTTTATTTGTGTTGCTGGCTTACCTGGTTCATTGTTGAACCACCTGAGTTCCTGATCGTTCATGAACAACCTCAATTTCATGAGCATGGCTCGGAAACTTTTTTCATGAACGTCTCATTTGTTGTTCAGGAACATTTGTGAATAGTTCATGAACACATTTAATGAACGTTCATGAATGTTCATCGGCTATCTGGTTCATGAATTATTTGAGTCTATGGCCGTTCATGAACTAGGTTGAAATATCATGAATTTCATGAATGTCTCATTTGCTGTTCAGGAACATTAATGAATAGTTCATGAACACATTTAATGAACGTCCATGAATGTTCATCGGCTATCTGGTTCATGATTTTCTTGAGAGTTCATGAATAGAATAGTTCATGAACTCATGAACTTTCATGAAAGTCTCATGTTTCGTTCAAGAATATTCATGAACTGTTCATGAACGCGTTGATGAACGTTCATAGTTTTTTGTTCCCGAACATTCATGAACTATTCATGAATGTTCATTAACAGCTCATGATCATCTCACCGGCGAACCCATCGATTCTTGTGAGTTTTACAGATATCAACATAGCTCTTGGCTATGTCAAAGACCATTCACTTTAAATAACAGCCATGTTGGATAGATAATATGAGAGAAAATTACATTCAAAATCTTAATCCGAAAAGAAACGGTTGACCTGATTTTATTTTCACAAGATTTTCCGAATTTTCCTAACAAAATGCGGTTGATATAGAGGCTTATGTCGATATACATAAGCTGATTTTCCCCGTGAATTGTGTTATTATTGAATTGGTCGATGTAGAGACTCTATTCATGTAGATATGCACATGGTATTATTGAATTTGAATAATGTAGAGCTTACGATCTAGCTTCTTTTGTGTTTACTCTGATCTGATCTTTTTTTTACAAGGAAAATTAAAAGTATAGACGTATTTTGGATAGATGTTTGGAGACGAGAAATGTAATCAATCAGCTTCCCTTCTAGTCCAGTAGAAATTTACATCAACCTGGACAGTTTTTACAACAGTCTGGCACGAGTTCGGGCTTTGCTCGATTCCCACTGTGGTCCGATATCTTCCTAGGTGCACACATGTGCAATGACCCAGACTGTTGAAATTTATGGGATGATGACAACAAAAAAGTATGGCCGATTAGCGCCACAGCAAATAACATATAAGAATAAATAATTAAAAAGACCAATATGTCAATGTAATGTTTTGCACTTTCGACCTTTAAATTTATTTTATGATTGTGAAGATGCCCTTGAGTTATAAAAATAATTAAACTCGATTCTGCATTTACTGAAATTCATATTCTACATTTTTGACCTTGACCTCTTGATCTTGAATAATAGCACAAGTGAATAATTATTTGGTCAAAATCAAATATTAAACAAGTATTTTTTTCTTTTACTTGTTGAAAAATCAGTTATAAATTTTATTCAATGTAGTTATAGAATATGTGAATGAGTGAATATTGCTTTACGTCGCTTTCTGTAAATAGAAGATATATGCAGCATTATATACTATAAGATCAAAATCAGACCCTAATTAATCACCATACTAAGAGCTACATTATCCTATTTACTTGTGAGGTATAAGTGTCAGGCTAGACATTTCATTGGTCCGAGGGGAGGGGAAAATTATAATCCAGTCGCAGTTCTTGGTTACTCTATCCGAAATAGTCTGGACACATTTCGACTAATTTAGCTAATTAGAGTGTATGGTGGCAGTAGCCTATTGCTGGTGCAGTCCATTAGCTGATAAGATATTAAAAGTTTGCCTACACAAAACTAATTTATTAATCATTATCAAGTCTAAGTTTTACCATTTACTATGTTGGTTATTTCAGGTGTTCTGCATTATCAGCTACAGCACTAGGGTGTTTCACCATTTCTATGGTGATGAAGCCACAGCACTAGGGTGTTTACCATTCACTATGTTGGTGCAGCTACAGCACTAGGGTGTTTTACCATTTTCTATGTTGATGAAGCCACAGCACTAGATTTTACCAATTTTTACTATTTACTATATTGGTGCAGCAACAGCATCAGGGTGTTCTACCATTTTCTATGTTGATGAAGCCACAGCACTAGATTTTACCAATTTTTACCATTTACTATATTGGTGCAGCTACAGCACTAGGGTGTTTTACCATTTTCCATGCTGGTGCAGCTACATCACTAGGGTGTTTAACATTTACTATGTTGATGCAACTACAGCACTAGTGTATTTTACCATTTTCTATGTTGATAAAGCCACAGCACTAGATTTTATCATTTTTTGCTATTTACTTTGTTGGTGATGCAGCACTAGGGTGTTTTGTCATTTATTATGTTATTATAATATTACAAAATAAACATTTATATGGCGATGCCAGATGCCTACTGGCATCGCTAATCTCGATGTTATCAAGCTCAACATAATCACGTTTCTGTAGAGTGCATAGGCTATAATTCAAAATTGTGTTTTTGATCGTTCAATTGCAGTTGGTTCTCCACCACCCAGTGTCGGATTTTAGAGACACATTCCTGAATGGCTCGCAATGCTTCTGTTTGTGATTTTTTTATTATATGTATATATTTGGGTGTCATCTGTGTAGAGGTGTATCTGAGGAGCATCATACTAGAGATCAGCTGGTTCTGAATTATTGCCGTTAATTACTACAGATGGTGATGTTTCACAGAGTTCATCCACACTAAGGCTGTTCCGAATAAAAAAGATTATCATGTAGACGAGTGGTAAGAATGTCATGGTCGCTGGTGGCGAACGCGGTAGGAAGACACCACAGCTCTTGTCCATTGCCACCAGTAGATTGTTTGTACTTTCAATAATGCTGACTCTGTACTATGGGAACAGCGGTGGGCTAGAATTTTCGATATATATTGGTCAGTAATTGCGTAATACTTATGTCTTTTTCAACAGCCATGCTGGTGAGGGATCCAGGCTTGGTGGATCCCCATTTCCTGTCATACCTTCGTCTGAAACAACTTTTGATTGTTCTCGCGCGTGCTTGTCCAGTAAGGTCTAGTAAGACACGGATAGTTATACAGATCGATTATACCATACAGATGATGCAGGATCACTGACTTCTGACTTCAAAATGTCACTTTCAAACCTAAAATTCGTTGCTGCCACAGAGGCGCATACCCTCCACGTTGACGTGGGAGCTTGATAATTGATAAATCTTGAGCAGGTAGAAGAAAAATATGAAGTAAGTAATCGTGTATAATATGGCCAGTCATTTTATTTGACTTTAAAATAAGAAAAATCTGGAAATATGTTTTACATTGGATTGACATAACTTATATTCAAAGTGTACTTACATAAGTAATTTTAATCAACTTGAATGTGTGGGTCACAGAAGTGAAACATAACTAGCTCATGCGACTTACTGTCTAGCTCGCATGACTTACTGACTAGCTCACATGGCATACTGACTAGCTCACACGACTTACTGACTAGCTCACATGATTTACTGACTAGCTCACACGACTTACTGACTAGCTCACACGACTTACTGACTAGCTCATTCGACTTACTGACTAGCTCACATGACTTACTGACTAGCTCACACGACTTATTGACTAGCTCACACGACTTACTGACTAGCTCAGATGACTTATTGACTAGCTCACGCGACTTACTGACTAGGTCACACGACTTACAGACCAGCTCACAAGACTTACTGACTAGCTCACATGACTTACTGACTAGCTCACATGACTTACTGACCAAATCACACGATTTACTGACTAGCTCACATGACTTACTGACTAGCTTATATTACTTACTGACTAGCTCACAAGACTTACTGACTAGCTCACATGACTTACTGACTAGCTCATAAGACTTACTGACTAGCTCAGATGACTTATTGACTAGCTCACGCGACTTACTGACTAGGTCACACGACTTACTGACCAGCTCACAAGACTTACTGACTAGCTCACATGACTTACTGACTAGCTTATATGACTTACTGACTAGCTCACATGACTTACTGAATAGCTCACATGACTTACTGACTAGCTCACATGACTTACTGACTAGCTTATATGACTTACTGACTAGCTCACATGACTTACTGAATAGCTCACATGACTTACTGACTAGCTCACTTGACTTACTGACCAAATCACACGATTTACTGACTAGCTCACATAACTTACTGACTAGCTTATATTACTTACTGACTAGCTCACACGATCTAGCTTCTTTTGTGTTTACTCTGATCTGATCTTTTTTTTACAAGGAAAATTAAAAGTATAGACGTATTTTGGATAGATGTTTGGAGACGAGAAATGTAATCAATCAGCTTCCCTTCTAGTCCAGTAGAAATTTACATCAACCTGGACAGTTTTTACAACAGTCTGGCACGAGTTCGGGCTTTGCTCGATTCCCACTGTGGTCCGATATCTTCCTAGGTGCACACATGTGCAATGACCCAGACTGTTGAAATTTATGGGATGATGACAACAAAAAAGTATGGCCGATTAGCGCCACAGCAAATAACATATAAGAATAAATAATTAAAAAGACCAATATGTCAATGTAATGTTTTGCACTTTCGACCTTTAAATTTATTTTATGATTGTGAAGATGCCCTTGAGTTATAAAAATAATTAAACTCGATTCTGCATTTACTGAAATTCATATTCTACATTTTTGACCTTGACCTCTTGATCTTGAATAATAGCACAAGTGAATAATTATTTGGTCAAAATCAAATATTAAACAAGTATTTTTTTCTTTTACTTGTTGAAAAATCAGTTATAAATTTTTTTCAATGTAGTTATAGAATATGTGAATGAGTGAATATTGCTTTACGTCGCTTTCTGTAAATAGAAGATATATGCAGCATTATATACTATAAGATCAAAATCAGACCCTAATTAATCACCATACTAAGAGCTACATTATCCTATTTACTTGTGAGGTATAAGTGTCAGGCTAGACATTTCATTGGTCCGAGGGGAGGGGAAAATTATAATCCAGTCGCAGTTCTTGGTTACTCTATCCGAAATAGTCTGGACACATTTCGACTAATTTAGCTAATTAGAGTGTATGGTGGCAGTAGCCTATTGCTGGTGCAGTCCATTAGCTGATAAGATATTAAAAGTTTGCCTACACAAAACTAATTTATTAATCATTATCAAGTCTAAGTTTTACCATTTACTATGTTGGTTATTTCAGGTGTTCTGCATTATCAGCTACAGCACTAGGGTGTTTCACCATTTCTATGGTGATGAAGCCACAGCACTAGGGTGTTTACCATTCACTATGTTGGTGCAGCTACAGCACTAGGGTGTTTTACCATTTTCTATGTTGATGAAGCCACAGCACTAGATTTTACCAATTTTTACTATTTACTATATTGGTGCAGCAACAGCATCAGGGTGTTCTACCATTTTCTATGTTGATGAAGCCACAGCACTAGATTTTACCAATTTTTACCATTTACTATATTGGTGCAGCTACAGCACTAGGGTGTTTTACCATTTTCCATGCTGGTGCAGCTACATCACTAGGGTGTTTAACATTTACTATGTTGATGCAACTACAGCACTAGTGTATTTTACCATTTTCTATGTTGATAAAGCCACAGCACTAGATTTTATCATTTTTTGCTATTTACTTTGTTGGTGATGCAGCACTAGGGTGTTTTGTCATTTATTATGTTATTATAATATTACTAAATAAACATTTATATGGCGATGCCAGATGCCTACTGGCATCGCTAATCTCGATGTTATCAAGCTCAACATAATCACGTTTCTGTAGAGTGCATAGGCTATAATTCAAAATTGTGTTTTTGATCGTTCAATTGCAGTTGGTTCTCCACCACCCAGTGTCGGATTTTAGAGACACATTCCTGAATGGCTCGCAATGCTTCTGTTTGTGATTTTTTTATTATATGTATATATTTGGGTGTCATCTGTGTAGAGGTGTATCTGAGGAGCATCATACTAGAGATCAGCTGGTTCTGAATTATTGCCGTTAATTACTACAGATGGTGATGTTTCACAGAGTTCATCCACACTAAGGCTGTTCCGAATAAAAAAGATTATCATGTAGACGAGTGGTAAGAATGTCATGGTCGCTGGTGGCGAACGCGGTAGGAAGACACCACAGCTCTTGTCCATTGCCACCAGTAGATTGTTTGTACTTTCAATAATGCTGACTCTGTACTATGGGAACAGCGGTGGGCTAGAATTTTCGATATATATTGGTCAGTAATTGCGTAATACTTATGTCTTTTTCAACAGCCATGCTGGTGAGGGATCCAGGCTTGGTGGATCCCCATTTCCTGTCATACCTTCGTCTGAAACAACTTTTGATTGTTCTCGCGCGTGCTTGTCCAGTAAGGTCTAGTAAGACACGGATAGTTATACAGATCGATTATACCATACAGATGATGCAGGATCACTGACTTCTGACTTCAAAATGTCACTTTCAAACCTAAAATTCGTTGCTGCCACAGAGGCGCATACCCTCCACGTTGACGTGGGAGCTTGATAATTGATAAATCTTGAGCAGGTAGAAGAAAAATATGAAGTAAGTAATCGTGTATAATATGGCCAGTCATTTTATTTGACTTTAAAATAAGAAAAATCTGGAAATATGTTTTACATTGGATTGACATAACTTATATTCAAAGTGTACTTACATAAGTAATTTTAATCAACTTGAATGTGTGGGTCACAGAAGTGAAACATAACTAGCTCATGCGACTTACTGTCTAGCTCGCATGACTTACTGACTAGCTCACATGGCATACTGACTAGCTCACACGACTTACTGACTAGCTCACATGATTTACTGACTAGCTCACACGACTTACTGACTAGCTCACACGACTTACTGACTAGCTCATTCGACTTACTGACTAGCTCACATGACTTACTGACTAGCTCACACGACTTATTGACTAGCTCACACGACTTACTGACTAGCTCAGATGACTTATTGACTAGCTCACGCGACTTACTGACTAGGTCACACGACTTACAGACCAGCTCACAAGACTTACTGACTAGCTCACATGACTTACTGACTAGCTTATATGACTTACTGACTAGCTCACATGACTTACTGACTAGCTCACATGACTTACTGACTAGCTCACATGACTTACTGACCAAATCACACGATTTACTGACTAGCTCACATGACTTACTGACTAGCTTATATTACTTACTGACTAGCTCACAAGACTTACTGACTAGCTCACATGACTTACTGACTAGCTCATAAGACTTACTGACTAGCTCAGATGACTTATTGACTAGCTCACGCGACTTACTGACTAGGTCACACGACTTACTGACCAGCTCACAAGACTTACTGACTAGCTCACATGACTTACTGACTAGCTTATATGACTTACTGACTAGCTCACATGACTTACTGAATAGCTCACATGACTTACTGACTAGCTCACATGACTTACTGACTAGCTTATATGACTTACTGACTAGCTCACATGACTTACTGAATAGCTCACATGACTTACTGACTAGCTCACTTGACTTACTGACCAAATCACACGATTTACTGACTAGCTCACATAACTTACTGACTAGCTTATATTACTTACTGACTAGCTCACAAGACTTACTGACTAGCTCACATGACTTACTGACTAGCTCATAAGACTTACTGACTAGCTCACATGACTTACTGACTAGCTCACACGACTTACTGACTAGCTCACATGACTTGCTGACTAGCTCATGCGACTTACTGTCTAGCTCGCATAACTTACTGACTAGCTCACACGACTTACTGACTAGCTCACATGACTTACTGACTAGCCCATTAGACTTTCTGACTAGCTCACATGACTTACTTACTAGCTCACATGACTTACTGACTAGCTCACATGATTTACTGACTAGCTCACACGACTAAATGACTAGCTCACTCGACTTACTGACTAGCTCATTTGACTTACTGACTACCTCACGCGACTTACTGACTAGCTCACACGACAAAGTTATCACATAGTTAACACAACTGATATGTTATGTGCCATGCCAGAGATCAGGCTGTGTTCTCTGCTCTCGAGCAACAGAAATATTTTAAATGTCGCTGGTGAGGTACTAAAGGGCGATGGAGAGGTGCTAAAAGGCGACGAAAAAACATTGAAGGTTTCTGCGGAGTTGTTAACGGATGATAGGAAGGTGTTAAACGATGATGGAGAGGAGTTAAAGATCGATGTAAGGCGTTCAAGGTGACAAAGTGGCGTTAAAGGGCATTATGGAGGCATTACATGGCGACAACACTTCATTAAAAGGCGATGTAGATGTAAACTTAGACTAAAAGTGTTATATGTCAATGGGGAGGATATACAGGGTGATGGAGAGGCGTTAAAGGGTGATAATAAAGGAAGACAATAAATGGCGATGGTAATGCTTTAAAGGTCGATGAAGAGGTGTGAAATGGCAATCAACGGAATCAAGGCCTTGAATTGTAATGGAGAGGTGTTAAGGCGCTACGAAGACGTCTAAAGTGCCCCAGGAAGTCACTACAGTATGACAGGGTGCCTCTATAGGTGATGGTTATGTATTAAAGGGTGACACAGAGGAATGGAGAGGCGCTAAAGGGCGACTAAAAAGTGTGACAAGCATTAGGAGGCGAAGAAGAGGCGTTAGTGGGTGATGGAAAAGTACTAAATGTCTATGGAATGGTGCCAAAAGGTGACGTAAATGCGATAAAAGGTGTCAAATATGCGTCAAATGGCATCGAGAAGACCTTCAATTGCAAAGAAGCGGGGTTAAAGGACAATGCAGGTGCATAAAAGTCAACAAAAAGTCATTAAAGTGTGATGGGGTGCGTTGACCTCGAAGATGACCTAATCATCAAATTAGCATCAGAAATGGATTATTCAGTAAAAATCATACAAAAAGATGTATTGCACTTCTTTCTATTTTTGTTTGTTACAATATTTTTTTACATTTTTGACCTGGGAATTGACATTTAGACCTTGGAGATGACCTTGAATCACCAAAGTAATAATACAAATTGATTTTCCAGTCAAATCCAGTCCAAATTCCACGAAGAAGAGGTATTACACCATGTTTCTAACTTTATTTGTTAAAAATCATATTTCCTCATTTTGATCATGAATCATTAAAATAATATAAGAATTGGATTATTAAGTAAAACTTACCAGAACAAGAGGTATTACAGTTGTCCCTTACTTGATTTGTTGAAAAATCATATTTGACGTTGAAATTGAGCTTTGAATTTTGACCCCTAGCACAAGGATGACATGATGTCATCGGGCAGTTTCTGAATAGATATGCCAATACCAGCAGTAAGGTCAAGCCGTTTATCTGCCAGACTAATAGAAGATATGTGCAATTATACTTGTATTACTCGTGTCATGATACAATCAAAATTATCATATTTGCTTGTGAACTATAAGTGTCAGGCTAGACATTTCATCGGTCTGGGTGAGGGGGGAAGATCCAGTCTCAGTTCTCGGTTACTTTATCTAAAATAGTCTGAAAACATTTATAGTAACTTAGCTAATTACAGTGCACGGTAGCTGTATTGCTGGTGCAGTCCATTAGTTAATTATATATTCTAATGTCAACTCGAGCAAAATTAATTGATTAATCATTATCAGGTCTATGCTTCACCATTTCTTGGGAGTTCCCGGAGAGTTGAGGTACATGAATAAACAGGTCCAGTGATCAGAGAATGAAATTTAAAATCGAGTTTTCAAATTTAATATCAGACTATAAGCTTAGACAAAAATTAAGACTATATACTTATTGGTGACTTTCAGAATCTATGCAGTGGCCTTCTCTGTGAGACGTATATATGGGATCAGCCCATATCACACCCTTCCTGGCCTTTAAACTGTATATGGCAGTATGACATGTCAGATTGATCGTGTTAGAAAATTGTTCTTTTCATCGTGCCGATGAAAGAGTTTGTATTTTCCCATATAGCACTTAAGTGAACACCGTTTGCATATCATATTGGAAAGAAACAAAAGTCAGTTTTTTTTCCTTTTTAGTGTGAACGCAATGTTATAATTAAATATTTATAAAATTTTCTAATTAGAGATTATTTTTTCTTCATTTCTTCAGATACATCACTTGTAGCTTCTTCCTGTTTTAGATACATCTTTGGTACCTGAGGGATGTGCAACTCACGGACATAATGAGCGGATATTGGACGTTACTGATCTGTCTGGTTGGATGGAACGCCTCTACTATCAAATCCACCATTACCACAGGGGAAACAAACGATGAAGAAGATTTGAGATGGCAATTTGTCATGTCAGATCTCACAAAGTGCGCTCAGAACGGTCAAGTGATGAATATGATGCTCAAAATGCGGGACACTTTTCAGTGTATATCACAGAAAACATCACACTGTAGGATGAATCAAGTGAGGAGGTTTGTGGAAGACAATTACAAAGTTAGATCCACTTACTGTGGTATGGTCGCCGTGAGAGGCAGAATTAACTCACAGAACATCCAAATAATAGCAATACAAACATATGTTAACCATATCTTTAATTTAGAATTCAATTCTTTTAATTTTGAATGGCGCAGAAATGAGTGCAAAAAGCACAATGTTAATATAAGACCATCTATGCAAAACAGCGGTTTGTTATTTTGCGGGAAACGCCTTCCCTGGACCATGATAATACATGACACTAAGGTGTTTGTTTATTTGAGAGTAGAGAAGTACAGATCGTACGAGCTAGCCATGTTCTATAGTAGTTATAAACCTGAATGGTTTGAGAGACTTTCGCATACTTACAGAATTTATAAAACGTCATCTTCATTTTGGCATTTGTCTTTATCCCTCAATTATGAGAACACGGAAGTAACTATACATTCTGTTCATTTGTTGGTTGATCCTTGGCAGAAGATCGGGATATCTTTGAAGTGGCGTCACTTGTCTGACAGTAATACAACAGTTATCCTACATGATGGACCAGGTCATTTGTCTCCTCATCTAGGGAAATTTGGTCCAAATTCTCGCGATGGGATTTATAACATTAAAACCTCAGCTTTTTCATCTTTTATCCAAATCAGAATGTCAACAACAAATAAGATAAATATGAAAATCGTAGCCTTCACGGAATCTACACGTGGTCAGTCGTGCGTGAAAAGGAATCAGAATATCAGATTGTCGTCAAGCAATCAAAAGAACACAGCTTGTCTGGTTGTATTCACAATAAACAAGAGATCAATTACAGATTATGGACTGATTTTGTTCTTAAGGATCTATATACAAACTTTTACATTCTCTGGTCCTCAAATCGTAGTTGATGAAGGCAATCACAACTGTCATTACGGTGGTATATACATCGCTAACTTGAATGACATTGGCGAAGAGATGATCCCTATTTGTGATAGTAGATCTGGTTTCATGTTGAATAGTAAATTAATAAAAATAAAAATATTGGTTGTTTTTTATGCCAGATATTCAGCAGGTACATTTAAATCAACTTTTTTCAGCGGTACCTGTTTGCCCACCTACTTGGATCTTATTGGTTATCCCAATTATAATACCTTTCCGTCAGCTGTGATGGATGATTCTCATTATTGTCAATTATATGTATGCGCGTCTAGAGAGATAGATACGCAAGGACGGTGTGTAGTCAGTATTATAAATCAAGTGCATAAAGCTTTTGGAACAGTGGAAACAGTAGTGACAATGGTGGATACATTATTCAGTTGTGTTCCAGAATATTATCCAGACACATTAGGAGCAACACTTCATTTTGAAGCTACTATTTCTAACACATGGCCACTAGGTAAACCAGAGGTTGTAACTATCAATGAGATTGTGCCAGTAGATGGTTTATTCCAGCGTGTATTTCCATACTTGTATAATGCGTCCCTTGACTTACCCGGGCTGTGCCTGGAAAATAGACAAAAGCAGATGATGATAATGATCCAGCAATCTGTTTGTCTCGTGACAGCGTCTGGAGACCATCGTATTATAAGTGTGAATTATATACCTGCTTTGTCACAGTCATGTTACCAAAAAGTTCAAAAGATACAGCATTATCGTGAAAATGCTTCTTTTCTTATATATAAAGAAGGCACAGATATTCACGAGGGTGGAATTCTTTATACCACTTATGACGGACCGTGTTCAGTCAGATGTAGACAATATCAGATTGTTCTTCTTGTTTTGAAACGAAGAGAAGATCGTGTATATGAATATCGGGCAAATGTGGGAGAGAACATATCACCTGGCCTTATACACAATGGATTTCGTCTGACTGTTATACCGCCGCCTTTACAGTGTGCATGTGACATTGGAGTGATGATGAGCCATTTTTCAAGTACTTTCAGCAAAAATTATAAACGTGAAGCAAAAAAGTTCTGGACAACACCATTTGGAGATCTTTACCAGAAACAGTAAGATGCTTTGTAAATTAACTGAAAGTTAAGGCGTGGGTTTACATTATGCCTAATTTATAATTAGAGAAACCTAAAGTGATACGTTTTGATCTTTGCTGAATCACCACAAAGATCCACTATAGATATTATAAACTACAGTCGGTAATGTGAGTAGTTTCCCGAGGTATCATCATATACATTTATATGTGTAAAAACAGTTCCTACAGAACGATTGGACGCGGACCCTGGTGTAGTGGTTAAAGCTGTCTGCTTGGAAAGTCCTTTGCATTGTAGCTTATACCCGGTACTATTTGTATTAAATGAAACACCTCTGAATGTCTGTCTTTTGTATGATAAATTATACTATTACATTTTATTGTGACTGAATTTAATAAAATTACGTCATTCGGTTCAGGATTGCAAAAAAGAAGTCGCTGTAATACGTTTCATTAATCTCTATTAGTGGGAATGAAATATGTATTTTAAAATAAAGTTTGGTGAAAGTAAGCGTTGAAGTCCAAGAAGTCACTCCAATCTAGATTTTAAAGCTATGTTTTAGTTATTGGAAACATTAATTTTAATTTTAATGAATATTTTATTTTGTATTGGCTAGATTCACTACGTGGGAAGAAGCGAACATGATTTGTGCATCTGGAGGAATGTCACTGTTTCAATACACATTTTTATCACAACACGATCTAAAACCTCTGTATGCTCGTTTGACTGCAGACGTTGGGGAACTGATGTTCCTAGGCTTAAAAAGAAACATGCAGGTACCTTACAAAATAAAATATGATCCATTATTACATGATATGGGGCGATTAAAAAAAGTGTTTTTTATATATATTTCAGTAGTATTATTTGGCTATACTGAAATCAGTCATATATAGAGCTTCGGGTGGTGTTTTCATATGATGTTTTAAAAACATCACAGTAACATCACACACAAATACCGTATCCCCGCACATTAACGTGCATGCACTTATATTTGAAGATGCACTTGGTTTTTGAAAATAAGTGCATGCACTTATATTCGAACATAAAAATAAATTTAAAATTTATTCAAATTCGATACAATCGCAATTGTTTGATTTATTCCAATCCAAACTACACTAAGTTAACGCCAGTAATCACCAACTTTTAAGTTAACTCGCTATATTACCGAGCATTTCTCCTCTAATGTGCGTAGTAATTTCGAATATAAGTGCATGCACATAGTATTCGAATATAAGTACATGCACTTATAAATGAACAAGAATATTTTTGGAGCCATGCCTAAAACAGTCAATTTTCACGTATAAGTGCATGCACGTTTATTTGCAGGGATACAGTATCTTGAAATATTTTTAAAATGCGACGTATTTCTTAAAATAATGTTTGGAGAAAGAGTTTAAAACAACTCTTAAAACGTGAAGAAGAACATTCTGAAACGTTTGTGGTTATATTTTTTCACTTTGTTGACCAAATAATAATAATAATATTGAGTTTATGCTACCTGAACTTTTCTCAAGGCCAGCAAGGACACATAGATTCAGATCTACATTATTATTTCCAGATGATATGTCCAATTTAGTCACAACGATCTCAATAACCACTATTATATCCTCTCTTCCTCCTTAATTCAACCCCATCCTCTAGCCCTCTGTCTCTCTCTTGATTTATTCTTCTCTTATATACGCCCTTTCTTTGATATGTCGTCTTTTCTTTTCTCTTCCTGTCTGCTTCCTTCCTCTGTGTATTCCTTTCTTATTCCTGTCTTCTTTCTATATTCTTTCTTCTTGTCTTTATTCTTTGCAAGTCTTTGCTCCATCAATATTTCTCTCCGTACATCATTACTTTAAAATTCCCCACCTTCCTTCTGAATATTAGCTGAGGTGTAAAATTAGGAAAGGCAGTTGGTCATATGTGCAATAATATATGGAATCACAAAATAGAGTAGAATCAACCCAATGCAATTTAGATTATAATTCACCATCAATGATTCTAGTATAATGGCCTATTTTCAGGGAGAGTTTACTCAGTGGCTAGATAATACACCCATGTTACAGACCTACTGGTACAACTCGTCCTTCAATCTCCCACAATATGAATTATCTTTTTATACAATCTCTGCCAATCCCAGCAGAAAAGCACATACTTACAGCAGGATAAACGTGGTGAGCAATCAGCCCTCCACTAACACCAAGGACAACTGTACAGCAGCAATCACTGATCTAAGTGTGGCTTTTTTCACCTGGGTCATTATTCCTTGTGACAAATCATTTGAAGGAACATTTTTTTGTGTGAAACCAATTGAAACAAAACCCGTCAATTTTAAATTAACTCTCAATCCCATCAATAGAACATGTGAAGATGGGTGGATTCTGTTGCCAGGTTCCTTTCAGTGTTTCTTATTACTAAAAACACCTGATGTATTAGTATCATTCGTGGAGATAGAGAATATGTGTTCCCTGACTGGTGGCTCAGTGTTATCTACAAGTACTGTGGCTCGTCCTCCTGTGGATACAAATGAAGGTCAACATATCCTCTCAAGTCTAAGCAGAATAGCAAGTAGTACATTGTACCACCGTGAAATGACACAGAAGTGGGGTAAAGACACAAATAGACTGTTTGATTTCTTCTTTGGGCAACCCCTGCTTTACGTCGATTTTAAAAGTTCATTGGCTCGTCTGTTGTATATTGCCGAAAACGGATACTCACTCCCGTTGAAATTTCTATCTAATGTGAATGGTAAGTGTGGAGTATTGGTAGTATCAGCAAATAGCATGTACAGACAGAGATACTTACCTAGAGGATATGAAAAGGGATGGGGTGGAAAATACAGGGCTTGTGGGGCAAAAATTGATAGTATATCTGCTGTAATTTGCGAAAAACCAACTAAAGCATACACACCATCTTGTGGGATTCATCATTTCGTATGTGGCGATTATAGTTGCATACTAAATCTGTATGTTTGTGACCAAGTCTCCGACTGTTTTGACGGTAGTGATGAAACTGCATGTGACAGAGGTTCTGTTGCGGCTCTGGATACTTTATCAAATAGTGTTTTACTGCATTGTGTATTAACCGAGACGTGTGAACCTCTTAAAATTGACATTTTGGTTCCTATTCATGCAATATGTGACGGTGTCAATATATTTAACCTAACATTTCCTCAAACTATCTGTAGAAGAAATCTAAAACTGTACATAAATATGCTTGCAATGCAAAACAGTAGAAATTTCGGTGGTCAGTATGACACAAACTTGGGTCTAGAAACAGTAGCTCGCTGGTACAAGAGGGAACTGTATCATCTAAACTTAATTAAACATAAGAAAACACCAAATCAGAACATCAGCAAATTCAATTATACATCTCTAGTAAAGTATACAGTGCCTTGTCGATGGACGGGTGAGATTATAACGCTAGATAAAAGGTGTACAATCAGTGTCCATAACATGCCATGTGATTATGGAAGTATAGCTCTACTTTGTCGATATGTAGTATGTCCAGGAATGTTCAAATGTACAAACTTTTACTGTATATATATGTCAGCAGTGTGTGACGGACAGTCTGACTGCTACCACGGTGAAGACGAACAGTTCTGTGCAAATATCTCCTGTCCTGGACTCCTCAAGTGTCGTGGAGAAAATCGCTGTGTCAGCGAAAATGAAATCTGCGATAGCCATCCAGATTGTATATCATCTAGTGACGACGAGTTTATGTGTCAAATATGTGCAGAGGGGTGTGTGTGTAATGACTATGTGTCATATTGTAACATTAAGGAAGATATACACAGCTATAGTCGGATCAACAAAATGACCTATATTAAAGGATTGGTGATACAGTCAAGAGAAGCAAAGTTTTATTTAAATAGCTTGAATCTTGTCTCGTTAATTTATTTAAACATATCGTTTAACAATAACGATATTGGTGTGAAAACAAATCATCAGTCTAATCTAAATCTACTATTTGGAGACTTTAGTCATAATAAGATTAATTCTACACGATTTCTCCAGCATGCAATGTTCTCTACAATAGTGCTTCTAAATCTAGAAAATAATCTCTTGACACATTTTAATGTTGAGTATTCTAAGATGAACTTTTTGAAGGTATTATATTTAAATCATAACCCATTGATTTCATTAATTGTTAATAATGAACATATGGCACGACTGCTAGTTTTGGAATTAAGATATATTGAGTTTCGCCATGATATAAGCTTGTCGTTCTATTCTGAAACTGACAATGACATTAAAGTTTACGTTACAGACTCAACAATATGTTGTATGTTAACTAGAAATATTAAGTGTATATCTGCAAAAGTAAGGGAACATTGTTACGGTTTAATTGAAGATTGCATCTTGAAATATTCTTTTTATTCCCTACTTCCGTTAACAGTAATATTTTTTTCTGTTGCTTTCGTCATAAACATGAGTGTGTTTAGGATCATCAAAACCGCATCCTCTACCCGATTCATAGTTAAAACAAACATAATCTTTGCAGATGGACTATGTTCTATATATTTACTTTGTATTGCTATTTCAGATTTTATTGGTGTTGATGAAATTCAATTCCGATTAGGTTTACTCTGCATACTCTTCAATGCACTTTCTTTCATTTCGTTTGAAGGGTGCATTGTTTTTAAAACTTTCCATTCATTGTGTGTGATGCTTAAAACATTGTTTCCTTTTAAGCATCAGTGTAGATGGCTTCGATTTAGTGGGATAATATGTGGCATTGCATGGGTGGTATTAGCTGCCCTTTACATCGCTAGTGCAGTTTATAGATACACAATGAAATCGATGATTTTAGACAATCTGTGTTCATTTGCAGAATGTCAAACAAATTACATAAATGTCATGTTAGCTATTCTGGGATCACTCATTAATACTTTGGGTCTTATTGTAATATGTGTTTGTTCCACTGTGTTTTATATTTCCCTTCAACACTACAATAATGTACTGCAAGTTAAGAGGCCCACTCTTATGATAATGTACAGATTATGCCGACCACTTTGTATGGAAGTATTTCTAAGAGCATACATTCTATCCATATTTGGAGTAAAACTATTTGGGCTTTTTAAAAATGACAGTACGTGTTTTATTATTGTAATTATATTATTACCTATCAATATCATAATATCTAATATTTTCACCTTATTTTAGTTTTAAAATATAATTATCCTTACAATATACATTCTGACATTAACACATTGCAGAAACAAACAAACAAACAAACAAACAAACAAACAAACAAACAAACAAACAAACAAACAAACAAACAAACAAACAAACAAACAAACAAACAAACAAACAAACATAATAAAGTATTTTTTTATACCTAATTTGTCGCTTAAAGGTTGAATTGAAAGGTGGTAGTATTTAGATGAATAATAAAGTGAAATGTATCCTATTTTATTAAATAATTATATTATCAGGAGAGGCGAGGCTTTTAATTGTTCAGTACTTTTTGTTGTAAGAAACCCACTCACTTTTGTTAATGTGTTTCACAAATCTTACCTGGCCTGGTGCATTAACAATTAGTGTATTCAATTGATTGTTCTTTAAATACATATAGTAATAAATTCAGCACGTGAAAGCTACTCAATCAGGCTCTTTGATATGTTCCTAAGTTTCTAAAATGTCCATAGAACAGAATAGCGTAAGTCGTTTAAATTTTGGGTTGAACATTTACCACTTTAAAAGAAATGATAATGAGATTTAATGCTCTTCCTGTATCTGTTATTTTGTTCATTGATGTATAAAATAAATCTCATTCTAATTTCTCGTTTAACTTCTTGTCCTTATTAATAATAATTCCTCGTAAGTGTTCAAAAAAATGATATGTATTGCACACAACTGACATGAACACTGTACACTCAATTGTATATACATAATCAGCTTGTATGACTTTCTTTGATGTGGCCTCAATCACAGCGACCTCTATGGTCCTAGTGGAGGTCTCATGTTTAAATACAAATATGTAAATCTCTATCTCATGTTTCTATTTGGATCAAATAAAATCAATTTGATATACAGTTAATCTGGATAGCGGTCATTTTGGATTGCCTTTAAACGGCGTATCCTCTGTCTTGACATCCATACATATTGAAACAGCATAGTCTGTTCTATATATTTGCTATATTGTGTATATTTCGAAAAAAATATTATACATTAACCCTTGTCCTGCTAGACCCATATATTAATGACTTCAAGTATGTGTGTAGAACATTAACCCTTGTCCAGCTAGACCCATATATAATAACTCCAATCATGTGTCAAACCAATTAAAACACAACTGAATATGATGTAGGAAAATACTGATTAATGCTCAATTTGTCAAATTAGCTATATGTATATTTTCCCGAAATAAACATATTTTTCGTCATTTGAAGCTAGAATTTCCAACAATCAGCAAATCCAAATTTGAACGACTGAGAAATAAAAACAAACAATACGCCAGCACTTGTAGAAAGAACAAGTGTAATAAGTGGTTTAATTTGATTTTGAAATGATAATCCATTTGTGGTATTAAGGTTAAGACGTCACTTTCAAGGTCAAAAATGTAGGATATGATTTTTAGCAAATATGCCTACAACAAATAATAATCCCTCTATTGACCGGGGAGTCTGTGTTTGATATCATTTTGATAACTCAAAGTAATCTTGAAGATCAGAAGGCCAATTGCAAGGTCGAAAAAGCGCAAAAAAATATTATCAGCAAAAACAATTGGGTAAAAGAGTAACCCATATGTTTAATTTCTTTCGACTAGATAATCCATTTCTGGTATTATTTTGATGGTCCAAAAATATTAAAGGTCAAAAAAGTTAATTTCAATATCAAAAACGCAAAAAAGTGTGATTCTTTCTGATCTTTTTCAACCAGAAAATGCATTTCAGTTTTTGTTTTAGTATTTCAATGTCATCTTCAAGGTTAAAAGATCAATTTTCAGATGAAAAATGCAAACAATGCTTGTTGTACAAAATAAAATCTTGTATGAATGGGGCAGACTTGTTTTTATTTATTTGACAGCTGGATATCGAGATCAGAGTAAACAGCCCTGAACTCTGACTCATGCCATATCAGTTGTGGTAACTATGAAACAAGTAGTTAGAGCTAGTCAGTAAGTCGTGTGAGCTAGTCAGTAATTCATGTGAGCTAGTCAGTGAATCTTGTGAGCTAGTTAGTAAGTCGTATGAGCTAGTCAGTAAATCGTATGAGCTAGTCAGTAAGTCGTATGAGCTAGTCAGTAAATCGTATGAGCTAGTCAGTAAGTCGTGTGAGCTAGTCAGTAAGCCGTATGAGCTAGTCAGTAAGTTGTGTGAGCTAGTCAGTAAATCGTATGAGCTAGTCAGTAAGTCGTGTGAGCTAGTCAGTAAGCCGTGTGAGCTAGGCAGAATGTCATGTGAGCAAGTCGGTAAGTCGCGTGAGCTAGTCAGTAAGTCATGTGAGCTAGTCAGTAGCTCGTGTGAGCTAGTCAGTAAGTCGTATGAGCTAGTCAGTAAGTCATGTGAGCTAGCCAGTAAGCCATGTGGCTAATCAGTAAGTCGTGTGAGCTAGCCAGTAAGTCGTATGAGCTAGTCAGTAAGTCATGTGATCTAGTCAGTAATTCATGTGAGCTAGTCAGTAAGTCATGTGAGCTAGTCAGTGAGTCGTGTGAGCTAGTCAATAAGTCGTATGAGCTAGTCAGTAAGTCATGTGAGCTAGTCAGTAAGTCGTGTGAGCTGGTCAGTAAGTCGTGTGAGCTAGTCAGTAAGTCGTGTGAGCTAGTCAGTAAGTCATGTGAGCTAGTCAGTAAGTCGTGTGAGCTAGTCAATAAGTCGTATGAGCTAGTCAGTAAGTCATGTGAGCTAGTCAGTAAGTCGTGTGAGCTGGTCAGTAAGTCGTGTGAGCTAGTCAGTAAGTCGTGTGAGCTAGTCAGGAAGTCGTGTGAGCTAGTCAGTAAGCCGTGTGAGCTAGTCAGTAAGCCGTGTGAGCTAGGCAGAATGTCATGTGAGCTAGTCAGTAAGTCGTGTGAGCTGGTCAGTAAGTCGTGTGAGCTAGTCAGTAAGTCATGTGAGCTAGTCAGTAAGTCATGTGAGCTAGTCAGTAAGTCGTGTGAGCTGGTCAGTAAGTCGTGTGAGCTAGTCAGTAAGTCATGTGAGCTAGTCAGTAAGTCGTGTGAGCTAGTCAGTAAGTCGTGTGAGCTGGTCAGTAAGTCGTGTGAGCTAGTCAGTAAGTCATGTGAGCTAGTCAGTAAGTCATGTGAGCTAGTCAGTAAGTCATGTGAGCTAGTCAGTAAGTCGTGTGAGATGGTCAGTAAGTCGTGTGAGCTGGTCAGTAAGTCGTGTGAGCTAGTCAGTAAGTCATGTGAGCTAGTCAGTAAGTCGTGTGAGCTAGTCAGTAAGTCGTGTGAGCTAGTCAGTAAGTCGTGTGAGCTAGTCAGTAAGTCATGTGAGCTAGTCAGTAAGTCGTGTGAGCTAGTCAGTAAGTAATGTGAGCTAGTCAGTAAGTAATTACCTGCAGTTTAAGTCTGACATCAAAACGTACCTGTTCACGACATCTTTTCATTAATTAGCGGAGATATACTTCAGATGTTATCATCATCATCATCATCATCCATCATCATCATCATCATCATCATCATCATCATCATCATCATCATCATCATCATCATCATCATCATCATCATCATCATCGTCATCGTCATCATCATCATCATCATCATCATCATCATCATCATCATCATCATCATCATCATCATCATCATCATCATCATCATCATCATCATCATCATCATCATTAATAAATGGTAAGAACCCTAGTGCGATAATGCAGGAAAAAATATAGTAAATGGTAAGGTTAAGACTTGACAATGATTAATAAATTAGTTCTGTGGCGTTTAATATATAATCAACTAATGGGATGCACCAGCAATACTCTTACCGTGCACTATACTTAGCTGAATTAGTATAAATGTTTCCAGACTATTTTAGATAAAGTAACCAAGAACTGAGACTGGATTATAATTCTACCGTCCCCGGACCGATGAAATATCTAACCTGATACTTGTACTTCACAAGCTGATGCTATAGTTCTCAGTACGGTGACTAATTCAGGTGAATCATTGATCGGATCTTCACACGAGTAATACAAGTATGAAATATGGCACATAAAATATTCTAAGGATATTTGTCAACAACTAAAGGAGAGAACAAGTGTAATACGTCTACTTGATATGATGTAATTTTGCCTGGATAATCAAGGCAAAATCCAAAATCCAATATTCAAGAGGTCACTGTCAGGGTCGAAAATACACGATATGATTTTCAGTCAGTACAATTACATAGTTCTAATTATAATACCTATTATGTGTTTGTTTTGACTGGATCCATTTCTGATCATCTTCAAGGTCAAACGGTCAATTTAAACGTCAGAAGTGAAAAAGTATGATTTTCAGTAAATACAATTTAGACAGGTGGCAAAATTTCATATTTTTAAATGCAGGTGGACAAAATGTTAGGGATTGTCATCCACGTTTTTTGCCATAGTTAATACCTGGTGAACACATATCAGTTAACTTTGGTGAACAAAAGTTTCCTTAATTATGATCTTGGACAAAAACAAAATGGCCGCCAGTGCGAAAAGTTAGGTATTTTTCGTATGGTTGATAACCAATGAAAATAAGACTTCAAAATGACCTTTTCTATTTTAAATTACATTAGTATTGACCTATAATCTTCACAGATGATCATAAAGTGCAGAATATAATATTTTGAAAATTTGAGAATTCTACACTTCGCGAAAAGTTACAAAATTTGAAATTCGCGAATATACAAACACTAAAAAATGACCAGATCAACAGTATGTCGTTTCTGACAAACTTTGCGACGCAAAATACATTTCTGCCATCAATACTATAACCTTAGGTGTCTAATGGTAAGCAGGTGACCTTACAACTCTTATTATATGACCTTCAAACACCATACCAAAGTAAAAAAAATGACCAGTAGTTGTCATAGTGAAAATACAACTTTTACAAAAGTGGTCCAATAGCTACATGTGATTTCTCGTTTCTGACCAGCTTTGGGCGCGGAATCCATTTCTGGTATCACTAATTTCACTCTAGGCATCAGTGACCTTACAAACCTTATTATAAATATGACATTCAACCCCGGTATGAAAGTCAGAAATGATCAAAATCGGTCATAGGGGAAACACAACTTTTTCATAAGTAGTCAAATAGCTGTGTGATATATGGTTTCTGACTAACTTTGTGACGCTGAACCAACATCTGGCATCAATGATATGATTTTAGGGATCAGTTATCGTTAAAAATGAGTAGTCATCTGTCATTTTAGATTAATTTAGTGACTGTGAATCTATTTGTGGACATGGGCGGGGGCCCTAGGGTAGTGGTTAGCACCGCTGCCTTTCACGCCAGAGGTCGGGGTTCGGTTCCCGGTCTCGGCGGTTTGAAAGAAACAAAAATGTTTGTTCCCCATCCACGTGTGAAAGTTAGTATTGTGGGGAGCCTCCGTGACCGAGAGGTAGCGTGCTCGGCCTCAAACCGCCAGGGCTCGAATTTCGAATCCAGTGTCTGGAGGACAGTGTCATCTCAATCATCTCACCATCCTCAGGAGGTTCTCCTGGCCCAGTTTAGCATATATGTGCACAAAGGTGGCCTAAAGCACGATTCATTTCATTTCATTTGTGGACATACAATATAATTGGAGTCGTCAGGATCTTGCAAACGCAAAATGGGCTTACACAGAATTCACAATATGAAAATATCAATGCAATCATTTCTTATAGAGTTTCATATCTGGGGAATGCAATACCAATGGCACTTTATTTAATAAAACTTGATAACATGATAACAATTTGTTCACTCATTTAGTGGCGTGTAGCCTATGTGTACCATATGTACCATCATAATGTTCCCTCGCATTGTGTTCCCCGTTGAGTTGCGACGCTGGGACAGCAATAAATCAACATTTATTCAATTTTGTGTGTTTTTCAGAAGCGCTCCCAGTAAGTCAATTAAAAAAATTATTTAGATAACTTTTTGTTCAAGACCTATGCTTGAGCAAACAAATATGAAGTTTTTTCATCAATGGCAAGGTGATCTGCATAGCCATGACATATGATGTTCCGCTCTTGTAATATAATAAACGAGAAGTATAGGCAATGTGGAGGCAACATATGCAATTGAAAACTAGGACAACTGGACAGAAACAAATCTTCCAAACTACACATAACAAAAAAGTTACATGTACTTCTCATTGATGAATGGTTACAAAATGTATTGATATGTGAAACGACATTCTTCACGCCAACATAATTACTACATGTTCAAGGCAATATCTATTCACTATTGGGGTAGGCACTACAGAGATGGTTTTTAGCGGTATCACTTTTTTGACCACCTTGGCAGCTCACTAGGGAGTCGTTCAGGGCCGGATCCAGGGGGGGGGGGGGCGTGGGACCCGGGCCTCCCACCAAGAGGGGGCCGCCCACCAATTTGCGGCTGGGGCATTATTTAATCTGTCTAGCTGTCTGATCACTAATCAGATTGCAATCAGCCGTGAAATGACAGTATGGCATGTATGGTGTTGTCACAGTTAGCGCACTTACGCTGTATATAATAACACCTCCCATCAGGTGGTGTCAATGTAGCCTCATACACGCTTGAGCAATCACGGCTCATTAGGAAGGGTGTTTAAAAGGGGATTAGTTATGTTATGTCACTTAATGCATCACTCTTACTCTCTGTTAGAAACTGACACGCTTTTGTTATACACACAACTCAACATTTGACTCAGCATTGTCCAGTTAAACGGCAATAACAGATACATAGGGCCAATGAACCAATGTTACCCCGCCATCTACGACGCTGGCCCAACATTAAAACAGCATTGGGTCCATGTATTCGCCTGGGAAACTTTTTTGTGAAAAAAAGTTTAACCAAATTTCTCTGTGTATACATGTGTAAGATTTACAGCTCAATTGTGCTTCTTTTATTTTCTTTTTGTATTTATGCATAATATAATCTTCGAAGAAAATTATCTGTTCAGTTTTTTTCTATTTATTTTCGGTATTATGCTTTAACCTAGGCCACTAGTATGTGGTATTTTATCAGTGGCGGATCCAGGAATTGACAGACGAGGGGAGCCAATTTTTTTCAGGAATTTATAGTCACCACATTTGGCAAAGCCAGCCTCTAATATGCCCTAGAGGGGTCCGGGGGCATGCTTCCCCGCAAAATTTTGAAATCGAAGGCCTCAAATGACGCATTCTGGAGCATATTTTGACCGAAATTTGGTCGTTTTTTGTTTTTGTGCCCATGGGGGGGGGGGGGGGGGGGCGCTGGCTGCGCCCCTCCTCTGGATCCACCATCGTTTATGCCATAGGGGATAACTGTAAAAAGGGGCCTCCCTCTCAAGTGGGCCCCGGGCCTCCCACATGCTTGATCCGGCCCTGGTCCGGTATTCTCGTACAAGTTACGATATATCGTAGGCTTCTGATTGGTCGAGATGGCCATCTCGACCAATCAGAAGCTTACGATATATCGTAACTTGTACGAGAATACGGCCCCAGGAGTCGTTGCATGCTGTGTGGCACGGTACTAATCAACTAGTTCACAACAACCATCTAACAGAAGCTGAAGCCTCCACGAGTCTCGCCATACTCTTTGGGTGGATTGTCAGTACGTTGTTGTTCCTCTCAAAGCCGCAGCTCCCGCATCAGAGAGCCTCCATTTGAATGATAGTATAAATATTTACTAAACACCAGTGCAGGTTTTAAAAAATGTAAAAGCACCACAGATCAAAATATTTTCGTTTGGTTGAAGACGTATATTCGTTAAGGTTTTGTATATATAGTATTGCAGGCTCAGCTTTAACCGGCGAGCCTGAAATGAGTGTTCGTCGGTCTTCACTTTAAAACTTTAAATAGGAGAGCTTCTAAATACCTATGAGCACAATCTCAAACCTTGGTTGGCGATCAGATCCAATACATCCAGGTACAATCGCACAATACAGCCGTAATCCAGTTTGGATTTGATCTATGACTAGCATACTCTTAGTAGGGTTGTCCTGACATTACCCCAGTCCTTGCTGAATATAAATTGCAACATATATAATGATTTTTATACTTCTCTCAATAATATATGTAATGTGCGGTATACGATTTAACTTACTCCCCAAGGATTTGACATTTTATTCAACAGGGAGTGGCTGTCCAAATGGACAGTGTCCAGTGTGTAAGTTATTTTTCTTAGATAAATGTACACCCAAAGTTTTTGAGGAAGAACATACTTTCTCCAAGTAACTACTTGCAGGCCTGTTCATATTGCTGGATTAGAAATAAATAGCAAAATCGTCTACATATAAAGAATTTTAGATGCCTGCTGGTAAAGCCTTGACGTGTTAATTTTTATTGTAAATATATTTGGCGACACAGTGCTTCCTTGTCGGACACCTTCCTCTTGCGAACATAGTGTTCTCTAATCTGACTTTACATTTGCTCCCTTTAAAAAAAACTATTTGTGGCCTTTTGTGGAACAAGAAATATTCCAACTATTTGCTGACTTTTTTACAAAACCTTCACGAATATACGTCTTTAACCTGTGGCGATTTTACCTTTCAGAAACCCGCAGTGGTATATAATAATGATTTATACTGAGACCATATCAACGAAGGTCTCTTTGAATCCGCTGAAAGAGTATGACAGGACTCATGAACGTTGCATAATTTACGCTTGAATGGTTGTTGTAGACTAATTGATTATGTACCATGCCATGCAGCATGCAACAGACGTAACAACTCACTAGGGAACTGCTAACGTGACATCAAAATTCTTATTACCCCATTGGAAGTAGTGCCGAAAAACACACAAAGTAAAACCAATGTTGGTTGAATGCTGTCCCAGCGTCGCAACTGAACGGCTACAGCAATCACAATAAGGTAGAATATGATGATGATACGTAGGCTACATGCCTCTAAAGGAGCGAACATATTGTAAGCGACATATTATCAAGTTTTAATCAATAAAATACTATTGAATGGTATTGCATTCCGAACATATGAAACCATAATAAACCAGTGTTACATCTTAGATTTAAAAGGGGAACCTATCATTTGGGGAACATAGTCATACCCGCCGGGCACCTACTGAGACATTTTCGGTATCCCTCCCCGCAAGTTAAAATTATAATCACCAACTAGAAGGTAAACGTGGCGCTCATGAAGGACAGCATGGCGCTGAGCCCCTGCTAGAAAGGCTAGATGAAACACTGAGTAGCGATTTAATTCATATTTTCATTCTATCCACTAGCCAAGTTTGAATTTTATCTACATCAATTTTAGATTTGAACGATCCCGAGGACTCCCACTGTAGCCTAATTTTATGCCCTCAAATAGATTCACAATTACCAAATACACCTAAAATGACACAAGACATCTATACTAATGTTTATCGGATAATTGATGCCTAGAATGACATTATTGATACTAGCGCTAAGATGGTCACATCACATGTAACGTTTGAACTACTAGTAAAAAATGGATTTCACTAGAACGGATTGTGATCATGTTTTGACCTTCATGTGGCCTATTGTTGTAACTTGAGGTCCAGAAGTGGGTTCCACACACCAAAAATAGTCAGAAATGACATATCACACTTGATTATGGGATTATTAGTTCAAAATCTTTTTTATTTTAAAAATATTCGCTGTCGGCCATCTTGGATTTTTGCCGTTCTTTTTGCAAACGCGACATAGGATTCATGTGAAATTCCAGGAGAGCGATATATATTATGACTATTTGGGGTTACTCAAGCCAATTTTCAGCTTTGACACGCAAATTTCTACCCCACACTCAGTATATACGTCGATTTTTCATGAGTTGACGGCGGCCATTGTAAATTTTCAGTGATAATTAAAAATGTTTAAAGGTGCCAGTCTGGCATGCTTGCTCATATCAATCGAGACATATCATGCATCAATAATCCGAAAAAAAAGTTTGTTTATACCCATTTGCAAGGTCCCACCCTCGGCGACCTGACTATAGATAAGTTGTTAGGGCTGAAAATGGCCACCATTTTGTTTTTGCTGTATTTCTGTAATATACGATTTATTTTTTTGTCATCCACTCAAAATGTGTTTTAATAGTATAGGTAGTAGATAATGGCTGATGTGATTACTAACCCCTAACATTCCGTTCATACCACACTGCTTATTTGGCCCCTTTTGAGATTTCGCCACCTGTCTAATCGGGTACAAGTGCAATATCTCTATTTATTGGGCTTTTGACTTGTTTATACATTTCTGGTAATATTTAGTTTCGTGTTTATCGGGCATGAATAAATCGCCTTCTGTTGTTTGACTTCAAGTTTTTTGTGTATTCGGGACTAAAAAATGCCCGATTTCCAATTTGTTTATTTTGAATGAGACCTCGACTCACCGGGTGACAGTCAACTCGTACCCATGTCAACTCGTACCCACGTCAACTCGTACCTCCAAAAGATGTCAACTCTAACCACAAGCGATGTCAACTCCTACCACAAGAGATGTCAGCTCGTACCCAAAAAAAATATTTATCAGATGATAGTACGAGCTGACATCTAGTATCACACAACAGATGGTAACTCATACCCAGGTAATACATGTCAACACGTGCCGTCATAAGATGAGTCCAATAATTATAACAGTGTGTTTTTTGCAATCTCAGAGGGGAATGATCTAACATGAAGATCATAGCTTATAAAGGACATATAAATTCACCCACCTTCACAACTGACACTTCCATCGAATGTCACATATTAGTGTAGGCCCATATGTCACATATAACACTGTTGCGCACCTTGTCTGTTAAAATTGATTTCTCACTTGATTCTGACTTAAAATATCATAGATAAAGAAAAAAGGGCTCGCATTTTTTTTCTAAGTCGAAAAAATGCCCAAAATTTTACAATTCTGCGTCAGGAGGGCGGTGTCGTCTCATTCATCTCACCATCCTCGGGAGGTTCTCTTGGCCCAGTTTAGCCTATATGTGCACACATGTGGCATAAAACACCATTCATTTCATTTATACCATCATCGTATACTGGCCTTGTTGGGATCGAGTTGAAATCACTTGTGGCTACTGCTTGACATCTATTAGTGGTATCCCTGCGAGTTCACATGGGTACCAGTTGACATGGGTACTAGTTGACATGGGTACTAGTTGACAACTAATGTGTGGTAAGAGATGTCGACTCGTACCATCATCTGATAATTGCCTTGTTGGGTACGAGGTGACATCTAATGGTGGTACTAGTTGACACCACATATGGTACGAGTTGATATCTATTGGTGATACGAGTTGACATGGGTACGGGTTGATATGGGTACGAGGTAACATAGGTACGAGTTGACATGGATACGAGTTGGCCGGTATTCGACCCACCTACCCACTTTTCAAAAAATATTTATTGTGTAGGACACATTACATTTAATACTTTTCATCTGCGAGTGTTGAAAAGTGTTTATAGTCCAACAGGTTGAATTAATAATCTATGCAACCATTCAACTCCTCCGGCAATTTGTTGACCAAAGGTCAAGCTCTTAGGTCAAAGGTGAAGGGCAAAGATTAAAAACACAAATATTGTTGAAGCGATCATTTGAACAATAGTATTGGATCTTTTTATTTTTTAATGTGAACTTACCCATCAGTATGGAAATGACCTGAATAGATTTTTTAGCTTTCCACCGATAATCAAAATGGCCGCCAACTGGTGATGTAATTGTGCGTTGTGTTTTCTTAGAATAATTATTAACACTAGTGCCTTGACACCTGATATATATATAGGTTATTAGTCTGTGAGTGTATTGACATTGTCCGTTTTCATGTGCGACCGAAAACAAGTCTGTGGCGGCCATCTTCATTTTATCAATTTACAATTCCTTCAAATATAATTATTGGATCTCTGCGAAGTTAGCCACGAGAAAGGCGATGACCTGCATAGCTTTTTAGCTTTCCACCGATAATCAAATTGCCGCTAGCTTACGACTTCATTCCATTTTTTCAATTTCAAATCATCATAAATATCTTAGTTAGCTCCTACCGCTTTATTTGAATACCTATGTTATGAGTTTACAGCAATTATCAATATTTTCTTTCTTTCAGTGCGGGGATCGTCTATGGACGCCAGATTCTGACGTCTAATGTGGATCCCCGCACTGGAAGGATTAAGTAACCCTTACAGCCCCTACAGTGCGGGGATCGACTTTAAACGTCAGAATCTGACGTCTATAGACGTCAGATTCTGACGTATAAAGTCGATCACACACTGTAAGAGTAAAACATATTTAAAATAACCGTAGACCCATAACATAAGTATTCGAATGAATCGGAAAGAGCCAACTAAGACATTTATAGTGGTTCAAATTGAAAAAAACCGTTGGTCTCTATGGTTTGTACAAACGTTTTCCAGCGCTTCAAGGGTTATTGACAGTCACAAGTTGTTCATTCATCACTCCACGGGTCGCCTTATCACCAGACAATATAACACAAAGTTTACCAGATTAGGATCAGTATCAGATCATCAGTGAACTGTACGTAATAGTGCAAAATTTACCAGAACCAGATTATTATCATTTGTGAACTGTACACCTGCAAAATAAGATATTAGCACAAGAGGAGACCGTGAATCGTGTTACAGTATAATGGCTTTACAAGGAGTCTTAGTCTCCATCATGCTCCTGAGTAAGTACTCTTGATAAAAGGTACGAAAAATGTATTTACATATTTTCGTGGTAGATTATATACTATTTTTTAGTCAGCTCTTTCCATTTGATTTGAATACCTATGCTATGCTGTACACCTGCAAAATAAGATATTAGCACAAGAGGAGACCGTGAATAGTGTTACAGTATAATGGATTTACAGAGAGTCTTAGTCTCCTTGATGTTCCTGATTAAAATTTCTTCATAAGAGGTAAGAAATAAGTATTTACATATTATAACCACAGCTCTGTTTTCGGTCGCACATGAAAAGGTTAATGCTATTAGACTCTCAAACCACAAAAACGTATATATACTGAAAATAAATAAACTTAATTCTTGCAAATTTTTATAATTTTTGTGCTGCGCATTCATCAGTTAGACTAGATATAGAGACGAAATTCCCGCATTTCCTATTTTTGACATGGTTGTCAATAATTACAAATCAGGAATTTCGTCTCTATATCTAGCCTAACTGGTGAATGCGCAACACAAAAATTATAAAAATTTGCAGTTTTAGTCTATGTACATGTTTACATCATATGGTCATATTAAGAACCCGAAATAAAATCACCGATTTTTTGATGATTTAGCGTGGGCCAGTCCCTTTAACAGGGGCCACTTATTTTGCAAGTGATGGTGGGATTAGGTACAGACATTCTAGAAAAGTTACACCTCAGATTTTGTAAGTATGTATTAGGTGTGAACAAATCTACATGTACCAATATGGTATATGGTGAACTGGGAGCTACGCCTCTCTCATTAATCACACAAAGTAGAATGGTCATGTTTTGGGCTATGATAAAAAAAGTAGAGGAAAATCCTAAAATATCAAGTCCGCTGTTTCAAATACTTTTAAAAATGTACCAAAATGACACCTTTTGCTCACCATGGGTAACGCCAGTTAAAAACATATTGGAAGGTTGTGGTTTTGCAGGCGCTTGGGAACACCAACGTCTCCCATTTAGTACAAACCATTTTAAAGTCATACTATAGCAACGTATCAGGGACCAATTCCTTCAGAAATGGTCATCTGAAATAAATATAAGTAGCAAATGCATCAACTACAGGATGTTTAAAACGTCTCTGCATCTTGAAGAACATTTAATAACACAACATCATATCACCAACGATGTACAATGGCGAAATTTCGTTCCAGAAACCACTATCTTCCAATAGAGTCTGGTTGCCGTACTGATATTCCTGGTAATTTGAGAGTTGCATTGTGAACTTTGTAATGATTTGGGTGATGAATTTCACTTCTTGTTTATATGTCCACGTTCTAGCGAAGCCCGTAAAAAATACATTAAGAAGGTATTGGTTCGATCTCCGTCAGCTATATCATTTTGTAATCTCATGAATGTGAAAAGCACCATACAGCTGGCGAATTTATGTAAATATTTACAAATATTAATGAATGCATTCAAGATCTCTGTATAGTAATTACGAATAGTAACATAGTTATTATAATTACTTCAACCCAGTGTAAAAATTGTATTATAAGGTATAATTGTCACCACCATATATGCCCACCTGGCATACACATACATGTCTGTACATAGACAGATCTTATGAATAAACTACTGTCTTACTGTGAAAATAAACTACTGTTTTACTGTCTATCACATGATATGACAGATTCAATCATTTATAGGGACTATAGCAAAAATATATCATAATAAATCCTCAGATATAGTATTTCAACAATGAAATATAAAACCTAATGACATTGATCAATGCCCCTGACAAATTTTATATTTACCTGGATATTATATGGTGGGCCAGTCCCTTTAAGATAACTGTTGTCTAGGTCTCCTTTTGTCATTGGATACAGTCAGTCCTTTTAAGCTGTCTGGTATTTAGGTCACCTTTTTTCATAAGATACCGTCATCATGTTTTTTGTTTCTATTTTGTTCACAGCGCAGTTAGTAACGTTACAACTCAAGGTTCTCATGACCAAAAGAACTTGTATTGTTGGCTGAGATTTGACGTGGGTGCCAACGGCAAACCTGCGCCAGATTACATTGACTACTGTGTCACATATTACTATGTTAACCGTAAGTCTAGATTACATTGACTACTGTGTCACATATTACCACGTTAACTGTAAGTCTAGATTACATTGACTACTGTGTCACATATTACCTCGTTAACCTTAAGTCTAGATTACATTGACTACTGTGTCACATATTACCTCGTTAACCGTAAGTCTATATTACAATGACTACTGTGTCACATATTACCTCATTAACTGTAAGTCTAGATTACATTGACTACTGCGTCACATACTACTATGGCAACCGTAAGTCTAGATTGCATTGACTACTGTGTCACATATTACACACGTTAGCCATAAGTCTAGATTACATTGACTAATGTGTCACATATTTCCACGATAAGTAGAAGTCTAGATCACATTGACTACTGTGTCACATATTACCACGTTAATCGTAAGTCTAGATTACATTGACTTCTGTGTCACATATTACCACGTTAACCGTAAGTCTAGATTACATTGACTACTGTGTCACATATTACCACGGTAACCGTAAGTCTAGATTACATTGACTACTGTGTCACATATTACCACGTTAACCGTAAGTCTAGATTACATTGACTACTGTGTCACATATTACCACGTTAACCGTAAGTCTAGATTACATTGACTACTGTGTCGCATATTACCACGTTAACCGTAAGTCTAGATTACTTTGACTACTGTGTCACATATTACCACGTTAACCTTAAGTCTAGATTACATTGACTACTGTGTCACATATTACCTCGTTAACCGTAAGTCTAGATTACATTGACTACTGCGTCACATATTACCTCGTTAACCGTAAGTCTAGATTACATTGACTACTGTGTCACATATTACCTCGTTAACCGTAAGTCTAGATTACATTGACTACTGTGTCACATATTACCACGTTAACCGTAAGTCTAGATTACATTGACTACTGTGTCACATATTACCACGTTAACCGTAAGTCTAGATTACATTGACTACTGTGTCGCATATTACCACGTTAACCGTAAGTCTAGATTACATTGACTACTGTGTCACATATTACCACGTTAACCGTAAGTCTAGATTACATTGACTACTGTGTCACATATTACCACGTTAACCGTAAGTCTAGATTACATTGACTACTGTGTCACATATTACCACGTTAACCGTAAGTCTAGATTACATTGACTACTGTGTCACATATTACCACGTTAACCGTAAGTCTAGATTACATTGACTACTGTGTCACATATTACCATGTTAACCGTAAGTCTAGATTACATTGACTACTGTGTCACATATTACCTCGTTAACCGTAAGTCTAGATTACATTGACTACTGTGTCACATATTACCACGTTAACCGTAAGTCTAGATTACATTGACTACTGTGTCACATATTACCTCGTTAACCGTAAGTCTAGATTACATTGACTAATGTGTCACATATTTCCCCGATAAGTATATGTCTAGATTACATTGACTACTGTGTCACATATTACCACGTTAACCGTAAGTCTAGATTACATTGACTACTGTGTCACATATTACCACGATAACCATAAGTCTAGATTACATTGACTACTGTGTCACATATTACCACGATAACCGTAAGTCTAGATTACATTGACTACTGTGTCACATATTACCACGATAACCATAAGTCTAGATTACATTGACTACTGTGTCACATATTACCACGATAACCGTAAGTCTAGATTACATTGACTACTGTGTTACATATTACACACGTTAACAGTAAGTCTAGATTACGTTGACTACTGTGTCACATCTTACCTCGTTAATCGTAAGTCTAGATTACATCACATATTACCACGTTAACCATAAGTCCAGATTACATTGACTATTCAATAGTTCAATATTTTATTGTCACAGAAAAACAAACAACAAAATATAAGTACAGCGTATCAGAAGTGACAAAAAGGAGCTGACGCCCAGTGGCGTATGCGTCTTCAACAAATTAAAAGATAATACATTACCCGGTTTTGTGGAAAAAAATGTGTGCAAAGTGCAAAGAAAATATATAAACCTATTCATGACATTTTACCGATCTCTAAAAAACTCAATAAAGTAATTATAAATAGTTGACAATATTGACTATATGATAATGATAGACACAGTCATAACTAACGTTATTAACAATGTTATTAATACGTTGAAAATATAATTACATTAAACACATTATAGAAAAACATACTCAATTTTTTATTCTTTCGAAAATATAAATATGAAGGTCACGGACACGGACAATAACCATGTTAGCACACCCGGAATATTTTAAAATTATAATTAAATTGTTATTATATATTGTTTTAGATGAAATTTGAAAGTATTAAAACTACACCAATGATCAATCAATTCTGTAATATAATTCCATAGAATAGCACCATTATATTTCATTGATTTTTGCTCTGCTGACTTCCTACATCGCAGAGGACGAAGATGGTTCCCACCTTTCACGTCCCTAAACATAAATAATATTACTTTATATTTACAAAATTGAAATATATTTAAAATATTCAACCCCTCAAAATAAGGTGACGTATGTGTTCTAAATGGAAGCGATTTTATAATTCTAATAAAGCGTTTCTGTAATATAAAAATAGAATTAGGATTTCTCTCATTCCTTCCTCCCCAGACTTCTAAGCAGTATGTAGTATATGGGTAAATAAAACTATAATAGAGATTAATTAATGTATCAATACCAAAACAAATTTTACACTTCCTAATGATTCCAGAACCTTTGGCAAGTTTCATTTTTAAATTGTTACATGCTCAGACCAGTTTAATTTCTCATCAATAATAACACCCAAAAATTTAGTATATGAAACTCGAGAAACTGGTTGATATTACTATGCCATTTGTATTTACTATTCGCTTATTGGAGAACAACTAAATATAATAAAAGGAGTTTTTTAACATTAAGAGATAACTTATTGGCATTAAGCCATAAACCTATTTTTTCAATCCTGTGTTCAATAAACGAATTAGATTCTTTATATTTTTATCTGTAACATACATATTTGTATCCTCAGCCTAAAGTAAAGAAAACAAAAGTGAGGATACATTACATAGATCATTTATGTACATGGGGAATAACAAGGGACCTAAAATAGATCCTTGAGGTACTCCACAATTAACTTTCTTATAAGGCGAATCAAGCTTATTAAAAGATACACATTGTTTTCTGTCGTATAGATAATTTGTAATCTAACCATGTGCCGTACCTCTAATGCCGTATTTATATAATTTATCCAAAAGTATTGTATGATTTACAGTATCGAAAGCCTTACTGAGGTCTATAAAAACACCGAATACAATTTCACCCTCACCTTGAGCTTTTAAAATCTTATCAATTAAGAAAACCAATTGTATATCTGTACCGAAACCTATAGCTACCAATTTGTGCAGAATCACCACTTTTAAAAATGGGAATAACTTTGGCTATTTTAAGCTCATCAGGAAAACCTCCTTGTGTAATGGATAAGTTGAGTAAATGTGTGATTGGTAATAGAAGCAAATCAGAAGTATCTTTTTGGTGACTCCTTGCAAACATTTTCCAAACATATTGAAACGGGATTTGTTTTTATAGTTTTAGTTAGATCCGTCTTACTCTTCGGAATTTTCGGGGCGAGCTCGGAAGCTACGTTTACAAAATATTTATTGTGTACTGTGTCACATATTATCTCGTTAACCATAAGTGTAGATTATAATGACTACACATATTACCAAATTAACCTTAAGCTCAATCATCAACACCTAGCTAGACTACTGTAACCATTCTGTGTTTTAACCCTTAGGGCACTGATGTTGACTACAGTAATTCTGTATTTTAACCGTTAGGGCACTGATGTCGAATACAATAATTCTGTATTTTAACCCCTAGTGCACTGATGTCGACCACTGTATTAATTCTGTATTTTAACCTCTAGGGCACTGATGTCGACTACAGTAGATATTCTGTGCTTTAACATATCCTACATAAACAATTGCTAAAAATGAAATATATAATAAATCTTGAAACACTGATATATATTAGAAGTTGAATTTCACAAATAACTTTTTGAAATACATTTTTCAGTCACTTGAACTTGTGCGTCGCGATAGCGAGACAAAATCCCCCCTCCCCCAAAAAAATGCATAGCTCAGAGCTCTAGGGGTTAACCTGGGCCGACGCTCTGAATCTGTTAAAATAGAACAAGTATGCTGAGAAAATAATACATCATGTTGTACATTGTACTATACAATATAGTGGATTGTTTCAGTAGATTTAACAACCGTGCCCTTCTTGTTTCATAAACTGAAATAATTGTTCAATGTAAGTTATGTAATTATTAAAACTATAAATTATATTACGTCATACATAATGTCACAATGCTACCTGGAGTTAGCCTGACCACAAGATTTAAATTTCCCACGTCGCTAACTTTAGGTGCAATTAGCAACGTAGGTTTTCATCTTTTACCTGTTACATAATGTATCTTTAGATCCAGAAATTGTGTGGGGCTTTCACATTTGACCTCTTATATGGCGGGTTGGGGTTTTAACATTTCACCAATTACATAATCTTCAGATCTAGTTATCATGTGGGGTTTTCACTATTGATCTCTCATATTTATCTCATAATGGTGTGTGTTTTTGACCTTTGACCTGCCATACCTTCAGATCCAGTCAGTGGTGTTGGATTCTCCCCAGATCCTGATGATTTCTCGGGAATCATGCAGCTTGAGGTCGGTGAGGAAATCAACTGTACAGCCAGCGGCAGACCAGAACCTCAAATGAGGTCAGTTCAAGGTTAAGTTACTGCAATGAGGTCCGATGCCTGATATATTTATTGTGAGCTGGCGTCATCCCAGAAAACACGAGCCGTTGACCTAATGTTACTTAACCAATAAGCAATGAATTAGCTTTGCACCCACTTGAAATTGTGTGATAATTTCAACCCTTACACGCTGGAACCGCTTCAGTCGTCAGCGCGGGGATAGACTTTAGACGTTAGAATGTAACGTCTGTTGACGTCAGATCCTGACGTCTAAAGTTGATCCCTGCACTGTAAGAGTAAACATATTTATAATGGCCGTAGAACCATAACATAGGTATTCAAATGAATCGGAAAGTGCTGACTAAGACATTTATGATGATTTCACCCTTTGGTATCCATGGTGTCTGAATACGTAGGCTAAGTATTTCAGCGCTTCAAGGGTTGATGAGATCTTAGCAGGTGAAAGTGTTAAGAAAATGTTCTGGGACATGATCAGTTATTTAGTAAATTGATTCTCCTCAATTTTTTAAAAAAATTAAGGGTTCGCCATCACCCCCCCCCCCCCCCCTCATACTCAGAAAATACCCTGCATAGAGATTGTAAATTTATTACTGAATAAACTATAAACGGATTTCAATATTTCAAAAATATTTGACTTATTTTATAGATGGGAGAGTTTGACAGATGGGCGGCAGGTTGAGGGTTCGATGCTGACGATAGAGCATCATATGACGGAGAGACAGCAGCACTATACATGTTACGCCAGCAATGTGGTCAAGGACGAGCAATACACAGCTCAAAATGACGTCACATTCTACGCCAGTAAGTATAAAATGACGTCACATTTTGGACCAGAATGTATAAAATGACGTCACATGTTGGACCAGTGAGTATATAGTGACGTCACATTCTGGGCCAGTCAGTATAAAATTAAGTCATATTCTACACCATTAAGTATAAAATAACGTCACATTTTGGGCTAGTAAGTATATAACTACGTCACATTGTGGGCCAGTAAGTATAAAATGACGTCATAATCTGCACCAGTAAGTATGTTATTACGTCAAATTTTGGGCAAGTAAGTATAAAATGATGTCATATTATGGGCCAGTAAGTATAAAATTACGTCACATTATGGGCCAGTAAGTATATAATGACGTCACACTCTGGGCCAGTAAGTATAAAATGACGGCATATTCTACACCAGTAAGTAGGTCTATATAATGACGTCACATTCTGAGTCAGTAAGTATAAACTGTCGTCACATGACGGTGTATAAAATGACGTCATATTCTATGTCATCCATTCATTTATTATTTTATTCATTCATTCATTCATCCAGTCAATCATGCGTGGATTCATTATCCATTCATTCATTCATTCACTCATTCTTGTGCTCATCCTTTTTTTATCCATTTGTTCTGCGGTTCGTTCGTCCATTTATATATTCATTCAGTCACTTATTTATCTGCTCAATCATTCGCTCATTTTCCACTCCATGTTTGACATGAATAATATGTGCCATCATGTTTATAAAGTGTGTCCCATTGCAACGTGTGTCATTGTAATGTGTGTCGATTGTGTTTTGTGTCGTTGTGTTTTATTTATGCCGTTTATAAGTCATTGTCACAGATTATAAATCGTGGCAACGAATTATAAATCGTGGCCGCGGAATACAAATCGTTGACACGGAATTTAAATCGTGGCCACGGATTATAAATTGTGGACACAAATTTTAAGTCGAGGGAACTGAGCACAAATCGTGGCCAAGGATTATAAATCGTGATCATGAATTATAAATTGTAGCCTCGGATTATGAATTGTTGGAAGGGATTATAAATAATGGCCACAGATAGTAAATCGTGGCCATGAATTATGCATCGTGGGAACGTATTATAAATCGTGGCCACGGATTAAAAATCGTGGCTACGGGTTATATATCGTGGGAACGGATTATAAATCATGGGAACAGGTTTCTAGATCCTGGAAGCATAATATAAATTATGGCCACGGATTATACATCGTGGGGACAGATTATAAATCGTGGCAATGGATTATGCATCGTGGGAACGGATTTTAAATCGTGGACAAGGATTAAAAAATCGTGGTCAGGATTAGAAATCGTGGAAACGGATTTTCTATCGTGGCCAAGGATTGTAAGTCGTGGCCACGGATTATGAATCGTAAATCATCATGTCATGGGCGGGGATTATGAACCGTGAGCAAAATCTAATTTTATTTCCTCCGTCACATGTGTTTCATTGGGGGCTCCGTAACAATCTCACAATTTGCATACGTGTAGCAATAAATGTAGGCTATCTGGAATAACCACACTGCACGGAGTCTGCCCAGCAAACATATTTTGAGTGTTTAAGAGAGAGAATAATAACGATGAATTGATAATAAGCACGTGAAAAAAACAAAAAAAGTTGTGTATATTTATAATTATATGTACATCTTTTTGAGAGAATCTGGAGCGATTGGGAAATCAAAGATGACATCAATGTAATCTATAGCATATCGTCGCCTCGGAGCTAAAGGATCATATCTGCCACTCTAACGAGTGTCAGATAGAATCCTTTAGCTCCGAGGCGACGATATTGAATAGACCAACATCAATACTTTCAATTTCAAACAATAAATTTACTTTTCATCGTTTCACTTTTTTAAAGCTATTTGAAGGAGTTTCCAAGGTGTCTAAAATTCTACAGAGCATGTTAATATTTTTTTGTAATTCTGACAATATTCGAAAGATAATAATTGTATCTGGTTTTTTTATCCGTGACATTGTAGTCCCTACATTAACTACACATCTTGATGACTTGGTGTCAGATGAGGTAGAGCTAGTGACAACACAGAGTCCACCAATAACCCAGGGTTTGGTTGATGGATGTCAAGATCTAAACGGACAATGATCATCCAAGCACACACCAGAAAGGCTGACCCTGAATCATAATGAAGATGACAGTGTGGACGGCTTGTATAACTCGTGTGCCAACTGTGGCTGGCTGGGTGTGGAGGGAAGGAAGGCAGCCCATGAGTCTACACTAGGCCTGGTGGTAATTGGTCAGGGTGGTGATGTCGTCATATCCTGGGCTGGTATGATAACTTCACATTTTTATAGCTTTTTATCATTTAGCAGCCCGAGTGACTATATAGATCGGTTATTGAAAACATATTGTATAAACTTCTCTTCTAGCATATTATTAATTATATTATCACTTGTACTTTAGTTGTGATCCTGCAATCTCTTTAATGTACTATAAAGCTATGTTTTATTTCATTTTTTTTATTTTTTTATTTATAAGCAGATATATATTTCATTTTTATATCTTCTATATAAATTATAAAGTAATAATAGATCCTTTTCGATTTCACTGTGTTTTGTTTTTGTTTTATTTTCAACCACGATTATGTTACAGTTTTGTTTGTTTTTATTTTAGGTCAATGTTACATTTGCGGCGATGAAGAAATCCTACATCTTCACAGATTGACTTATGACATTGATCAAGGTGGAAATGCGGCTTGTGACAACCATGTATCAACTGATCCATTAACAGAGGAAAGCGTGTTTTACAGGGATTAAATATTACAGTGCAGCACGTTTGATTACCTACCTACCTACCTACCTACCTACCTATTTACCTACCTACCTACCTACCTACCTACCTATTTACCTACCTACCTACCTACCTACCTACCTACCTACCTACCTACCTACCTACCTACCTACCTACCTACCTACCTACCTACCTACCTACCTACCTACCTACCTACCTACCTACCTACCTACCTACCTACCTACCTACCTACCTACCTACCTACCTACCTATCTATCTATCTATCTATCTATCTATCTATCTATCTATCTATCTATCTATTTATCCATCCATCCATCCATCCATCCATCCATCCATCCATCCATCCATCCATCCATCCATCTATCTATCTATCCATCCATCCATCCATCCATCCATCCATCCATCCATCCATCCATCCATCCATCCATCAATCCATCCATCCATCCATCCATCCATCCATCCATCCATCCATCTATCTATCTATCTATCTATCTATCTGGAAGTGGGTGATAAATTAAAGAAAATTACCATGTGTTCGTAGAGCAGTTTCATCTAAATTTCCTGTTAAAAACCTTAGTTGTAAGAGAATCAAGTATGTTTTCATTGATGTAAACTGATTCCTTGATGCATCGTGAGGGCTCAAAGGGTTAATTACAAGCTGTTCATTCATCACTCCAAGGGTCTTCTTATCACTAGACAATAGACAGCAGATCCAGATTAATATTAGATCATAGGTGAACTGTAGATTCACAGCGGCCCAGATGAGACAAGATAGACCGTAGACCGTGTTACAGTATAATATCAGGTCATAAATGAACTGTAGACCTAGAGCTGAGACAGGCGATTTTGAAAGGGTAGACCGCATTACAGCAAAATGGATTTACAGAAAGTCTTAGAGAGAGTCTCAGTCGCCTTGATGTTCTTGACTTGTTCAAGTCTCTTAGTGAAAGGCCAAACTACAGGTAAGAAAACATATTCATAGATTTTGTGGTGAATTGTATTATATTTGACTATTCTTTCGCCGTAGTTATAATAATTACACAACTTGTCTTGTCAGCTCATTATTTTTTCCAAATTAACAGATGCGTTCCGCTTACATTCAAATGGTTCATGAGAAAGTTTCACTTCTCTTTACCTGCTATGTTCCCTAATTTAAATATAAGATGACAAATATGAAGATACATTTTGAGGACATTTAAAGGGACTGGCCCAGGCTAAAATCATCAAAAAATCGGTGATTTTATTTCGGGTTCTTAATATGACCATATGATGTAAACATGTACATAGACTAGAACTGCAATTTTTTATAATTTTTGTGCTTCGCATTCACCAGTTAGGCTAGATATAGAGACGAAATTCACGCATTTCCTATTTTTGACATGGTTGTCAATAATTAGAAATCAGGAACTTCGTCTCTATATCTAGCCTAACTGGTGAATGCGCAGCACAAAAATTATAAAAATTTGCAATTCTAGTCTATGTACATGTTTACATCATATGGTCATATTAAGAACCCGAAATAAAATCACCGATTTTTTGATGATTTTAGCCTGGGCCAGTCCCTTTAATGCGTGTCCAATATGAACCATCATTTCCTCGAATGTGTTCCAAATGGTCACTACGGAATGATCATGGCGATTATCATTAGAATATAGGCCTACCTGTATATTTGTAGGATCCTGACATCGCTCAGTTAATGTGGCGTTTATCCCCAGATTCCTGGACGCGGGCGGGCGGGGATGACCGCCTCGTTTTCATACCGTGGTGACGTGCGCACACAGAGCAGTGTGTGCGGCCTTGGTATTATTCCCGCACTTCAAGCGTAATACTCAGCGACTGCGGGCGTGCCGTAGCTCGCTCTCGCTAAGTCCATAGAGACGTGCCGTGCGCGGATGGTTGTGCTTTGCTGTTAACGCATGTTAATCAAATAAACATGACAAGAGAGAAGAGAGTTTCCTGGTTTGTTTGAAACCGTCGACCAGACGGATGAGGAGGATGTTTGAGTTTTGATGGTGAGATTGGGCGGAGTCCCTCGTCGGCCGTTGTGACCCCATAACGGAACTCCCGGTGTAGGCCCATCACGCCATATTGGTGACCCCTGACGACTGATCGTTTACGCAACAGTGTTTTCACCTAGACGCCAGTTGAAAACCGCTGTTTTCAAGGATAGTTTCATTAATTTTAGGGGATTTTTTGAAAAAAATCAATAGCATTTTTTTCACAAGGTACGTGAAAGCTGTTGGTCAAAATATATATATGCCAGTTTAAATTAGTCAGAAAGAGTTATCAGACGAGAAGCATGTTTCTTTACGTCGAAAACGGCGTAAATTTCTAAACTTTTGGTCGAAATCCCACGTGTTTGGCGCCTTTTCAAGATGGCGGCCTTGCCGGTTTCTCTAGAAGAATCCAGAAAATTATTCTCATAGACATAGTCTATCATTTTTTTATCGTAAGAGTTTGTTTAATGCCTTCATCCTACTAATGCCACTGTAGGCGAGTAGGAAGTGGGTATTTTCTGTAACTCATTTTTATCGTTGATTACCATAATTGAGTAACTCGATCTTAAAGTCCATAGACGAAATCTTTTCATTTTTTCCCGATTTTTTCTACAAATCGACAGAAATTTTTACTATCGCTTCGACTCGGGTAACCTTTAATAGGTTTAGGGCCAAAATAAATTGTTTCCCTAAATGAATGTCGATAAACAGTCTTATTTGGTCAGTTTAAAAATATTCCCAGGACCGTAGGTCAATATTTTGCACTATTATCATATGTTATTTCAGAGAATGCTGAATATTGTATTTGTATTTGGTAGGTGTGCGCCATCTTGGCCGCTAGTTTCCCTAACTTAGCTCAAAGCCCGCCGTGGGCACCCACGTGTTCCCCCTTAACCGGCATGCATCGGGACAATGAACCTGTGTCGCCGCATCGCATTAGCATAAAGTAAGCCGCCATTTTGATTTGGTGGAGATTATTAGTCACGTGTTCCAAATTTTACACGGACAGATTGTAATAAAAAAAATTTTTAATTTGTTTGTAAATTTTCTTTTTCAACACGATTGAGGGAGAAAATATGTAAATAAGTCGTTTCGAAAACGAAATTCTGCCACTAATTGTGCGAGACTTTTGTTCACTTTGAAACGCCTTTCGGTGTTTGTAATCGTGCTAGGCTATTCAGCGCCTTATTTAGGCACGCAGTAGCTGATGAATATGCTAATGTGAGGCGAGACGGGGATGCTGACTGTATACTATGTACGCACCGCTCAAAGCTTACCGTCACAGACTATAAGCCACATGCTGCCTGCTGCACAGGCTGTGAGCAACGACAATACACCACACACACACCCACCACAGACGACATAACAACAACCGCACCGAACACAGTCGGTTTATACGTCAACCAATGAATCGATGCGAGCGATTGATTCGGACGTTCATGAGAATGATTCGGTAATGAACGTACAATTATAAAAAAAAAAACGTGGAATGTTCATCACAGATATCATTATTCAGCGAAATGATATACTTTATCATTTATCAGCATAGACTACTGTCAGTCACGTTTTAGATATTATTCTTAAATCATAAATGTCACAGTCACATTTAGTCTATCAGTTTGAGAACGAAATTTTCTCACGATAGTTATTTCTGAAGTTTAATTTTTTTATAAATACAGAAATATTCGATTTGACACTTGCGCTATTACGAAACATTGCACATATTTGAATGTGTTTTTCGACTTGTGTGAAAATTTTTTTTTTCACCCAGGTCGATTTACAAAATACTATTATCATAGCTTAGCATAGCTTATCACAGTTGTATCTGGCATATTGTTTTTATGTACCACTGTGACCTACGGTTTTCACGGTACCATTTTGCATGTGTGTGACTCAGTGAAAATGTTTTATGTCTCATATAGACCTCCAGTTTTCACTTTAATCAATACACACCTTTTGTGAATTTATGAACAGCACTTAGGTGAAACATCAACGACGCATATTTCTGCAACTAATCTGCAACCCCCGTTTCTCGCACCATGCGACATAGCATGAACATTTTCTACAGTCTACACTTCTAGCTTCAACATATTACAGACATTTTTCATCTGATTTTCACGGCATTGCACAACCTGTCCGCGCACGGGGCGGCAAAAATAGTTGGCATGTGTTAATACGACATGCCATTTTAAACACATTTGGGATAGACGCAGAGCCAATAGGCCAGCTACCCCAGATGCTTCATTAGTTAAATAATTTTACAAACACTACTTCATAATGTCAAAGCAGTACGACAGCGAAGGCTTCATGTCAACGCCTCTAGAAGGTTCGGGTGCTAGACCCAAAGATAGCTATCATCCCGACAGTGAAGACAATGAGGTTCGATTCCGAGAAGCAGACGAGGAATATCAACGCCTCAAAGCCTATTTCGCTCGAATTGCTCGGGATAGACGTCTGAATTCCCACTCGAGGAGCGACTCCTCAAGGAGTTCTTCACCGCTTGGTAGACAGCCGCAGAAACGTGCTACGAACTTACCCAAGTTTAGAATCGCAACTTTCTACGCCTCTGATGTGGAGCTCTGGTTTAATCAAATCGAGACGCAATTCGCCCTCCACCAGATCGATGATGATGACGAGAGGTACAGCCTAACCTGCGCTGCACTTTCTGGTGAGATTGCATCAGACGTGAGAGACGTGCTGCTGCAGCCTTTCAGGTCAAACAAATATGACAGCCTGAAAGCAATTCTAATTGAGAGGCGAGGATTGACAACACCTGAAAGGGTCAATAAAGTTATCTCTGGCGAGAAGATTGGAAATGATATTCCCTCGCGTTTCCTGAGGCGTCTGCAGAAGACTGCAGGTTTCGGCACCAAAGCTGTTGTGAGAAAGGCTGTAATTCGGCAAGCGTTCATACGACAGATGTCCGCTTCCATCAGAGCCCATTTGGCGACTCAACCCGACAGTGCCTCCCTCGAAAGTTTGGCCGTTTTGGCTGACAGGGCACTGGCTGCAGAACAGGACGTTGAAGAGAGTAAGCCGGGGGTCGCAGAGATCAAAGTCGACGAGACCAGCAAATTAGTTGGTTTGTTAGAAGATCTATCCAAACGCATCAAGAGATTAGAAACAGTAACAACATCGGAGAGGAAACGAAATAAAGGACGTGGACGAGCAAATAACTACGCTCACGCGCCTGCATTTGCCCCTAATGTACAGGCCTCAGGTTTCATTAGTAACCAACATAGTCAGTATAGAGACGTTAAAGATAATGCTCGACCTTTCGCTCCGCCGACGAATTCGCAAACAAATGCTCGACCTTCCGTTCCGCCGCCGAACACACAGAGAAATGACGCCGCTAAGACTTTGAATTCGGCTGATGCAACTGTCTGCTATTTTCACCAGACTTTCGGTGACAAGGCACGCACGTGCAGAAGCCCCTGCGCTTTTCTTTAAAACTGCTAAGCCAGAGCAAGATTGCGACTCTTGCATCTGGCGGTATAGCTGAGACGCGACATGACTCCGCGGACGCTAGTTCTCCACAGTTATCTCACTCTAAGTTATTATATGTCGCAGATAAAGGACATAAATGCAGATATTTAATCGACACGGGCGCAGCTGTCAGTGTTCTGCCGAAATCTTGCGCTAACGGGATTTCGGGCGCTGACAGTCTCCCCCTGGTGGCAGCTAATAACAGTACTATAAACACGGCAATTGTAAACGTGTCGTCGATGTCGGCTTAAAGCGCGAATATCCGTGGACATTCATAGTGGCAGATGTGCAGCAACCCATAATCGGGGCTGATTTTTTAATCCACTACAATTTGCTCGTAGACTTGAGAAGCAGATGTCTTCGAGACATGCGTACAGGCTTAGCCATTGCCGCTTCATTATCTTCGATTAAATCTCTGTCATTGAACAGAGTTGATACAGTTCAAAATGAATATACTAAACTCCTCGGCGAGTTCCCGGAACTGACACGCCCTACGACAAAGGGTGAGCCCGTCAAACACGGCATTACTCACAAGATAGTGACTAAAGGTCAACCGTTTTTTGCTCGACCACGACGTTTGGCTCCCGATAAGCTGGTCACCGCCAAACGTGAGTTTGACGATATGATTAAATTAGGGGTCATTGAACCCAGCGACAGCGAGTGGTCCTTAGCGCTTCACATGGTGCCAAAGAAAAACGGCGATTGGAGACCATGCGGGGATTACCGTAGTTTGAATGCACAGACCGTACCGGACCGTTATCCGATTCCGCATATTCAAGATTTTACGCAGCGGTTAGCCGGATCGAAATTTTTTTCGAAGATAGACTTAGTCAGGGCTTATTACCAAATTCTGGTGGAACCGTCCGACGTACACAAGACTGCTGTTACCACACCTTTTGGCTTGTTTAATTTCACTAGAACCCCATTTGGTCTGAGAAATTCCGGTCAAACGTTTTAGCGATTTATAGACCACGTGACACGCGGACTTGATTTCGTTTTTGTTTATTTGGATGACCTACTGGTAACCAGCCCAGATCATAAAACGCATAAGAAACATCTACGAATTCTTTTTGCTCGACTATCGGAGTACGGAATCATCATTGGTCCTGAAAAGTGTCAGTTCGGAACATCTGAATTAAGTTTCTTAGGTCATCACGTTTGCGCCGAAGGCATTTCGCCGTTACCTAGCGCCGTTGACGCGATCGTTAATTTCAATAAATCCGAAAAGCAATGAGCATTGCGTAGGTATCTGGGAATGGTGAATTATTACCACCGTTTCATACCGCATTGCGCCGCGAAGCTGACGCCACTCAATAATCTACTGACTTCTGCCAACGAAGGCCATACCAGATTGTCACCGAAATCAAATTTCGATTTGAAGTGGAATAAAGAAGCAGAGTCAGCATTTTCCGAGTCCAAACAGATATTGGCAAACGCTACGCTTCTGGTGCACCCAGATTCTACGGCCCAGCTTAACATCACGTGTGACGCTAGTGATGTCGCCGTCGGTGGCGTTTTGCAGCAATTTTTAGACGGGATGTGGCAGCCGCTTTCGTTTTTCAGCAAGAAGCTGAACCCAGCAGAGACCTGCTATAGCGCGTTCGATCGTGAACTTTTGGCAGTATACGCTACAATTAAACATTTCAGACACAATTTAGAAGGACGACATTTTTTCGTTAATACTGATCACAAACCGTTAACATTCGTAATGTCATCCGTGACTGAGCGCGCATCCCTACGACAAACACGTCATTTAGCATTCATCGCTGAATTCACCACCGATATTAGATATGTAAAAGGAGAGACAAATTTCGTCGCTGATGCGCTGTCACGACCATCAGTGTCAGCGATACACGATGGCCCAGTAATAGACTATAAAGAGTTAAGTCTCGATCAAGCTAATGACGCGGAATTCACACGTTTGAGACATTCGACTACATCCACTATGAATTTCAAACTATTGAAATCGTTTGATAATCAATTGATCTGGTGTGATGTGTCCACGGGACACAACCGGCCGTACCTTACCGCGAAATTTCGCCGAAAAGTTTTTTCAAACTTGCACGGTTTAGGCCATCCATCGCATAGAGCCACCAGACCTTTGATTAATACCCGATTTGTATGGCACGGCATGAATATAGATATTGCTAGATGGTGTCGTATCTGTAAGGGTTGCCAGACTGCTAAAGTTTCACGTCATAACACTTCAGTTTTCGGAAAGTTCACTGAACCTACCGAGCGATTCGATCATGTCCACGTGGACATAGTCGGACCTTTACCCTATGCCGATGGTTTTAGATATCTACTGACTTGCGTCGACCGTTTTACACGTTGGCCCGAAGCTATACCTATGGTAGATATTAGAGCTGAAACGGTCGCCGATGCCTTCTTCAGCGGGTGGATAGCACGTTATGGTACCCCTGCCACTATCACCACTGATAGGGGCGCTCAATTCGAGTCCAAATTGTGGGATAGTTTATGTAACCAATTCGGGATTATTCGGAATCGTACCACGAGTTATCACCCTCAGTCGAATGGCATGGTCGAGCGTTTCAACCGTCAATTGAAAGCCGCCATTATGGCGCACGAGTCACCGAATCCGTGGACTATCACGTTACCTGCCGTACTGTTAGGAGTTCGTTCAGCTGTGAAAGAGAGACTGGGCAGGTCAGCTGCTGAGATGATTTACGGGACAACCCTTAGACTCCCAGGAGAGTTTACTAAACAGTACAACGTCGACGCTAACACTGATTTGGAGAATTATTCAGACAAGCTACGCGTGGCCATGTCGCGTCTCCGTCTATGTCCGCCACGTGACACACAACAACACAACATTTTCCAATTCAAGGAAATAGCTACATGTACTCATGTATTATTGCGCCAAATCGCAATTGCACCGCCTCTGACCGCCCCTTACGACGGACCATACAAGGTCGTCGCGAGGAGTGGCAGAGTAATGAGAATCCTAGTTAAAGGCAAGGTTGAGACGGTCTCCTTAGATCGCGTTAAACCCGCTCACATGGAGTGCGAGCCTACAACAGGTACGACAACACAGCGTAAACCGCCAAGCAAACCATGGAAGTCGACGGCTACCAGGACATCTAGTAAGAATCCACAGGGTCCACCTAGACCTGGTAGTGCGGACACTCTGACGTCCAACGGGACGAGAGTCAACACAAAAAAGTCGACGGCAGTCAGAAGCAATCAAAAATCGGCCACAGTCCCAAAGCAAATAGATGTTAAAGTCAACTTGTCTAACAGAGACAATACTTACGTAGCGCCGCATTCGCGAGCCCCTGCCGCGTCCCGCGCTAACGGGAACGGCGGTGGTTTACGAACGTATTCCCGCATACCTTTACATCTACGGGGTAAAACCCCGGGTGCTGCTGATGTCGTATTCGACTCGACAAAAAGCAAACATGCGAATATCGCTAATCGCGAAAATTTTTTGACTGACCAAACAGTGCGAAAAACTAGAGTCGGACGAATAATCCAGACTCCTGCTCGATTCGTGCAGATGGTTCACACCATAGTCGCGCCTAATGACGTCTATGGCGGGCCCAACCGCATACCTTGTAATAACAATGTTGTTAAATTGTAAATGAATATGCCAGGCCCGGCAGAATTGTGTACAGATATATAAATGTAAAGACATTTTCTTTTAGCAAGCTCATTGCTAAAGCATTACTAGCAATTCTGTTAATTAAATGAATGGGTTGATAGCAGCTTGCAGCACATGAATCATATATAAAGGACAGTTGGTGTTAAGAGGATAGGACAATTCACGTATAATGCTGCGCTTTCAACCGCCCACAATGTAACCACACTCGCTATATATTTTTTTTTTAAGAAAACTATGCTTAGTATAAGAGGTTACATATTTTACAACCCCGCTACTTGCGCGAAGCAGTCTCCTACACGTCAGTTTGGTCCTACGTTGTCACTCAGCCGGGGGTAATGTAGGATCCTGACATCGCTCAGTTAATGTGGCGTTTATCCCCAGATTCCTGAACGCGGGCGGACGGGGATGACCGCCTCGTTTTCATACCGTGGTGACGTGCGCACACAGAGCAGTGTGTGTGGCCTTGGTATTATTCCCGCACTTCAAGCGTAATACTCAGCGACTGCGGACGTGCCGTAGCTCGCTCTCGCTAAGTCCATAGAGGCGTGCCGTGCGCGGATGGTTGTGCTTTGCTGTTATCGCATGTTAATCAAATAAACATGACAAGAGAGAAGAGAGTTTCCTAGTTTGTTTGAAACCGTTGACCAGACGGATGAGGAGGATGTTTGAGTTTTGATGGTGATATTGGGCGGAGTCCCTCGTCGGCCGTTGTGACCCCATAACGGAACTCCCGGCGTAGGCCCATCACGCCATATATTTAACAACGGGCACCATTCTAACAATTCGACATGATTATGAGAGCAGCATAGAATGTATCCGCAATGACAAGGCAGCATGGTGTCTGCCTAGCAAACAGATTGTAAGCCAATGTTGGTTTGATATTGGGTCACCCTCGTAGACGTTTGTACAGCATTAAGCCAGAATTAGGCCACTGTCTTGTGTAACTGTATATTGTGGGAACGGTAATCGATTATTATACTGATAATTATGACACTACATTCACATTTTAATCCATTTAAAAGCACCTTATTATCGGGTATTTTAGCTACCCCAATAATAATTATTGGATACTTTAAATACCCCACTAATTCCCGTCTTTTATTTAAGATTGAAGAACAAGTAAAAGACGGAAAACTATATATTCAATAACTAGTATAATAATTCCCGTCTTTTAATTAAGATTGAAGATAAACTAACAGACAAAAAACTACAAGTTTGGGGCAAAAGAATGACCCAAAAATAAAGTAGTTTTAAATGTAAAAAATACATATTTTTTCATTCAAGCATCTTGTGTACAGGAATGATGAGATTATATCATGGTCGGTTCTGAAATAAAAAATAGCCTAGCTGGGCATTTACTCAACCCGGGCCACTGACGGATAAAAAGCACAAAGCAAACACGGGAAGCCGACCCAATGCGTCCCGACGTCGGGCCAACATCCTGCGACCACCTGGAGAGGGCCGCTGGATATGCAACCCGCATTTGAAGGGGATCCCGAGACAAATTATCTTAATGTATTTTTTTTGTGTGTTATTTTCTTTATTTTTGTTCGTTTGAGTAAAAAATATTACATGAAAATAAAAATAAAAGTATAGATAGAATAATAACCATGCATTGATAATGAGCAACTGAAAATAGAAATGAAACAAAGTTGTATATAATTATCTACATGTTTTAGAGAGAACTTGGGGATATTGGGAAACCAAAGATGACATCAATGTAATTTATGGCATATTGAATAGACCTAGCGACGCCGACGGCATCAATACTTTCAATTTCGGTTATGATTACAATGGTGATGCAGATAGCTGTCATCAGAAATGCATTGACAAAGAGGAATGCTACGCTGTCACTTATTTTGATAGTGGTTACCCATGTGATGGAGGATCACCTGATGGTACATGGTATGGAGAATGTGTAGGACGCACAGACTTTGTGGACGTTTGGGAACCAGACGACTGTACATACAGTGGGCGGAAGACAAAGACAATATGTAAGTGTTGAATATATTATTTTAGGTTTGTCTACTACACAGGTACATATGCTATCTTTCTCATCCGAGCAAACACAACACATCAAACCAATGTTGGCCCAATGTTGGGCCACCGTCTACGACGTCGGACCAACATTGGTCCAGCATTGGGTCTATGTGTGATGTAGGATGGCCCTGTCACACACTGAGCACTGAACACCGGACAATGCCACAGAATCGAATCCCAGCACACATGGGACGTTGGGCCAACGTCTACGACGTCGGCCCAACACTAAACCAACGTCGGCCCGACGTCTCACGTTTGCTGGGATACGGACATCAGGACATACAGGACAGAACGAATTGCTGACAGACACAACGAAACATAAAACGAACGGTTGTCCGACGATTTTCGTTGCTCAAGTGTGGCCAAGTGTGACAGGGCCATACTAGGCCTGGACGCAATACCTTGATCCAATGCTGGATTAATGCTGGTCCAGCGTTGTAGACGATAGACCAACATTAAACCCACATTAGTCCAGCATCTGGTGTTTTCTGTGTATTATTGTTAAGATGATTTTTACAATTACAAAATGCTACACAAAACAAAAATTGTATGGCATAAACTTACTTTTCAGCTTTCTACTTTTTTTCAAAGCTAATTGAAGGAGTTTCTATGGTGGCTAAAATTTTACTAAACACGTGAATTTTTTTCTGTAATTCTGACAATATTCGAAAAGAACATTTTTTATCTCAGCAAAAGCAACCCATAAAGGAGATATAGTGACAGAGACAGCGCCAGTGACAGAAGGACATATGATGACAGAAGTATTAGAGCCAGTGACAACACAGAGTCCACCAATAACCCAGGGTTTGTTTGATGGATGTCACGATATAAACGGACAATGGTCATCTAAGCACACATCAGAAAGGCTGACCCTGAATCATAATGAAGATGACAGTGTGGACGGCTTGTATAACTCGTGTGCCAACTGTGGCTGGCTGGGTGTGGAGGGAAGGAAGGCAACCCGGGAGTCTACACTAGGCCTGTTGGTGATTGGTCAGGGTGGTGATGTCGTCATATCCTGGGCTGGTATGATAACTTCACATTTGTATAGCTTTTTATCATTTAGCACAACCAGAGTCAGTATTGATCAGTTATTGTTTTAGAATGACAACATATCGTATAAATTCCACAAAGAATTAGGCTAGATATAAAGACGAAATTCTCGTATTTCTTATCTTTGACATGGCTAACCAAAATAAGAAATCAGGAATTTCGTCTCTATATCTAGCCTAACTGGTAAGTGCGCAGCACAAAAATTAAAAAAAATTTTACCAGTTCTAGTCTATGGACATGTTTACATCATATGGTCATATTAGGAAACCAAAATAAAATCACAGATTTTTTGATGATTTTAGACCTGAGTTATGTTTTTATTATATAGATACATGCGTATTTTACAGTTGTATCTATTTTTATTAATTATAATGTCATAAAATATAATGTAATAATGTAATGATATATAATAATATTTTAGGTCAATGTTACATTTGCGGCGATGAAGAAATCCTACATCTTCACAGATTGGCTTATGACATTGATCAAGGTGGAAATGCGGCTTGTGACAACCATGTATCAACTGATCCATTAACAGAAGACAGCGTGTTTTACAGGGATTAAATATTGCAGTGTTTGATTTCATGCAAGAATATGCCTCCTAATTCCAAAGAAATGTATCTATAAGCTAAATCATTTACCACACTCAAATGTTCTCAATAACACAAATCACATTTATGAGTCAATGCGTGAAAAACTATTAATGTAATACTACTGAAACGGTGAATATATAATTAGTCATTGAATCAGCGATAATTTTTATTTTATTTTATTGTTTATTAATAATTGAACTTAATTCATATTTGCATGCTTAATAATCTTTACACTTGCTTATATGTTTTGATCTTGTTTTGAATAAAATTTTAAATTATCCTTTCTGTTTAGCACTTGTATTCCCACATCTCAGCTGGTATCGATAAACTACCAATTAACCAGTCACCAATAAATTACTATGACAAATGTCATCTCTCTTTGAAAACCGAACACCGGAAAAAACTATGCTGAACCCGATGGTAAAATGGCTTAATTATTGAAGAATCTCTCGTTAACCCTTTCACCGCGGGTGGCGCCGAAAGGCGATCACCCGGCAGACCGCGGATGTCGCTTTTTGGCGACATCAGTGATTACTGTTTTTAACCCTTTCAAGCCTGAATTTACCATTGTCATCTTCATCCACTACAAGCCGCGAATTGCTGTCGCAATTCTCGACTTGTGGTGGATGTAGATGATTTGATGTGGTTTAAAAATTAAAGAAAATTACCATGTATTGGTAAACCAGTTTCAGTTAAATTTCCGTTCTAAAATCCCTAGTTGTAGGAAAATTGAGTCTGTTATAAGGGATGTAAAATGATGCTTTAATGCATCGTGGGGGCTTAAAGGGTTAATTAAAAAAAAATAAATTCAGCGCTCAGGCATTTTATGACGTTAAAATTCAGCGGTGAAAGGGTTAAATAATGGTACGTGAGAATGTGATAAACACAGAGTCTGTGACCCACCCCACTAACAATAATGGTGCGTGAGAATGTGATAAACACAGAGTCTGTGACCCATCCCACTAACAATAATGGTGCGTGAGAATGTGATAAACACAGAGTCTGTGACCCATCCCACTAACAATATTGAAGTTATCTGGACATCCCTCATGTATTATATATAATGGTGCGTGAGAATGTGATAAACACAGAGTCTGTGACCCATCCCACTAACAATATTGAAGTTATCTGGCATCCCACATGTATTATATATAATGGTGAGTGAGAATGTGATAAACACAGAGTCTGTGACCCATCCCACTAACAATATTGAAGTTATCTGGCATCCCACATGTATTATATATAATGGTGAGTGAGAATGTGATAAACACAGAGTCTGTGACCCATCCCACTAACAATATTGAAGTTATCTGACATCCCACATGTATTATATATAATGGTGAGTGAGAATGTGATAAACACAGAGTCTGTGACCCATCCCACTAACAATATTGAAGTTATCTGGACATCCCTCATGTATTATATATAATGGTGAGTGAGAATGTGATAAACACAGAGTCTGTGACCCATCCCACTAACAATATTGAAGTTATCTGGACATCCCTCATGTATTATATATAATGGTACGTGAGAATGTGATAAACACAGAGTCTGTGACCCATCCCACTAACAATATTGAAGTTATCTGGATATCCCATATGTATTATATATAATGGTGCGTGAGAATGTGATAAACACAGAGTCTGTGATCCATCCCACTAACAATATTGAAGTTATCTGGACATCCCATATGTATTATATATAATGGTGAGTGAGAATGTGATAAACACAGAGTCTGTGACCCATCCCACTAACAATATTGAAGTTATCTGGCATCCCACATGTATTATATATAATGGTGCGTGAAAATGTGATAAACACAGAGTCTGTGACCCATCCCACTAACAATATTGAAGTTATCTGGCATCCCACATGTATTATATATAATGGTACGTGAGAATGTGATAAACACAGAGTCTGTGACCCACCCCACTAACAATATTGAAGTTATCTGGATATCCCATATGTATTATATATAATGGTGAGTGAGAATGTGATAAACACAGAGTCTGTGATCCATCCCACTAACAATATTGAAGTTATCTGGACATCCCTCATGTATTAAATATAATGGTGCGTGAGAATGTGATAAACACAGAGTCTGTGACCCATCCCACTAACAATATTGAAGTTATCTGGACATCCCTCATGTATTATATACTGTAGATCTGGTAGCTTTGGCGCGTTCAAATTTTCTGATATTGGGACTTTTCACAAAGGTTCGAATTAGCGAATTTTCATTTTTCTTTATTAGCGCTATCATATCAACAATTTTTGCGAATTTCTTGAATTCGCAAATTTGTCTTCCTCGCGAAATTCACGAGAATTAAAACCTCAAGAATATTACCAAATCTACAATATATCTTAAAACTCTTTCAATTTGCGGAAGTTTTTTTTTATTATTTTAAGATAAAAAGTGGAATGAGTCACTGGACCTTGTTGGAATTTTTTACTGTTGCAAACTTAATAATAAATGTTGACTTGCTTTAGCATCCAAGAAGCCAGACATAGTGAAGTTTAATTATTCCCGTCGTTCAATCTCTTTCTGTGACACATTCAATATGGCCGACATAGAAATGACGCATTTGGCCATAACTTAACCTCCAGCACAGCTAGAGACACGATTTTGATGTATATACACCCATGTTTTTGGGTTGAGGAATGCAACGCTATTTTCTGTGGGTATTTTGAAATCAATGATAAAACGTATTTTTCATGCGTCTCCTGTCTAAAAAATCTAACTCAAACCATTATTCGGTGTATCATTAATTAGTCTGTATTATAATCAACAGTATATTGTTAATTGTGTCTGAATAAACAATGTTTGATACATTTTCATAATTTGCAGATGGACATTTTACAACAATCACACATAGGAATTATTAACGTTAATGTGTCTTTTACAACAAAACAGAGACTTTTTAAGAGAGGTCCCATCCGAGATTTAAACAAATGTGAAGAATAAAATAAAATAAATGTGTGCAAATTTTGCAGTTCAGCAAGGTTTTATAGGTAAAGTTGCCAAACAAATGGTCGGAATCAATCATGATGGGTGATTGCTGTCCACCCAATTACCAAAAGTATTGGAATTTATGATTGTGTTGTTTATATCCCTAAATCATGCAAACGAAAAATAACAAGAAGCCCTGCAAACACAAAACATTGAGTCATTGTTGTTTCAATGTTGTGCCTGTGTCGTACACGGAGGACCAACATTGAACCAACAGTGGCTCAATGTTTCGTGTTAGCTAGGAAGGTGGTTTATTTATTACAGCCCATGAGATATATATGTATATGGATTGCAGCCATAACTTGCCATAACTTGCTTCGTATTCTGATGCTGAAGCTCACAACAACAACAAAGTTTAGCCAGATATAAAAATAAGTTGTAAAGGAGATGATAAAAGAAAAGGTAAACATGATAATTGGTAACAGCTGGACAGCCGAATCAACGTGCATTTTGACGAGAAGAGTAAAAACGTTTAAGTGGCATAGCCGAATGATTTCAAACGTTTGAAAATTAATAATGGGTGGATATTTACTCGGGAGGCCCAGTAACCTATAAATGATCATTATGAAAGATTACAAGGGGTGCTTCATCCTTATCAATCAAGCGCTGAAATATGTATGTATAAATCATGGAGACCAAAGGTTTTTTTTAATTTGAAATCATCATAAATGTCTTAGTCAGCTCTTTCGAATACCTATGTTATGGGTGTAAGGACAATAAAAGTACTCCAATGATTTAAGTGCGAGGACCGTCTTTATATGTCAGAATCCGACGTTTACAGACGTCAGATCCTGGCGTATGAAGACGGTCCCCGTGCTGAAAGGGTTAAATGAACAACGAAACAAAATATATCTCGTTAAAAGCCCCATTCAAGAGATACACTTGAATGGTCTCATATGTAGGCCTATGCTCATTGGACAGGTAGATGATATGTCAATGTGGAAATTCAATTATATCACCCGCGGGAAGTCATTCTAGAAAGGCAAAATCTATGACTATAAACAGTGGTTGGAATAACAGCCTTTAGAATGTTCAGGCAGTTTGCCAACATTCTGTAATATTACTTCTTGAAATATATTGTTTAAACTTTTGCAGATGACCTGATTTCTTTACCACGTTTCGCTGTATCACATATCTATATATTGGGCACACATATAAAAAGGCATTCAATTGTACTTTTTAAGGCTAGTCGGAGATGATTTTGTATATCACTGTTTTGCCATGATCACTTTTCTGCCTTGCTGCTACACATAACGAGGGCCAGCCACATGGCAATGAAAAAACGTAAACCTCCCACCAAGTTGAACAAAATGGGTGGGAAGTGTAGGATGGGATGTTCATTCCTGTCAGATGTCGTAGTTCATCCGCAACAAGGGCTGATATTCTGCTTATCTAACCTCTTTTAGGGATCATACCATTCTGGTCGGCTATAATTGTGCCATGGGGGAGATGGTTCTTTCTGCTGATCTAACCTCATTTAGGGATCATAACATTGTGTCGGCTATAATTGTGTCACGGCGGGTGATGGTTCTTTCTGCTGATCTAACCTCATTTAAGGATCTTATCATTGTGGTCGGCTAAAATTGTGTCACGGCGGGAGATGGTTCTTTCTTCTGATCTAACCTCATTTAAGGATCATACCATTCTGGTCTGCTATAAATGTGTCATGAGGGAGATGGTTCTTTCTGCTGCTCTAACCTCATTAAACGATCTTATCATTGTGGTCAGCTATAACTGTGTCACGGGGGGAGGGGGGAGATGGTTCTTTCTGCTGATCTAACCTCATTCAAGGATCCTACCATGTGGTCAGCTATAATTGTGTCGGGGGGGGGGGGGGTTCTTTCTTCTGATCTAATCTCATTTAAGGATCCTACCATGTGGTCAGCTATACTTGTGTCACGGGGGAGATGGTTCTTTCTGCTGATCTAACCTCATTTAGGGATCATACCATTCTGGTCGGCTATAATTGTGTCACGGGGGAGATGGTTCTTTCTTCTGATCTAACCTCATTTAAGGATCATACCATTCTGGTCGGCTATAAATGTGTCATGAGGTAGATGGTTCTTTCTGCTGCTCTAACCTCATTAAACGATCTTATCATTGTGGTCAGCTATAACTGTGTCACGGGGGGAGGGGGGAGATGGTTCTTTCTGCTGATCTAACCTCATTTAAGGATCCTACCATGTGGTCAGCCATAATTGTGTCAGGGGAGGGGAAGGTTCTTTCTTCTGATCTAACCTCATTTAAGGATCCTACCATGTGGTCAGCTATAATTGTGTCACGGGGGAGATGGTTCTTTCTGCTGATCTAACCTCATTCAAGGATCATACCGTTCTGGTCGGCTATAATTGTGTCATGAGGGAGATGGTTCTTTCTGCTGATCTAACCTCATTAAACGATCTTATCATTGTGGTCGGCTATAATTGTGTCACGGGGGAGATGGTTCTTTCTTCTGATCTTACCTCATTTAAGGATCCTACCATGTGGTCAGCTATAATTGTGTCATGATGGAGATGGTTCTTTCTGCTGATCTAACCTCATTTAAAGATCCTACCATGTGGTCAGCTATAATTGTGTCACGGGGGAGATGATTCTTTCTTCTGATCTAACCTCATTTAAGGATCATACCATGTGGTCAGCTATAATTGTGTCAGGGGGGGGGGGGTGGTTCTTTCTTCTGATTTAACCTCATTTAAGGATCATACCATGTGGCCAGCTATAATTGTGTCAGGGGGGGGGGGGTGGTTCTTTCTTCTGATATAACCTCATTTAAGGATCATACCATGTGGCCAGCTATAATTGTGTCAGGGGGGGGGGGGGATGGTTCTTTCTTCTGATCTAACCTCATTTAAGGATCATACCATGTGGCCAGCTATAATTGTGTCACGGGGGAGATGGTTCTTTCTGCTGATCTAACCTTATTTAGACTATTTGTTTTATTTTGGAAATACACCTGAACATTTTATAATTTTTAAACAATATTTAAAAGCTCTAATGAAATAAACATAAGGGGTCTATAATAATAGAATATAAAAGGTAAGGTAGTGGTCGTATTTGTAAAAATGCAGGTTGAAGATAGTGTCGGAAACTTTAGTCATTTTTTCAGTGGTATCAACATGATCACCCAGCAAACGCGAGACATCTACCCAATGCTGGACTAATGTTGGACCAGCGTCAGTGACGATGGACTAGCATTGGACCAGCATTGGGTCAGAGTTTCCTGTTTGCTGATCAAGCAGAGGTCCCATTTCGAATGGTTGACTCGCCATCTTCTGCAAGACGTTAGTAGGACTGATCAGTTCATGATGTAGCCATTTCAGCATACTCAACGCTAGGCGTACGGTGAAAGTTCGACAAATAAATCATGATGATTAGAATAATAGTGGTGGCTTCATCCATAATCAGTGCCATCCACACATAAACGCCAATATTACTGATGTGAAAATCAATGGTAAAATGTTATGACAAGCAATATCTTTATTGATCCTAGCAATACATAGTAAAAAAACGGCTAATATTCTACATTTTATTATGTATTTATTGCTTAAAATATATTTCTACAGGGTGTAAATATATTAGCAAAGATGCTATTTTTAAAATATGTGCCCTGTCATACATTCAATAATACAATACATTTCTAAAAGAGCTGATATTGTAAATGGTATATAATAGATTAAACATCCATTAATCTAATCACAGCTACACTTAAAATCAATTTAATTAACAGCTTTTAAAAAGCACATGGTACTATGTGGATATCAGAGAACACTTAACCTTTTCACTACCATACATGACGGAAATTTCCGTCGTCATTCGTCAATGAACGTAACCATAAAATGACACAAATTTTCGTCAAATATATACTACATTTATGTATTTTTCGTCATTTGAAGCTGGAAATTGCGTTAGCAATTCCAGCTTTAAATGACGAAAAATAGAGCTCCTACACCAGTATATCTGGATCCTGGCATGCACCCCGGCCTGGAAGTCAAAGGGTTAAAATCAATATAATGTTAACAGTGGCATTGCCATGATAGAAGTGTAAATACCAGTTTCCCGCACCATCATCATCTTCTGATGATTAATCATTATGTAAAAATATAATCGATTTATGTTAGCTGGGAATATTTGAGGCTAAAAGGGGTAACTTGCTTAGATTATCCCTTGCAGTATTCTAAACAATCTAAAACTGCTACACTTTAAAATACAATTGTTCAACTTTTACCTAATCTTAACTAATTCAGAACCTGTTTTCTAGATATTGCAAGTCTGCCTAAACCCTTTACCAAGCCCACTGGGCACAGACGGTGTTGCGGCGTTGAATCAACGTCATTGATGTTAATGCAACGCCGCAACAACGTCGTGTACCCAGTGGGACTCTACTCATCTAATAAAGTATAATATAATTCACAACAATAAAGCCAGATATTATACTTGAGCAATGAATATCCACTCTGGATAACGACAGATCAATGTGGATAATAGTGACAAGTAACAGCTGCTGAGAGGGTATATAGCATAAAGTGTGACCACCATGGAGGATACCAGATGGCTCACAGGAAACTAATCATGCTTATGGTGCAAACAAATTTCTAAGCCGACTCCTGCAGAAAAAGCAACCACTTCCCGAATGAGCACATAATGTGGAGAAGAACCGGGTCCACGTGATTTGAACACCCACGTCCATAAGATAAAATGAAATGAATCGGGCTTTAGGCCACCTTTGTGCACATATAGGCTAAACTGGGCCAGAAGAACCTCCTGAGGATGGTGAGATGATTGAGATGACACTGTCCTCCAGACACAGGATTCGAAATTCGAGCCCTGGCGGTCTGAGGCCGAGCACGCTACCTCTCGGTCACGGAGGCTCCCCACAATACTGACTTTCACACGTGGATGGGGAAGAAACATTTTTGTTTCTTTGAAACCGCCGAGACCGGGAACCGAACCCCGAACTCTGGCGTGAAAGGCAGCGGTGCTAACCACTACCCTAGGGCCCCCGCCCCGTCCATAAGATACATGAGTAATAAACCAACACTGCGTTAAAACTCTTAGCACACTGATGTCGACTACAGTTGACTATGGTATTGTTTTCTCATGTTTTAATTGTCTTGTATAACCAGGTTTTAAAAATCAAATATGTCCCAAATCTGTGATAATCATATACATTTCAACATAGCTTTTGCAAATTTAACTAATTTTTTGTCACTTGAAGTTGTGGATCGCGTTAGCGATACACAACTTCAAGTGACTAAACATTTAATTATCTTGGCTCAGGAGATCGATGGGCATTCGTGCCACGCGATAACACAAACGTTTAATAGCGAAGAACATGCCATAGAGTATGATATGGACTGACATCAACACACAGGAAGGCACACTGGAGAATGTGATATGGACTGATACCACACACAGGAAGGCACACATGACTGAATATGCTGTGATACCACATGAGATATAATGATGATGATGCGTGGTTGTAGAAATCCCTGGTTTATCTTTCAAACTCGTTGTTTTGTATTTATGCTATCATTAGCATAATGTTAGTGATGATGTATCTCTAATAATAGTCAGCCAGCCAAGGGCTGCTAAAGTGATGAAAAAATAACTAGATGGCGTTGCTTTGTTACAAGCAATCTGACACATCAGGCATGTCCAGTATGGTCCTGGGGACCCCGCCTGGCCGGATAACAAACTATCATTGCGCTTAAAAGCATAATATGACGTCAATCAAAATGGCCGCCAAAGAAACAGTAGGAAAATCTAAATTGTGTAGAGTTTTGCCGATACTTGATCGAATTTCACAATCTTTTTTTTATTTTATACATTTTAGAGGTCACAGATTCCGAATTTGCAAAGAAAATTAACAAAAAGCCACTGTAAATATGTCAAAATGTCGTAATATATATTTTTTCATAGTTTTTCCAATTCATTGAGCCATTGAGACCTGTACATCGAACACTATATCTGTAGATTTATCTACAATGGATTGCGGTGGAGTATCAGGTTAATGTGGTCTATGTATATGAATATGAGCACACAAGGTCCTACTATGTTGTATCAAGTATTTTATTGCATGGGCTATATAAATCACAAGTTGTTAGATCAGTGAAGGGTTAACATTTTGCGTGTTATTAAGGGAGCCAAGCATACCATAGCACTACAAGAGTAGTGTTTTGAAAATGCGTTCATTTATACACATGTATATACATGTATTCCAGTAAGCATTACTAACAGTTAGGATAAAGACTGATGTAAGCTTTATCATGTTAGTTATGACAAATCACATAGTTTGTGTGGGCCCCTAATCAATGGATTGTTCATTGAACGTTATTGGAGATATAATATAGTGGTTGAAACCAATATGACACTAGAATGCTTTATTGGTTAGCCTATTGTGCCATCTCAGGACTTTGTAGTCAGACTTGTCATGGATGTTTGCTTGTGTTGCTTTGGTAAACATACTGGATTTAACACGAATGTTATCGTTCCATGTGTTATTTAATAACTCTCACAATTTACATGGAAGTCACATATCACAACAATAACAATGATAACACTGTAATACTTTTTGAGAAGAGGTCAGTACAAGTCTGCAATTCGATATTTGGCTTTGTCATAAGGTTGGTCATCAAAAATTAGATTATTTTGACCAAGCAATTCATGATTGCTGTGTTGTACCAGTCACTACATTTAATAAGGGCACTATTTCCATAGTTGTTTTCAACAGTACTGCATCCCTCATTCAAAGCTGAGCATGATGGGATCAAATACACACAATAAGGCCTGACCACAGAATGTAATCGAGATGTAAACATTATGCAACGAATATGATTGTTCATTTAAATTGGCCTTAAAACACCATTTCTCCTCGAGACAAAAAGTCGGCTGTGGATCAAAACTGAGATACTGATTCCTGATTCCGACCATGCCGTATGTTTGTCATCGTGGTTGTGCATTACAGCGATATCAACGTTTGAAAAAAACATGGAGTGTGCAGTATTGCTTAAAATGATATCCATCATTTCTTCTGTCGAGATATTGACATAATATATCATATTGTGATAATGCGAACAAAGCAATGTAAAGCATTAGTCACCTTCTCATAATGAGCAACTCCTCTGAGAACAAAGTATTCTCCTGCCAATAGCAAGTTTGTGGATTTGCCATCGGTCTGTGATGGAGCTGACCCACGCTGCTGCCGTATAACTCAGACCCAGACAGGCAATTCTTGGGTCATCAGGAACAATTCTAGTTGGTAGGTAGGTGTATCTAATAATTCTGCTTATACCGATGAAGGCTAATCTTCTAGCTAGAATCTACTTATCTCACTCATCTTTATGCCAATGATCTGATATGAAGCATCGCAACAGACTGAGATCGTGTATTCTGCTGAATTGTCTAACCCAGTATCTACTTGTTTTGGTATAAATGCATTAATTATATATGTTGTAAATACAATGTATCGAGCGATACAGAGTGTGAGCTTCATTATCACGTCCTTATCGTCATCAATGTGATCTTCTATAACATCAACAGATATATAAAGCTCTTTGGAATCACTTTTGTCGTATAAATATCATCTAATCAATTCACCCACCATATTCACCTGTAGAGCTGTATGAACTCTTGGGTAATATATAAATATGCTTTGAAGAAGTGAGCACACACCTGTTAGTCGAGTGAAGGGATGACGTATCTGTATCTACACTTGTAACCACTTCAAATGAAGAGTTCAGCAACAGCGATATAATTATGGATCTCTGAGATCTCTGACATATTCATTTTTATGAAATTTGTACTCATGATTACTTCACCAATACGACTGTGTAAGAAAGGAAACCTTTCGATCACTGACATGTTGTAGCTGCCACACGTGTATTATCAAGGAGATCTGCTCACATGCTACTAAAATATCAACAACAATCTAAAATCCTATACACAACAAAGAGCGAATGCCTACCGTCGTGCCTCAGAGGGCTTTTGAAGGCGATTTGTTGTTTATGCGTTCGTTTATTTCAATTACTCCTGTTGGTAAAAATCTTATTTTTGGCGCCGCATACCGATTAATGTCCGTGTCAAAGTAACATATGACTCATATTGCCCAAACAGTTTTCAAATTTGTTCAAGTATAATATTTGCTATTTTATCTATTTAATCTGGGAATTTGAGACGTCAACATTACTGATTATAAGTGACTGGTGGCTTTTAATATATTAAATATTATGGTAATACTTGCATAACATGATGTAATATGCTACAAAATATCCATGAAATCGTATTAAAATCATAATTAAATATATTACTGACCATGAAAACATGGCTAAACATGATAATGGTAAAAACAGCGTGAATATTTGATGAAATCTAGCAAAAAGCAAGATTTTCACTAATAATCGCTTGTTATTTTTGCAATAACTAATAATAAAATAGCTGCAAATGATTAAATCGCTTAAAATAAACACAATGGATTGCCTTTGGATAGATTACCACCTTGAAAATGTAGATAATTATACAAGTGTTATTGTTCGGGATATATGTAATAATAGTACATTTTATAGTGAATTTGGCGGCCATTTTGTTTTTAAGTTTCAAACACTTTCCAGGGCTGTAAAAAATTGTTATCCGCCCTAACGCTCATCTCTGGTATCTATGGAACATATCTGGATGGATAGATTGCTTGTCACAAAGATTTGCATCATGGCGACACGATAGCCTTCGATGGCTGGCTGACTATAAAGCAAGCATTTCACTTCAAGTCCCCACCGCTATATCTGCAAAGACAACAACATAATTCACATAGCACAGAAAATCCGATGTTCAACAATGTGCTAGGACAACTTAAAATAGATGGAAAATATCATAGTACCGTGCTAACCTCTAAATTATGAGGCAAACATTATCAGTTGTTAAAGGGACATGCCCAGGTCTAAACTCATTAACAAATTGGTGATTTTATTTTGGCTTCTTAATATGACCATATGATGTTAACATGTCCATAGACTAGAACTACAAAAGTTTTTAAATTTTTTGTGCTGCGCACTTACCAGTTAGGCTAGATATAGAGACGAAATTTCTGTATTTCTTATTTTTGACATGGTTGTCAATAGTTAGAAATCAGGAATTCCGTCTCTGTATCCAGCCTGACTGGGGAATGCGCAGCACAAAAAATAAAAAAAACTTTTACAGTTCTAGTCTATGGACATGTTTACATCATATGGTCATATTATTAAGCTAAAATAAAATCTCCGATTTTTTGATGATTTTAGACCTGGGCATGTCCCTTATTTTAAAATTGACAAATTGTGGTCACTAACTGTTATACTGTTCACAAACCAGATAATATTGAGTATTTAAATGACATCATTGGGACAGTAGATTAGCCTGGTATAAAATATACCAGAAAACATTTGCATCTAGAAGGCACCTAAACTTGCTTTATGAAATAGCCAGATCTTCGTATGTACGCATAGAGGAGGTGGACCTCTATTTTAGAATGATCACTCAGCCTTCGGAGGCAGGATTCGTATGTTATTTTCTTTAAATTAAATTAATTCTATTAAATTTATATTATAATAGAATAAGAGTTTGCATGGTTCATCCTTCGTTGTACGGTCACCCGGTGCAAATCACTATTACGAGTCACCAAATAGATACCTCCTACACAGCAGTTACAATAATAGGGATAATTACAACAGGTCTGGAGACAATTACAACGGGATTGGGGACAATTACAACATGATTGGGGACAATTACAACGGGATTGGGGACAATTACAACAGGGTTGGGGACAATTACAACGGGATTGCGGACAATTACAACAGGGTTGGGGACAATTACAACAGGATTCGAGAAAATTACAACAGGGATGGGGACAATTACAACAGGTCTGGGGACAATTACAACGGGATTGGGGACAATTACAACAGGGATGGGGACAATTACAACAGGGTTGGGGACAATTACAACGGGATTGCGGACAATTACAACGGGATTGGGGACAATTACAACGGGATTGGGGACAATTACAACAGGGTTGGGGACAATTACAACGGGATTGCGGACAATTACAACAGGGTTGGGGACAATTACAACGGGATTGGGGACAATTACAACAGGGTTGGGGACAATTACAACGGGATTGCGGACAGTTACAACAGGGTTGGGGACAATTACAACAGGATTCGGGAAAATTACAACAGGGATTGGGGACAATTACAACAGGTCTGGGGACAATTACAACGGGATTGGGGACAATTACAACGGGATTGGGGACAATTACAACAGGGTTGGGGACAATTACAACGGGATTGCGGACAATTACAACGGGATTGGGGACAATTACAACGGGATTGGGGACAATTACAACAGGGATTGGGGACAATTACAACGGGATTGGGGACAATTACAACGGGATTGGGGACAATTACAACAGGGTTGGGGACAATTACAACGGGATTGGGGAAATTACAACAGGGGTGGGGACAATTACAACGGGGTCGGGGACCATTACAACAGGATTGGGGACAATTACAACAGGATTTGGGAAAATTACAACAGGGTTGGGGACAAAAACAAAAGGGTTGGGGACATTTACAATAGGACTGGGGACAATTACTATTGAGCTGCAGACAATTACAACAGGGTTGGGGACAGTTAAAACATGGTTGGGGACAATTACAACAGGGTTGGGGACAATTACGAAACGTAATTACAATTACGACTCCCATAAACCAAACTCGTGATTATTATAATGATGACTTTAAAAAAAAATTTAATTACAATTTGAATATTTGATGATAAAAATTGCAATTAAATTTTTTGAGATTATAATTATTCTCGCTCGGAGAAATAATTGTCCCCGCAACAATCCTTACTCCGAGTGAATAAACATTTGAACAAAGCTGGTCGCAGTGATGATCATCATACAAATTATCAACGGGGTCCTAAAAAGAAAGATAGTTCACCCCCTCCAAGGTGAGAACATATCTGGATGCAAAAATAATTCTTACGGATCACTTTCATCTTCAACTTCCATCTGTCCACTCTGTAACAAAATAGGATAGAGGTTAACCCAGACTTAGTTATATTTGAATTATTTGCACACGTTGTGCCTCACTCGCCTGATTAGCATGTATTAATGAATCAACAATTATAATATATTTCAAGAACAATCATAAAAGAAAAAAACAGGACAAACAGGAAAATAGGATGACTGTATGAACAAATTGTCAAGAATAGTTAAGCAATTTCACATCATTTTCAAGTCATTCATTCATTCATTCATTCATTCATTCAATCAATCAATCAATCAATCAATCAATCAATCAATCAATCAATCAATCAATCAATCAATCAATCAATCAATCAATCAATCAATCAATCAATCAATCAATCAATCAATCAATCAATCAATCAATCAATCAATCAATCAAGCAATCAATTAACAAATCAATCAATCAATCAGTCACTCAGGCAATGAGTGAGTGGATTGGTGGGTGGATGGGTTGGTGGGTGGATAGGTTGGTGGTTGGATAGGTTGGTGATTGGGTGGATTGGTGGATAGATGGGTTGGTGGGTGGGTAGATTGGTAGGTAGATGTGTTGGTGGGTGGATGTATAGATGATGATGATGTACAGATGATGATGTGAGGGTGGGGGTGATAGGGCATGGTGATAGGGCATGGTGGATGAGTTGGTGGATTGGTGGGTGAGTGTATTTGTGGGTGGATGGGTTGGAGGGTAGATTGTCGGGTGGTGGATTGGTGGATGGATGGGTTGGAGGGTGGATTGGTGGGTGTATGAGCTGGCGGGTGGGTAAATTGGTGGGTGGATCGGTTGGTGAGTGTGTAGATTGGTGCGTGGATGGATTGGTGGGTGGGTGGATGGAATGGTGAGTGGATGGATTGGTGGTTGGGTGGAATGGTGGATCGATGGGTTGGTGAGTGGGTGGATTGGTTGGTGGGGGAATTGGTGAGTGGGTAGATTGGTGCGTGGATAGGTTGGCGGGTGGGTAGATGGGTTGGCGGGTGGGTAGATTGTGGGTAGATTGGTTGGTGGTAGATGGGTTGGTGGGTGGGTGGATTGGTGGGTGGATGGGTTGGTGAGTGGGTAGATTTTTAATATGATGGGTTGGTGGTTTGGTAGATTGGTAAGTGGATGGATTGGTGAATGGGTAGATTGTTGGTATGATGTATTGGTGGATAGATTGGTTGATGGATAAGTTGGCGGGCTGGTAGATTGGTGGGTTGATGGGTTGGCGGGTGGGTAGAATGGTGGGTAGATGGGTTGGCGGGTGGGTAGATGGGTTGGCGGGTGGGTAGAAAGGTGGGTAGATGGGTTGGCGGGTGGGTAGATGGGTTGGCGGGTGGGTAGAATGGTGGGTAGATGGGTTGGCGGGTGGGTAGATGGGTTGGCGGGTGGGTAGAAAGGTGGGTAGATGGGTTGGCGGGTGGGTAGATGGGTTGGCGGGTGGGTAGAATGGTGCGTAGATGGGTTGGCGGGTGGTTAGAATGGTGGGTAGATGGGTTGGCGGGTGGGTCGAATGGTGCGTAGATGGGTTGGCGGGTGGGTAAATGGTGGGTAGATGGGTTGGCGGGTGGGTAGAATGGTGCGTAGATGGGTTGGCGGGTGGGTAGAATGGTGAGTAGATGGGTTGGCGGGTGGGTAGAATGGTGAGTAGATGGGTTGGCGGGTGGGCAAATGGTGGGTAGATGGGTTGGCGGGCGGGTAGAATGGTGAGTAGATGGGTTGGCGGGTGGGTAGAATGGTGCGTAGATGGGTTGGCGGGTGGGTAGAATGGTGAGTGGATGGGTTAGCGGGTGGGTAGAATAGTGAATAGATGGGTTGGCGGGTGGGTAGAATGGTGAGTAGATGGGTTGGCGGGTGGATGGAATGGTGCGTAGATGGGTTGGCGGGTGGGTAGAATAGTGAGTAGATGGGTTGGCGGGTGGGTAGAATGGTGCGTAGATGGGTTGCCGGGTGGGTAGAATGGTGAGTAGATGGGTTGGCGTGTGGGTAGAATAGTGCGTAGATGGGTTGGCGGGTGGGTAGAATGGTGGGTAGATGGGTTGGCGGGTGGGTAGAATGGTGAGTAGATGGGTTGGCGGGTAGGTAGAATAGTGAGTAGATGGGTTGGCGGGTGGGTAGAATGGTGCGTAGATGGGTTGGCGGGTGGGTAGAATAGTGAGTAGATGGGTTGGCGGGTGGGTAGAATGGTGCGTAGATGGGTTGGCGGGTGGGTAGAATAGTGAGTAGATGGGTTGGCGGGTGGGTAGAATGGTGCGTAGATGGGTTGGCGGGTGGGTAGAATAGTGAGTGGATGGGTTGGCGGGTGGGTAGAATGGTGCGTAGATGGGTTGGCGGGTGGGTAGAATAGTGAGTAGATGGGTTGGCGGGTGCGTAAATGGTGAGTAAATGGGTTGGCGGGTGGGTAGAATGGTGCGTAGATGGGTTGGCAGGTGGGTAGAATGGTGAGTAGATGGGTTGGCGGGTGGGTAGAATGGTGCGTAGATGGGTTGGCGGGTGGGTAGAATAGTGAGTAGATGGGTTGGCGGGTGGGTAGAATGGTGCGTAGATGGGTTGGCGGGTGGGTAGAATAGTGAGTAGATGGGTTGGCGGGTGGGTAAATGGTGAGTAGATGGGTTGGCGGGTGGGTAGAATGGTGCGTAGATGGGTTGGCGGGTGGGTAGAATGGTGAGTAGATGGGTTGGCGGGTGGGTAGAATGGTGCGTAGATGGGTTGGCGGGTGGGTAGAATAATGAGTAGATTGGTTGGCGGGTGGGTAGAATGGTGAGTAGATGGGTTGGCGGGTGGGTAGAATAGTGAGTAGATGGGTTGGCGGGTGGGTAGAATGGTGAGTAGATGGGTTGGCGGGTGGGTAGAATTGTGCGTAGATGGGTTGGCGGGTGGGTAGAATGGTGAGTAGATGGGTTGGCGGGCGGGTAGAATGGTGCGTAGATGGGTTGGCGGGTGGGTAGAATGGTGCGTAGATGGGTTGGCGGGTGGGTAGAATGGTGCGTAGATGGGTTGGCGGTAGGATAGAATGGTGAGTAGATGGGTTGGCGGGTGGGTAGAATGGTGAGTAGATGGGTTGGCGGGTGGGTAGAATGGTGAGTGGATGGGTTGGCGAGTGGGTAGAATGGTGCGTAGATGGGTTGGCGGGTGGGTAGAATGGTGAGTAGATGGGTTGGCGGGTGGGTAGAATGGTGAGTAGATGGGTTGACGGGTGGGTAGAATGGTGCGTAAATGGGTTAGCGGGTGGGTAGAATGGTGCGTAGATGGGTTGGCGGGTGGGTAGAATAGTGAGTAGATGGGTTGGCGGGTGGGTAGAATGGTGAGTAGATGGGTTGGCGGGTGGGTAGAATAGTGAGTAGATGGGTTGGCGGGTGGGTAGAATGGTGAGTAGATGGGTTGGCGGGTGGGTAGAATTGTGCGTAGATGGGTTGGCGGGTGGGTAGAATGGTGAGTAGATGGGTTGACGGGTGGGTAGAATGGTGCGTAGATGGGTTGGCGGGTGGGTAGAATGGTGCGTAGATGGGTTGGCGGGTGGGTAGAATGGTGCGTAGATGGGTTGGCGGGTGGGTAGAATGGTGAGTAGATGGGTTGGCGGGTGGGTAGAATGGTGAGTAGATGGGTTGGCGGGTGGGTAGAATGGTGCGTAGATGGGTTGGCGGGTGGGTAGAATGGTGAGTAGATGGGTTGGCGGGTGGGTAGAATGGTGAGTAGATGGGTTGGCGGGTGGGTAGAATGGTGAGTAGATGGGTTGGCGGGTGGGTAGAATGGTGCGTAAATGGGTTAGCGGGTGGGTAGAATGGTGCGTAGATGGGTTGGCGGGTGGGTAGAATAGTGAGTAGATGGGTTGGCGGGTGGGTAGAATGGTGAGTAGATGGGTTGGCGGGTGGGTAGAATAGTGAGTAGATGGGTTGGCGGGAGGGTAGAATGGTGAGTAGATGGGTTGGCGGGTGGGTAGAATGGTGAGTAGATGGGTTGGCGGGTGGGTAGAATAGTGAGTAGATGGGTTGGCGGGTGGGTAGAATGGTGAGTAGATGGGTTGGCGGGTGGGTAGAATGGTGCGTAGATGGGTTGGCGGGTGGGTAGAATGGTGAGTAGATGGGTTGGCGCGTGGGTAGAATGGTGCGTAGATGGGTTGGCGGGTGGGTAGAATAGTGAGTAGATGGGTTGGCGGGTGGGTAGAATGGTGCGTAGATGGGTTGGCGGGTGGGTAGAATGGTGAGTAGATGGGTTGGCGGGTGGGTAGAATGGTGCGTAGATGGGTTGGCGGGTGGGTAGAATGGTGCGTAGATGGGTTGGCGGGTGGGTAGAATGGTGCGTAGATGGGTTGGCGGGTGGGTAGAATGGCGCGTAGATGGGTTGGCGGGTGGGTAGAATAGTGAGTAGATGGGTTGGCGGGTGGGTAGAATGTTGAGTAGATGGGTTGGCGGGTGGGTAGAATGGTGCGTAGATGGGTTGGCGGGTGGGTAGAATAGTGAGTAGATGGGTTGGCGGGTGGGTAGAATGGTGCGTAGATGGGTTGGCGGGTGGGTAGAATAGTGAGTAGATGAGTTGGCGGGTGGGTAGAATGGTGAGTAGATGGGTTGGCGGGTGGGTAGAATGGTGAGTAGATGGGTTGGCAGGTGGGTAGAATGGTGCGTAGATGGGTTGGCGGGTGGGTAGAATGGTGAGTAGATGGGTTGGCGGGTGGGTAGAATGGTGAGTAGATGGGTTGGCGGGTGGGTAGAATGGTGGGTAGATGGGTTGGCGGGTGGGTAGATTGTGGGTAGATTGGTTGGTGGTAGATGGGTTGGTGAGTGGGTGGATTGGTGGGTGGATGGATTGGTGGATGGATTGGTGGGTAGATGGGTTGATGAGTGGGTAGATTTTTAATATGATGGGTTGGTGGGTGGGTAGAATGGTAAGTGGATGGATTGGTGAGTGGGTAGATTGTTGGTATGATGGGTTGGTGGGTGGGTAGATTGGTGGGAGGATGGATTAGTGGGTGGATTGGTGGGTGGATGGGTTGGTGGGTGGGCGGATTGATGGGTGGATGGGTTGGTGGGTAGATGGATTGGTGACTGGGTGGAATGGTGTGTGGATGGGTTGGCGGGTGGGTAGATTGGTGGGTGAATGGATTGGTGAGTGGGTAGATTGTTGGTATGATAGTTTAGTGGATGGATTGGTGGGTGGATGGGTTGGTGGGTGGGTGGATTGGTGGGTGGATGGGTTGGTGGGTGGGCGGATTGATGGGTGGATGGGTTGGTGGGTAGATGGATTGGTGACTGGGTGGAATGGTGTGTGGATGGGCTGGCGGGTGGGTAGATGGGTGGGTGAATGGATTGGTGAGTGGGTAGATTGTTGGTATGATGGGTTGGTGGGTGGGTAGATTGGTGGGAGGATGGATTAGTGGGTGGATTGGTAGATGGATTGGTGGGTGGGTGGATTGGTGGGTGGATTGGTGGGTAGATGGGTTGGTGGGTGTATTGGTGGGTGGGTGGATTGGTGAATGGATTGGTGGGTGGGTGGATTGGTGGGTGGGTGGATTGGTGGGTGGATGGGTTGGTGGATGGGTAGATTCGTGGGAGGATGCATTAGTGGGTGGATTGGTAGATGGATTGGTGGGTGGGTGGATTGGTGGGTGGATTGGTGGGTAGATGGGTTGGTGGGTGGATTGGTGGGTGGGTGGATTGGTGAATGGATTGGTGGGTGGGTGGATTGGTGGGTGGGTGGATTGGTGGGTGGATGGGTTGGTGGGTGAGTATTTTGGTGGGTAGATTGGTTGGTGGGTGGATTGGTGGTGGGTGGATTTGTGGGTGAGTAGATTGGTGGGTGGGTGGATTGGTGGGTGAGTATTTTGGTGGGTAGATTGGTTGGTGGGTGGATTGGTGGTGGGTGGATTTGTGGGTGAGTAGATTGGTGGGAGGGTGGATTGGTGGGTGAGTGGTGGATGGATGAGTTGCTGGGTGGGTGGATTGGTGGATGGATGGGTTGGTTGGTCGGTGGATTGGTGGATGAATGGGTTGGTGGGTGAGTAGATTGGTGCGTGGATGGATTGGTGGGTGGATGGATTGGTGGGTGGATGGATTGGTGGGTGGATGGATTGGTGGGTGGATGGACTGGTGGGTGGATGGATTGGTGGGTGGATGGATTGGTGGGTGGATTGATGGGTGGATGGGTGAGTGGGTTGGTGGGTAGTTGGACTGGCGGGAGGATGGGTTGGTGGATATGTTGATTGGTGTATGGATGGATAGTAGGATGAATTAATTGATGTATATTCTTGTTAAACACCACATATAGTAACTGCTTACTTTTCAAGTAAAAACCTACCTGATTAGATGTATTAGGACACATCATGTAGGCTCCTTCCTCACCATCGGCACTGACTCTTGTTTGATTGGTGGGAGGATGGATTAGTGGGTGGATTGGTAGATGGATTGGTGGGTGGGTGGATTGGTGGGTGGATTGGTGGGTAGATGGGTTGGTGGGTGTATTGGTGGGTGGGTGGATTGGTGAATGCATTGGTGGGTGGGTGGATTGGTGGGTGGGTGGATTGGTGGGTGGATGGGTTGGTGGATGGGTAGATTGGTGGGAGGATGCATTAGTGGGTGGATTGGTAGATGGATTGGTGGGTGGGTGGATTGGTGGGTGGATTGGTGGGTAGATGGGTTGGTGGGTGGATTGGTGAATGGATTGGTGGGTGGGTGGATTGGTGGGTGGGTGGATTGGTGGGTGGATGGGTTGGTGGGTGAGTATTTTGGTGGGTAGATTGGTTGGTGGGTGGATTGGTGGTGGGTGGATTTGTGGGTGAGTAGATTGGTGGGTGGGTGGATTGGTGGGTGAGTATTTTGGTGGGTAGATTGGTTGGTGGGTGGATTGGTGGTGGGTGGATTTGTGGGTGAGTAGATTGGTGGGTGGGTGGATTGGTGGGTGAGTGGTGGATGGATGAGTTGCTGGGTGGGTGGATTGGTGGATGGATGGGTTGGTTGGTCGGTGGATTGGTGGATGAATGGGTTGGTGGGTGAGTAGATTGGTGCGTGGATGGATTGGTGGGTGGATGGATTGGTGGGGGGATGGATTGGTGGGTGGATGGATTGGTGGGTGGATGGATTGGTGGGTGGATGGATTGGTGGGTGGATGGATTGGTGGGTGGATTGATGGGTGGATGGGTGAGTGGGTTGGTGGGTAGTTGGACTGGCGGGAGGATGGGTTGGTGGATATGTTGATTGGTGTATGGATGGATAGTAGGATGAATTAATTGATGTATATTCTTGTTAAACACCACATATAGTAACTGCTTACTTTTCAAATAAAAACCTACCTGATTAGATGTATTAGGACACATCATGTAGGCTCCTTCCTCACCATCGGCACTGACTCTTGTCGGGAAATTATTGGCGGCTCCTGGTAACTGAACCTGTTCAAATAGCACCTGCTTAATCCTGTCGAGCCACCCCTGGTCTGTTGTATAATCTTCTGAAACCTCCTCAATTTCAGCGGTGTCTAAGTTAGTGCATTGTTTTAATATATCTTCTACCTCAACTCCAACAGCCACAGGAATAAAACGCTTCTTTGGACCTGTGTGATTTTCTAATAAATACAAAAATGCAGACTTGTTCTGATATTTTCTAAATTGGGACTTTAGAAATGGCTCATCAAAGACACATATAGTGTATTGAGATTTTTTTACCGCTTCGGCAAATCCATCAAACATATCCAGATTTGGGGGAGCATCGCGATCCGCTATATATCCCTTTACTCCTTGTTCAACGTTCTCTAACTCCTTACATAGATATTCTGCGAACCGGCGGGACGGGTCGCCAACTCTTTTTCTGGTTCTCTCGTAGAGAATGTGGAATTTATATTCATAGCTCTGTCTGTCACTCATCTTACCCAATCTCAGTATTCACTTTGTAATGACAGGACAAAACAAAGTGTAACAGTGTCAGTAATAGTCTGCTAGTTATTGGGTAAATATCCCGCGTGTAACAGTAAAATGACCGTAATTAGGAGCTCAACTAGTGCGCTTACTCCGGTAACAATGTGTGAGCGACCTCTGCTTGGCGTCTTACTCAAATAGCTCGGGATGGTTATACAGGATGGTTGTACAGGATGGTTATACAGGATGGTTACAGTTCGGTGAGAATATAGAATATAATTGTTAATGTCTGGTTGATGAGGACAGTAAGGGGGCCACCATTCAATTTCCAGGGGGGGGAGGCGCTGAAGTTTTTTTTTAATAAATAATTTCGGGCGGACTCTGCTTGAAATAAATATTTAGGCTACTTCAAGAACTGACCGTGACAAAAAATCCAGCCCCCCCCCCCTTCCCTAGAGATTGAATGGTGGCTCTGTAAAGCCCGGTACACACGGTGAGATTATATCATACGATATGTCTTATGAGATTATTCTTATAAAATATCTCGCATGAGATTGTCTGTGCACACGGTAAGATTATATTTTACGACATTCGCTTGGACATGTGCATTCTGGGGTTTTCCAGACTCTGGACCAAACTACACTTTCAAAATTATAAAAATGGTGGCACACAGCAAGGTTGCACTGTTAATAAATCGATTTGCTGCGACGGCAGCGGCGGAACGTTATAAGCATCCCTGTAATACTTATCGTGTTCATGATATTCAGACATACCATGCTTAGTTTTGTGAGTCATGTATTGAATTAATAACAATAAATGAAATTAAAATATAGTTAAAACAACTTTATATAACATATAGTGGATTTGGAATAATTTGCTTATCGATAATTTATCGCGGTCGTAAAATGCCATTTTTACAACCTTTCGGCCACCAAAATTTTTGGTTAATGTTTTGATAATTTGTGCTAAGGGTTCATATAAGAAGATAAAATCATCAAACCTATGTTGTCAGGGGGGTGCAGAATTTTTTTATTTCTAGGCCTTATTTAGAGATCATCCCCAGGACTATTATGTTGTCTACGATTGTAAAGAAACGACGTGAAAGACAAGCCGCAAAAGGACGAACTATTTGGGTTCGAGAATGAATTAATAAAAATAGGAGTGAACTCAAGTGCCTTCCACGTATTACAAAAAAGAGCTTGAAGACCAAGCCTCAAGAGTCATGCAGGATTTTTTTGGGACTGAACAAAGCTTGAAAGCACGTGGATAAATCTAGGACACATCCCGGCAAACACGATGCTTCCAGCCAACGTAGTTTTATTGTTGGCCCGTCATCCTAGACGTCGGACCGACATTAAAACACCATTTGTTTATTGTCATGTGTTTGCTGGTATGGCCACAATGAACATATACAGTACTCATCATGTACAATATAGGTATATATAGTAGGTGGTTGGGTGCTTCATGGGGCATCTAAATTCGATTAAGATAGCGGCGCCTCTGATCTTGTCTCAGGGAAATTGATCATGCAGAATTTCCGAACGACATCTTTTGGGTCATAAAATTGTGCCTTAAGCACGGTACACACGGTGAGATTCACCATCCAACTTATCGTTTGAGACAAATCTCATGAGATAATCTCACCGTGTGTACCGGGCTTAGGGATGCTACAGAACACGTGACATTAGCCCACACTGTTAGATTAATGTTGGGCCAGTGTCGCAGACGATGAGCCAACATTGATCCAGCACAAGGTCAACGTTTCCTGTTTATAATGGGTTGATCATAGCCCCAGTGGCTGATACAGGTTTCAGCCACAGATTGACCACGTACAAAATCGTGGGACATTTATTTGGACTGTCATATTTGAATATATCGGGGACTAATCAGGTCGAAAATATTTTTTCTAGAATCAGAAACATTTCAGTCCCATGCCCGCATGCTCAGCTCAGAGGTCGCAAAGTCAATAAAAAGTTATGGACATTTTTCGGACCTTGGGGTCGAGATCGCTCTCAGTGACCGCAATGTTTCGGGTAAAGCAAATACATCAATCCACGGTCTCGGAGAGGACGATACGGCTAGGTTGATCATAGCTATGGATCAGTGATCAACGGTTATTAAATTCCGCTTTTTTTGGCAGTGGCGGATTCAGAGGGCGGGGCGCGCACACCCCCCCCTCCCCCCTAGTTGAGGGTCAGAAAAACAAAAAAAAAATATACTTGGAACGAAATATGGTCTAGAAATAAGAATGCGTCATTTAAGGCCTTAGATTTAAAAAAATTCCGGACCCCTCTACAGCATCTAATTGCCATCTGTGTTATATATAAATTCTTGCAAAAATTGGCGCCCTCCCCCCCTGTCTGTCAATTCCTGGGTCCGCCCCTGGTGACTGCTACAGTGAATTTGAGGTTGTTTGTATCTCCTGGTTATAGCAGGGATTTGTAAACTACCCATGGTTATCCAGGCTGGAGGATGGTTATAGCTCGGTGATGCAAGTTTACGGCGCGGGATCGCTTTAGAGACGTCAGAATATGCCGACTTTAGACGTTAGCTTCTGACGTCTAAAGTCATTCTCCACACATAAATGTCGCTATAATCTCTGAGGCCAGAATGGTCTAAATAGACCGGCTTCAGATGGAGCAATTAGGTGCCACCTGTGATGGACATTAATGACATAAGGTTTTTTTGAATCCTTATGATGTGTCTGAACATAAAAATTCAGGTAAACGTGCATCCCCGGCTGCGTTTGGCCAAAATAGGCTAATATATTCAAAATGGCCGCCAAATTATCAAATTTGTGAAAAGAGGATATATTGGCCATAAACATTCATTGATATATGACTGAAGCCATAATATACCCTTGTCAAACTTGCATCAACATGTTTTTATTATAACAGACAAAAAAAAAATGGCTGCTAAAATACTGACAAAATGGCGGCCAAAATGGCTAAAAGTGGAGGAAAAATGTGTACTGGCTATATTATGGCTGTCGGTAAGGTGTCACACGGAAGGGGAATTTAGTCCACTATTATTTTCACATAGCTGGACTACTCAGAGGCCAGAATCAACCTGTTGATCAGGTAACTGACGCTGCTTTACTGAAATATGGCCAAAAATGTACATTACATATGTGCGATTTTGATAAATGAGCGTATTTCACATTTTCGCCCACCGAGTAGTCAAATTTTGAGCTATATCAATATGTTTAATATCAATAGAAAGCTACTGACACAGGCGTTCACATGGATTTAAAATATTTTGTGTCCGATCATTGACAAATGCATAAGAGAGCTTTAAGTTGATATTTTAACCCTTAATTTCACCTATTTTTCAAGTAAATAGTCAAAATATTTTTCTCTCAGCTGCTTCTTGTATGGTATAAATGTTTAGTTTTGATTCAAACATTCTAGAACTATTGTTTACTTAAAATAAACCAATTTGAAATAAAAAATAATGAGTTACGTGAACATATTACATATTGGTTGGACGTAAAATTTTCACACTTATCTCTCGGTTCGGGAAAATTGACAGTGTTTCACATTTTTGCCCATTGAGTACCCAAATTTAAAAATGTATCAAAATCTTTGATATTAATTGAAATTCACTATCGAGGGCTTTAACGTGGATATGTAATATCACAGAATAAGTCATCACAGACACTTTAAAAGTTATCTCAGCAATTACAAAAGTGATTTTGACCACTGAAGAAGTGATCACGGCGACTTTAAAAGTTATCTCAGCCACTACAAAAGTGATCTTGGCCAGTGAAGAAGTGATCACAGCCACATTAAAGGTCATCCCAGCCATTACAAAGGTGATCTTGGCCACAAACAAACTGGTGTCAAATATCTAAAATATCTAAGCCACTGCAAAGTGATATTGGCCACTGAAAAACTGATCACAGCCACTTTAAAAGTTATCTTAGCCGCCACAAAAGTGATTTTGGCCACTAACAATCTTATGTCAGCCCATAAAAAAGTGATCTCGGTCTTCGCAAGAGTGATCTTGATCACTGAAGAAAGGGCTGAGATAACCTTTAAAACGGTTGTAATCACTTCTTTAGTGGTCAAGATCACTTTTTTAATAGTTTAAATAATTTTTAAAGTGGATATGACCACTTTCTCAATGACCAAGATCACTTTGTAGAGGCTTAGATAACTTTTTCAGTGGCTGACACCAGTTTGTTAGTGGCCAAGATCAGTAGATGAGATAAATTTCAAAATGGCTGTGATCACTTCTTCAGCGGCCAAGATAACTTTTGTAGTAGCTGAGATAATTTTTAAAAATGGGTGTGATCACTTCTTCAGTGGTCAAGATCACTATTGTAGTGGCTTGGATAATTTTCGAAGTGGCTGTGATCACTTCTTCAGTGGTCCTGTTGGTATTCGCTAAAAAACGTTGTAAATTGTTCTAATGGAGAGATAAAATACTAACTTAGCGCTTTGTTGTACATTTCGTATTTACCAGAAATCAAAGGTATGCAACCAAGTTAACTTCTTTGATAGTAACTTTCAACTGATATCAAAGATGTTGTACATTTTTTAAATTTTGGTACTCATTGGGCAGAAATGTCCAAACAAAAAAGTGTGTACTATGTTAGAATAATTCATTAGTTTTTATTCCTACAAAAATCTCCTGAGAAAAAAGTATTTTGACTACGTACTTAAAAAGTATGACAAATAGTTAAAATTAATACCAAATTATAGCTCTCTTGTGCATGATCGGACACAACATATTTACATCCATGTGAGAGCCTGTGTCAATAGATTTATATTGATATTAAATATATTGATATAACTCAAAATTAGACTACTCAGTGTGCAATAAACGTGAGATATGGTCAATTTTCCCAAGCCTGAAGAAAAGCGAGCAAATTTTACGTCTGAACAAAAAACATGTAATATGCTCATATACTCATTATTTCTATTCCAAATGTGTTTATTTCAAGTAAACAATAGTTCTAGAACATGTTTGAATCAACACTAAACATTTATATCATACAAAAATTAGCTGAGAGAAAAGTATTTTGACTATTTACTAAAACAGTATTAAAAATAGGTAAAATTAAGGGTTAAAATACAAACTTAAAGCTTTCTTTTGCATTTTTCAATTATGAGACACAGCATATTTCAAATACATGCATATGTTGGCCGGTGCCAGTAGCTTTGCATTGATATCAAATATACTGATATAGCTCAAAATTTGACTACTCATTGGGCAAAAATGTAAGCCACAGTCAATTTTCCCGAGGCTGAAGAAAAGTGCGCTAATTTTTACGTCTAACCCAAAACGCATGTAACATGTTCACATAACTCATTTTTTTTTATCCCAAATGGATTTATTTAAAGTAAACGATAGTTCTAGAGCATGTTTGAGTCAAAATTAAACATTTATACCTCACAAAACTCAGCTGAGAGAAAAGTATTTTGACAATTTACTGAAAAAGTTTGAAAAATAAATAAAATATTTTAAATCCATGTGAACGCCTGTGTCAGTAGCTTTCTATTGATATTAAATATATTGATATCTAGCTCAAAATTTGACTACTCGGTGGGCGAAAATGTGTAATACGCTCGATATCTTAAAATCGCACATATGTAATGTACATTTTTGGCCATATTTCAGTAAAGCAGCGTCAGTTACCTGATCAACAGGTGCCCAGCTATGTGAAAATAATAGTGGCCTAAACTCCCCTTCCGGGTGACACCTTACCGACAGCCATAATATAGCCAGTACACATTTTTTCTTCCAATTTTAGCCATTTTGGCCGCCATTTTGTCAGTATTTCAGCGGCCATTTTGTTTTTTTTGGTCTGTTATAATAAAAACAAGGGTATGTTATGGCTTCAGTCATATATCAATGAATGTTTAAGGCCAATATATCATTTTTTCACAAATTTGATAATTTAGCGGCCATTTTGAATATATTAGCCTATTTTAGACAAACGCAGCCGGAGATGCACGTTTACCTGAATTGTTATGTTCACACACATCATATGGATGCAAAAAAAACATATGGCATTAATGTCCATATCATTATTAGAGGTAAAAATAAGACTGAAATATGGTTAATATGTTTGTAAGGTGCCTTGTGGACGTCTTGTTGGCTGTAAAAATCCCAGCAAACACATGATGTTCACCCAGTGTTTGGTTTAATGTTGGTACACCGTCTACGACGCTGGCGCAACATCAAACCAACACATGCAGCGCCATGTCCGTCTGCTTCAGTGGTTTCCGCTGTTTGTCGGCAATTGATATCGGGTAGGCTACAATGATCATGATTACGAACGAAATGAGATGCGTTTATTGGCTTTGTAAAATGTGTAAAATTTAAAAAAATGTATTATTCCAAGTAGATAGGGGAACTTAGTATGGATTGTTATGAGTTCAGATAATTATATCGGGACGATGGGGATTGCAATGGTAGACTGTCACACCAGTCATGCCGAAGTCTCGGGTTCGATCTCAGCTGTCGCAGATTGTGGGCCAGCATTGGACCAGCATTGGGTTAACGTCGTGTTTGCTTGAAGTGACCCCGTGGGATGAGACATTTTCAATGTTGTCAATTTTGAAAATTTAATCTATATGAAGCTATATAACCTACTGATCTTAACTGAAAATACGAAAAAGTCAAAAAACAATTTTAAAGCACCGAAAAAGAGTGGAATAGTTTTTTTCCCAGGTCTTATATTGCCATGTAAACAAAACAAGTCAGCAATAGACAGCACTTTACACATATTCCCACGTATCAGACGGTAAGATCAGAGCAGTCGCCGCTAATTGGTGTCTTATAGTCTGGACACGGGAGGACACACCTGCAGCACTGATGGTCTACCCAACGCTGGGCCGATGCCACCAGCATGTGGCACAATGCTGTGAAAACATTCAATCGTCCTTCAGGTATACAAATAGTTTGTTTGGGTTACTTCTGGTTTCATAGAAATGTTGATTAAAAATATTTGTAAAAATATGAAAATTCTGAAAAAAATAAAAACATGATCCTCGTGATACAACACTTCAGTACGGAATTAAAAACGAAAATTGATGTCATCCCAAGGAGCTGCTTTAATACATAGTCTCTACCAAGAAATTTAGGCTATATAAAGTTCGTGTCTCTACTGTCCACAGGAGCCATTTAATAACATTAAATACAAAGGCCATTGACACTACATCTATTAGCTATCAACATTTATGGTTATGCTGCTGGAGGGGAGACATCTCCAGTTTTTTTGTTCACAAAAAACTAGACCCTTCTAGTTTGTAAATAAACCATTACAGTCATACTTCTTTTCAAAAATGTCTTTTCGCACAATCTGTGCAGCTCTGACTAAATTGATTGCATCTCTATCCATGGCATTGCCTATTGCACATTGAATGGCACCACCAATGTCCTTCTCAAGCAAAATCGATAAATGCCGAAAGTTAAATCCATAGACAAATACTACGGAGAACCATTAGTGTCAAACATATTCGAGTTAATATTAAAAACAAATAATATAAATAATATAATAATCAACGCTAATTTCACACAAAAACACTACAAAAATACAAAAATTTTGTTAGCTTACAGAAAAAGTTTACATAAGTAATTTACATGTAGGCCTATAAACAAACACACGAAATGAACGAGATTACATCAACCCTTTAAGCCCTTACGATGATTAAAGCATCATTTTACACCATTGAAAACATACTTGATTTTCTCACAAATAAAGGTTTTAGAAGGACAATTTCGATGAAATTGTTCTATAAATACATGGTAATTTTCTTAAATTTCTCACCCACATCAAATCATCTTCATCCACTACAAGTCGAGAATTGCGACAGCCACTGCGGCTTGTAGTGGATGAAGATGACAATGATAAATTCAGGCCTCAAAGGGTTAATCGATGAGATAACATGATGTAGTAGGCCTAATATAAGGATCACCAATGATTATGACTAACCATCACACCAATTAGCCGCCAGTCATTATGCACATGTACGGGGGATGACAATGATTATGACTAACCACCACACAAATTAGCCGCCAGTCATTATGCACATGTACGGGGGATGACAATGATTATGACTAACCACCACACAAATTAGCCGCCAGTCATTATCCACATGTACGGGGGATGACAATGATTATGACTAACCACCACACAAATTAGCCGCCAGTCATTATGCACATGTACGGGGGATGACAATGATTATGACTAACCACCACACAAATTAGCCGCCAGTCATTATGCACATGTACGGGGGATGACAATGATTATGACTAACCACCACACCAATTAGCCGCCAGTCATTATCCACATGTACGGGGGATGACAATGATTATGACTAACCACCACACCAATTAGCCGCCAGTCATTATGCACATGTACGGGGAATGACAATGATTGTGACTAACCACCACACCAATTAGCCGCCAGTCATTATGCACATGTACGGGGAATGACAATGATTATGACTAACCACCACACCAATTAGCCGCCAGTCATTATGCACATGTAGGGGGAATGACAATGATTATGACTAACCACCACACCAATTAGCCGCCAGTCATTATGCACAAGTACGGGGGATGACAATGATTATGACTAACCACCACACCAATTAGCCGCCAGTCATTATGCACAAGTACGGGGGATGACAATGATTATGACTAACCACCACACCAATTAGCCGCCAGTCATTATGCACATGTACGGGGGATGACAATGATTATGACTAACCACCACACCAATTAGCCGCCAGTCATTATGCACATGTACGGGGGATGACAATGATTATGACTAACCACCACACCAATTAGCCGCCAGTCATTATGCACATGTACGGGGGATGACAATGATTATGACTAACCACCACACCAATTAGCCGCCAGTCATTATGCACATGTACGGGGGATGACAATGATTATGACTAACCACCACACCAATTAGCCGCCAGTCATTATGCACATGTACGGGGGATGACAATGATTATGACTAACCACCACACAAATTAGCCGCCAGTCATTATGCACAAGTACGGGGGATGACAATGATTATGACTAACCACCACACCAATTAGCCGCCAGTCATTATGCACATGTACGGGGGATGACAATGATTATGACTAACCACCACACCAATTAGCCGCCAGTCATTATGCACATGTACGGGGGATGACAATGATCATGACTAACCACCACACCAATTAGCCGCCAGTCATTATGCACATGTACGGGGGATGACAATGATTATGACTAACCACCACACCAATTAGCCGCCAGTCATTATGCACATGTACTGGGGATGACAATGATTATGACTAACCACCACACCAATTAGCCGCCAGTCATTATGCACACGTACGGGGGATGACAATGATTATGACTAACCACGACACCAATTAGCTGCCAGTCATTATGCACATGTACGGGGGATGACAATGATTATGACTAACCACCACACAAATTAGCCGCCAGTCATCATGCACACGTACGGGGGATGAAAATGATCATGACTAACCACCACACCAATTAGCCGCCAGTCATTATGCACATGTACTGGGGATGACAATGATTATGACTAACCACCACACCAATTAGCCGCCAGTCATTATGCACATGTACGGGGGATGACAATGATTATGACTAACCACCACACCAATTAGCCGCCAGTCATTATGCCCATGTACGGGGGATGACAATGATTATGACTAACCACGACACCAATTAGCCGCCAGTCATTATGCACATGTACGGGGGATGACAATGATCATGACTAACCACCACACCAATTAGCCGCCAGTCATTATGCACATGTACAGGGGATGACAATGCTTATGACTAACCACCACACCAATTAGCCGCCAGTCATTAGGTACATGTACGGGGGATGACAATGATTATGACTAACCACCACACCAATTAGCCGCCAGTCATTATGCACATGTATGGGGGATGACAATGATTATGACTAACCACCACACCAATTAGCCGCCAGTCATTATGCACATGTACTGGGGATGACAATGATTATGACTAACCACCACACCAATTAGCCGCCAGTCATTATGCACATGTACGGGGGATGACAATGATTATGACTAACCACCACACCAATTAGCCGCCAGTCATTAGGTACATGTACGGGGGATGACAATGATTATGACTAACCACCACACCAATTAGCCGCCAGTCATTATGCACATGTACGGGGGATGACAATGATCATGACTAACCACCACACAAATTAGCCGCCAGTCATTATGCACATGTACGGGGGATGACAATGATTATGACTAACCACCACACAAATTAGCCGCCAGTCATTATGCACATGTACGGAGGGATGACAATGATTATGACTAACCACCACACCAATTAGCCGCCAGTCATTATGCACATGTACGGGGGATGACAATGATCATGACTAACCACCACACCAATTAGCCGCCAGTCATTATGCAGATGTACGGGGGATGACAATGATTATGACTAACCACCACACCAATTAGCCGCCAGTCATTATTCACATGTACGGGGGATGACAATGATTATAACCTAACCACCACACAAATTAGCCGCCAGTCATTATGCACATGTACGGGGGATGACAATGATTATGACTAACCACCACATCAATTAGCCGCCAGTCATTATGCACATGTACGGGGGATGACAAATTATGACTAACCACGACACCAATTAGCCGTCAGTCATCATGCACATGTACGGGGGATGACAATGATTATAACCTAACCACCACACAAATTAGCCGCCAGTCATTATGCACATGTACGGGGGATGACAATGATTATGACTAACCACCACACCAATTAGCCGCCAGTCATTATGCACATGTACGGGGGATGACAATGATCATAACTAACCACCACACAAATTAGCCGCCAGTCATTATCCACATGTACGGGGGATGACAATGATTATATCTAACCACCACACCAATTAGCCGCCAGTCATTATGCACATGTACGGGGGATGACAATGATCATAACTAACCACCACACAAATTAGACGCCAGTCATTATCCACATGTACGGGGGATGACAATGATTATGACTAACCACCACACCAATTAGCCGCCAGTCATTATGCACATGTACGGGGGATGACGTATGACGCCACTACTTGTCTGATATTGATTGATCAAAATTACCTAAATAGTTTACATAATTAGATTACATGAACAAACAAGCGAAATGGAATAGATTATATTAATCGACGAGATTACATGATGTAGACCTAAGGAAAATGAAATGAATCGGGCTTTAGGCCACCTTTGTGCACATATAGATTAAACTGGGCCAGAGAACCTCCTGAGGATGGCGAGATGATTGAGATGACACTGTCCTCCAGACACAGGATTCGAAATTCGAGCCCTGGCGGTCTGAGGCCGAGCACGCTACCTCTCGGTCACGGAGGCTCCCCGCAATACTGACTTTCACACGTGGATGGGGAAGAAACATTTTTGTTTCTTTTAAACCGCCGAGACCGGGAACCGAACCCCGAACTCTGGCGTGAAAGGCAGCGGTGCTAACCACTACCCTAGGGCCCCCGCCCTGTAGACCTAAGGGGCATGGTCATTGGTGATCCTTAGGTGCAATGACCATGCCCCACACAAATAGGCCGACGTATGACGTCACTATACGTGTTTAAATTCCTCTCTCGACTGTTATTTATATATATCGTCATTTAAGCACAATAGCTGTATATTGCACTTGTTGAAGTGGTGAATACAATTTTTTAATATTGTGACAATATGATCTACAACATTATATACAACACTTCAATGTTTGTGACGATATGATCTACAACATGGATACAACACTTCAATACTTGTGACGATACATCTACAGCATGAGATACAACACTTCAATACTTGTGACGATATGAGATACAACATGAGATACAACAGAGCATTCAGTAATTGGATGCCAGAGCGGCCCTCAGTTCAGGGGAGCATTCAGTAAGTTGATGCCAGAGCGGCCCTCAGTTCAGGGGAGTATTCAGTAATTGGATGCCTGAGCGGCCCTCAGTTCAGGGGAACATTCAGTAAATGGATGCCAGAGTGGCCCCCAGTTCAAGGGAGTATTCAGAAAGTGGATGCCACAGCAGTCCCTTGATTGTAATCCATGATGGTGACGCTACAAGAAATAATTTAGTCATCACACAAATTATATATATTATAACTATTATTTTTAAAATTGGTCTAAATGACCATACCAGAAAATTATTGTAAAAATAACAGCAATTAATGATAATAACCCTAGTCTCGTGGAACGATACTTCACAAAAGAACCACAAGCAGGTCAACTGTCTTCAACGCTGTCCCAACATTGGGCCAATACAGGGTAATGCATTGAAAGCCATACATACCAATGTTATTTTATGTCTGCCCACCGTCTGTCCCAACAACCCTTAAAGCGTCACAGTAAAACGAAATGTCACCCACTTGAAGTTGTGTCTGTCCACCGCGATCCACAACATCAAATGGATAAAAAACACTCACGTTTGTTTAATTTGAGACAAAAACATTTCCAAATCTTGATGTCGGAACACCTATTGCTTTCCGAATATCAATGATTTTATTGACCAATAAAACTGTACACTTTAAGGGTTATGGTAATTAGCATTGGTCTAAGGGAGCCACCATTCAATCTCCCGGGGGGGGGAGGGAAAAGGCTGGAATATTTTTGAAAAAAATAATTTCGGTCAGTAATAATACTATATTTCAGTTCCAGGATTTATGACAATGTAGGCCTGCATGTAGAGAGAAGTTATTTCGCTACAACTGGCAGCCTTAACAGCATTGACCCAATGTTGGCTCAATGCTGGTCCACCGTCTACGGCGCTGGCCCAACATTGGTTCAACATCTCGTGTTTGCTGACCTGGCACAGCCACTGGAATGTGCCACAACCAGATACAGGCGATCCTTCCCAGCTAGAATGAGCTAGTATGGGACTCTGATCCAATGTTAATTTAATGTTGGGCCAGCGTCGGAGACGATGGGCCAACATTAAATTAACATTGGTTCAGGGTCTCATGCTTACTGGGTTCACTGTGGTAGGCTTGCTATCCCATTAAACAGACGTTAAAGCAATGTTGGCGTAATGTTGGGCCAGCGTCGCAGACGGTGGCCCAACATTACGCCAACATTGGCCAATATATGGTGTTATCTGGGATGTAATCGACCAGTCATGTTTGTTGGCTTGTGTAGGTTTAAATCCTTCATACACTTAGGCCTACTGTACAGACAAAATGTGGTTATACAGGCTTCAATAACCACATAATATTACATGTATAACCACGATCCACAGTGTTGCCCGTCAATAAGCTGAAAAGCTGATTGAGTTTAAATCAAATCAAATCAAATCAACAGCCCAGCAGACAAGATTGATTTAGTGTTTGTTTAATAGCGGGTAATGTGGTAAACGGTGGACCAGCCTTAAACCAACACTGGGTCAACGTCTTTTGTTTAGCACAGGCTGTATTGCACTCCATGTCACCTATGCTGTTACGTGAAAGGATACGTTGATGATATTGATTGTCACAGTCTGAAGCAGGTGCATATCAAACCGTCTAGAGTACGGAGCCTAGAGTAGCCTACAGCTATAAAATACGAAGACCAACTTGAACATTGTGAGATTACTATACAGATTATATGTAAACCTATATTATACCTAAACAGTGACAATGGCAACTGGTGGTTCCACCACCAAGAAGCAAAATAGACTGCTACAGCTTATAGAATGTCCAATTTGTCTGAATGAAATGAACGATCCCAGACTGTTGTCGTGCAGACATGCGTTATGTCACAAGTGTCTGAAGGATTACACAGAGAAAGGTGATTATGTTGATGAGCTGCCCTGCCCTGTGTGTAGACAGATAACACGTCTATATCAAGGTGGGGTGGATAATCTACCCGAATTCTTCTTTATGAATTCTCTAAAAGAAGTTGTTCTTGCGGATGAGGTTTGTACTGAGGATTCACAGAGTGGTCCTGTTTGCTCTACAGAATCATGTACGAAGTCCTCAGTGAATTACTGCACACAATGTCAGTTTATGTGTCAACAGTGTTATGATGATCACCAGAGTATTGGAATCACCAAAACTCACAAAGTGATTCCATCAAGTGAATCTGAGGAATTCATCAAGTCTACCAAGCCGCCCTTCCCGCCTTGCAGACGTCATAAGCATCAACTCATGGATCTTTACTGTCAGACATGTAATCTACCGGTATGTAACACTTGCTTTAATTCAAGTCATCGGGGTCACCATTGTTGTGAACTTGAAGCACAAGCTGATATTTGTAAGACTAAGTTACAGCAGATTAGCGTGGAAACAGATGAACTGATTGGGGTCATCAAACAAGCAATGGTTAAAACTAAGTTTCAAGTACATAAGGCTGAATCAGATATTGACGAGGCATGCGGGAACGTGAAGTCCACCTTCAAATTATTGCATGACAAGTTGGACGAGGCGGAGAAGAAAATGTGGTCCAAATTACAAGAGGCACGAAGACGTGTCATAAAGGCCGGAGCCGTGACCACAGACGGCCAGGAGATGAGTCTGGCCAGTCTGGAAAGTGTGAAGTCATGTCAAGTTAGGCTGGCTGCCAGAGGTGATGATTATGACTATGTTACTGTGACTGACTCTCTACAAAGAGATATAGACAATCACTACTGTAGAGAATTAGCAGGGTTTGCATGGAGCAGTAAAATAGCCACAAATGAAGAGATTAGAGAGTTTGGATCTAGAGTGTTTGGTTATTCAGGACACGTTGAAATCAAACAATCTGAGCAAACTGAGGTGTCACAGTTGAAAATAAAGAGCGTGGATGAGAAGGAGGGTAAACCGAAGATGGGTTTGGAAGAGGTGAAAGAGGTTCGGAGAATGGCGCAGCAGAATGATAATTCTCGTGTAATGGGCATGGTGATCTACAAGCAGCATGTGTATACTGTTCATAAATCAGGTCTAGCAGTATATTGTTACACACAAAATGGTGTTTTTCGCTCTAAATATGAAGATGGAAATAGAGCAAAGATTCACATTGAAGGCATGTGTCTGATAATGAAAGGAAACAAAGCCAAACTTGTTATCAGTGACTACACCAATAAAGCTCTTGTTTGGATAAACATCTTAGACGACTTCAGCCTGAAGTACAATAGAACACAACAGCTGCAGTATACGCCTTATGGATCTTACAATGACCTGGGCGAATTGATGGTTTGTGATTGTGACAATCGGAAGATTCATCGTTACAGTTGTGATGGCCAAGCATTGGCGGTGATCAACCTCCCTGATGACGTCAAGCCGTGGGGTATAACTCGTCATGGTGACCAGTATGTCATCTCTGATTGCTGGAACAAGCAGGTCGTCTTGATTAATAAAGAGGGACGCGTAAATAAACGATATAAGGGTGATATACATGGTATTAAACTGGGGCACACATCTGACGTCATCTCCAGCTCAAATGGAACACTATTAGTTGCAGATAATGAGAACAATCAGGTGTTGATGCTGAATATGGAGGAAGATGAAGTGAAGCAGGTGCTGCAGCAGCAACACGTGAGACACCCAGTCAACCTGTATCTGAGCTCTGATCACCAGCTGTACGTCTCTGGTAGAGACCAGAATGAGAAAGTCCATGTGTTTGTGTTTGACTATCAACCAATCAACAGAGGGAAATCATACAAACAGAAAATAACAAAACTGGATCTCACCATGAAGATGTGGTGAAATAAAGCACAAATTACGACCTGAGACATTTACATGTCTTGTCCACGCCAATGCCTGTTTAGTTTACATATATTCACCAGGTGGCGTTAGTCCTTCATATCTATGTAATGAGCGCAATGCCTTCTGAGAATCAAAGTATCAAACTAATTTGTGTTCTTTTGTAGTTATATTTATAACATTTAAGGTAAATACATTGACATTAATGGACAGACCTACCACATGAGGTGTTGTTATTTTATTAATTTCTGAAATAGTGTACACAATTAATCAGCGTGTCTATTATTTATAATTATATCCCTCATTTTGTCATGCAATGCAAAAAAAATCCTACACACTGTGTATTTAAAAACATAATTTTCTCTAATGTTTTTCATCAATCGTGCAATTAAAAAATAAAGATGATTATATTTTAATTAGCAGTTACCAGTTTATGAATGTTACGGCTGTTATCAACGTATTTACAGCTGAGACTATGTCTGGCTTGCATCTGAAAAAGTATGCATATTAATAACGAATAATTATTTATAAACAAATAGTTACCGTATTTAGTTAAGTTGTTTGCAATATTGTTAAGCTGTTTGCATAGAGTAAGACATAATTCCTTTTGATTCTGTATGTGTGATGTCATCTTAACCCTTTCAATCCTGAATTTACCATTGTCATCTTCATCCACTACAAGCCGCGAATTGCTGCCGCAATTCTCGACTTGTAGTGAATGAAGATGATTTGATGTCGTTTAAAAATTAAAGAAAGTCACCATGTTTTATTAAACCAGTTGCATGGAAATTTTCGTTCTAAAACCCTTGATTGTAGGAAAATTAGGTCTGTTTTCAGGAATGTAAAATGATGCTTTAATGCATCGTGAGGGCTTAAAGGGTTGAAGATTCATCATATGTTGATGTACCGCCATATTTATAGTGTGTACGGTCTGCAACCCAGCATAATAATCAACGTATCCCCCCACTGGGCACAAGACGTTGCTGCGACGTTAAATCAACGTCAATGACGTTGATTCAATGTCGCAACAACGTCGTGTGCCCGGTGGGCCAGTTAAATTGTATTTTGTGTAGTGTTAGACTAGTATTATTTACATATATAACTCATACATTATGATTACATATTTGATTAACTAATGTTAATACATTACGATTATGATTACGATTACATGTCATATTTTTTCTCGATTACGATTATAATCATGATTACACAATTTCAAAAAATATGATTATGATTATGATTACAATGTAATCGATTAAATATCGTAATCGACGATTATGATTATAATCGACCCCAACCCTGATACTGGCGATGAATATCCTGTTGTAAGAAAATAAGTCTAACCTCAATACCTTCTAATCTTGCTGAAAAATATTCATATTAGAAAATGTTATTGATATAACAGAGCAGACATAACTGTTGTCAGGACATCTGTGTGAATCACGATTAACACGTTTGCACAGATTAACACGAGCTGATTCTCCCTATTGATTGTGGGATTATTGAATCTTAATAAAAATATATCATAGAGTGTGTGTGTTCGTTTGGATTTTCTCCATAAAACATAGCATGGATTATGTGTGTTCGTTTGCATCTTCTCCATAAAATATAGCATGGGCAGTGTGTGTTCGTTTGCATCTTCTCCATAAAATATAGCATGGGCAGTGTGTGTTCGTTTGCATCTTCTCCATAAAATATAGCATGGGCAGTGTGTGTTCGTTTGGATCTTCTCCATACTGATTTATTTTTCATCAATAATAATTTCAAATATATACACACTTTTTGAAGATAAAAATATTATTTTGTGGACCCACAACCCACGACCATTTATTTCAAAATACAGTAATGTTTGATAATATGTTAGATAATACGATGTGGAAAAAATTTCAGACACAACAAAATAAAACTGGACACTTTAACTTGATTTTCGTCAGATTTGTGCTCATGTTGAAACGAATCCGAGCTATCAGTAAAGTACACATGTAGCATTTCATGGCGATTCTCTAAAAATAATTAGTGTATCTTGTTATATTATATTATTACGAAGGCCCGATGAATTTGACTATTCCGACATCTGACATTTGACTTCGAGCTCTTCTGCATGAAATGGCAAGCAATAGCTCAGCATAGATATCCGATTTTGAACTTCTGAGTTCTGCTTTTCGAGTTTCAGTTGGTAGGCACTGAATATATGCATGAAATGGCTCTAGGTTACAATTCGGATGTCGTGAAAACATGGAAGTCGTTAAAAAAAATTCGGAGCTTAAAAATTGCAAGTCAGAAGATTCAATCTGGAAGTTGGAAGCTGGAAATCGAAATTGAAGTCGAAATTGAAGAAAAATCATGCAAAAAGCTCACATTTCTATATTTGCTGTAATTTGGTACCCCAGTAATCCTATAATTAGGATGTGGTTGATGCACACTACGTTTGATCCATTCACGCCCAATGTTTGATTTGGGACTGTTTTGTATAATTATTCGGCCACAGGGCAGTTTTCCATATACCAACTTGCCTGCGTCATGGAGAAAAAGCGAAATTCGATAGACTCATAAATTTGAATGTACGAGGCGCTATGAGTAATAATGCAGAAACTATAAACGAACTTTGTTCTCTCTTCGACTTAGAATACACACAACAGACACATGCGTTTATATTTTATAAATAATCCCAATTTCACGACCAACATGTTTAAACCTCTGTACCGTAGCCAGGTGGACTAGACATTGACGTCATAGGTGTAATTTAATTCTCGTTCATATTCAAATGTTATGTTCTATCAGTGAATTGAGGCTAAACGTGTGAGGTTATTACGGAACGTAATGCTAACCGAACAGTCACTAAGTGTCAGTGAGGGAATATTTTGGTATGACAATTTTAGCCATTTTTTCAGTACAATGTAAATCAATATAAACACAGTTTTCTCTGTGGTAGATTAAGGTAAACGATGTTTTATTGCAGTTTCTTATAGAAAAATATGTCTAGAATTCAAATCTGAACTGAGCAAAAATGACTCAGATGATCTATAATAACATAATCAACTTTGGTATAGAGCGTTCAATTAAATCCTATCAAACGTATTGGTGCCTGGTTCATTTTTCATGATTTAATATATATTCATCTCTGATGAAAACACCATAGCCATTGTATTGTAGGTAAAATCCAAGATGGCCTTACCTATGTGTATTTGCACACTTGCCAGTTAAAATGTTACATGTAATGTGGGAATTGCAAAGCTCTGTAAAAATTTCTAGATGCAGGTTGACCACTAAAATGGGGGAGTAGGCATTTCTTTTTTATTCTAAGTTGCGATATTTCTTAAAACGTGATTTTCGATAATAACCAATTTGCATATTTTATGTGAATTTGTTTTCCTGATCTTGATGAAATTTATTTTATTGAATCGCTGTCCATAAAAACCATAGGGTAGACACTTTTTAAAGATTGTAACTTGATTAGTTCCCGAGATATTGCTTGAAACTAGATTTTCGACAATGGCTTTTTAATTTGCATATTTTATGCAAATATATTATTCTGATCCTAATTAGATATATTCTATTGCAATCGTTGACCATGAAAATCATTGGTTAGACACTTTTATAGGTTTCTAACTGTCTAGAATTCAAATCTGAATTGAGCAAAAATGACCCAGATGATCTATAATAACATATTCAACTTTGCTATAGAGGGCGCGATTAAATTGTATTTCAAACGTATTAGATTCTGGTTCATTTTTCATAAATTATATTCATCTCTGATGAAAATACCATAGACATTGCATTCTGGGTGAAATCCAGGATGGCCTTCATTTTTTTGTAGATCAAACAATAAATTAATATCATTTTTGACATGACGTCGACATGATGTCCCAACATTGAAACGAGAGTAACAATATAGTGAAGTCAAACCTCAGCTTCACCTGAACCCTCTGTCGTTTCACCGCCTTTTCGGAATCTATCCACTGATTGTCGTGTCTGTGTTCTCTTTATCTTTTGATACTTTGGATTCCTGTCGTCTGCGGCATATCAGACGGAAAATACGGAGACTGGGACAGTCACGGGCTGTCACGGAACTGTCCCGTGACTGTCACGGGACAATCATGGGACAGTTCCCGTTATTTAACCACCTCCATCCCCGACCACTGATCCTAAAGATTGTATTATAGAAGTCCGTTTTAAAAGTGTCTAAATTGTGGTGTTTAAAATTTAATAAGGTAGTTTTGTAGTCATAGTCTGGGGACTGTCTCGGGACGGTCTCAGTCCTGTCACGGGACCTTCTCAATATTTTCCGTCTGATATACCGTCATACATCTTATCTACCAATGTGCACTGTTAGTCAGGGAAAAAAACCTAAAACAAATTCCTTACCAAAATATTTTTGTACCACGGTCTTGTATAAGGTCTGGACTAGCCACACAAAATCTGTTTACTCTGGATATTCATAGGAGGATTTTTAGGAAAATGGCCGATTATCTCACAGGAATAACATAGGGAGTGATAATTAATCAGCAATTTGTTTACAAATGTGCTGATTAAAGGATTGGAAGTTGTTTTACAATGAATAAACGACATAAAAAAAATGGCCGCTAAATGTTTCATTGATGGAACATTTTTTGCGCATGTCTGTAATCTTTGTCTCAAATTAAATTTCATTTCACTTTCCATTTTGTGTTTTTTCGATTTTTTTTATGTTTCACATTATTTTTGTTATTATTTGTAATTATTTTTATAACCTTTGTATGTGGCTTTGATGAGATTATTAGTCTAGTAAAAAAAAAGGGTTCCCGTACACCCTCGGAAATATACTTCTAATTGGTGTATCTAGCTTGGAAAAAAACGTAGAAAACGACTAGCTATGTTAACAAGCCGGGAGCCAGATCTAGCCCTCGTACTCACAAAAGCTAAGAAATTTTCACTGCGATTTTTATTTAGCTTGACCATTGGGACATATCAAGTTTTGGTGGTTATTTTTGCCAAACAGGACGCTTTAAGCCCTAGGGCCTATTTTACCGTTTATTAGAAGGACACTAAAATAAAATTAACAACAATTCGAAAAATTGTTCAAAATAGTAGTAGTCTCATTTATTTTCACTATTGTTTTAGTTATAGCCCTCGGTCATATACACATCTAGGTGACTGAAAAATATTTGTGCCCAGATTTTATTTTGAATATTTTTTTCAACCCTTTTATCAATACGGGCGCTTAAAAAAAAAACATTATAAAATATGTGTCAAGTTTGGAAATCTGTCATTTTTGTTGAGTGGTACTTAGAAGCAAGCGAATTCGCAAAAAGTGTCCCCATTATGTCCCCAGGGGACTGGGAGTTAGAAAGTTAAAAAATCTAGGGCCAATTTTTTTGTAACTACATATTTAGGATACGCGCGTCATTATCTAATTTGCGGTAAAATTCAAATGTTCTGATATCTCTGCGTCCAATAGGCTATAATAATAAAGTTAACTCATGCTCTGGATATTTATTATTATATTTATTATGAATATTTTATGTGAATCTCACATTGATGTTTATTTTTGAGGAAAAGATATATAAAATGACACTTTGAATCCTAAGACCAATTTTTTGCTTACACTGTATATATACTGTGGATATTTGATATTGTATGTAATATAAATATGATGTATATGTTTAAATGTTTGATGGAAAACCAAAACATACGTATATTGCCACTTTAAATGCCAAGGCTTAGCTGTTTTTTAATAAATGTAAAATAATATATAATAATGCACAATGCTTAAGACTTGTATGTTGACCAATGTGGCGCTATCCAGATATCCATAGATATTATAACAATAAGCACAGGATACATATATTATATTTAATAATTGACTTGAAGAACAAGCAAAAATGTAATTGTTTTATACAGTTTGAATGCTAGGGCAGATTTTTTGTTTGTAAAATACTATAAATAATCTGGCTATTATTATGATTAGTATACATATTTTATGTCAGTCGCATATTGATGTTTAATTCTTTACGGAGAACAACAGTAATATAATAAATGCACTTTAAATGCTAAGGCTATTTAGTTTTATTTTAATATAAGGGAACAATTTAATATGTTGTATATTGAGCATTATGGGCGGGCGCCTTGGTGCCGTGGTTAAAGCTGCCTGCTTGGAAAGTCGGAGATCGCGGGTTCGAACCCCACTCTGGCCTCCCGAGTTTCAAAGAAACAAAATTTTCTTTCCCACTCACTCGTAATGCTTCTATATTGTGGAGAGCCTCCGTGACCGAGAGGTAGCGAGCTCGACCTCAGACCGCCAGGGCTCGAAGTCTGGCGGGCAGTGTCATCTCATTTATCAGCCTATATGTACACAAAACCCCATTCATTTCATTTCATATTGAACATTTTGTCATCAATACGAGTATCCCTACAGATTATAATAAAAAACACAATATAAATATATTATATTTAATACTAATATTTAAGAAGAACGAGGTGTGGATGACATTTAATTGTATGCGCCGAAGCAAACAAACAAGGGTGTATCGATACAAATCACCAGGACAGATGCAAATTTGGTGCTAATAAATGTCAAAACCATTCTACCAACTTTACTAAGAGTCGATCTTTACCCAAAAGTTATAGGCCTACGTGTACCTAGCGGCATATGAGAAAATTAAAATTATTGTAAAAACAAAAAAAACGCAAACTGACAGTAGAGTGGGCATATCCACCAAGGAGGGGGTATTATGACCATACAATTGATATTTCCTCACATGGTATTAGTGTGTATGTACGTTATGTATGTCCATATTGTCCAGACATAATTCAGGCAAGATTTAATTATTAATAGATGTGCATCTGAAATAATGTGGATTTGCTTTGATTATACAAACATATATGAGAAAACTATGTCACCAACAAGTTAATTGAGCAAATAATCTTCGTCAGCTGTATTGTCATCTTCGTCAGACTGTGCAATATTTGCATAATCTATTTAATTGCCTGGAGATGACCCCTGCTGCGTTAAAATGTCAACTAAATGCTGTAGAATTATGTAATCCAGAAAACACAATTTTAATCCACTCTCGTTTTCAATGGCACATCCATGAAGTGTAGCGGCAAGTGGCACACTCAAAGAGGATTGATGTGATCTTTTCCAAATGGCGTCTTGGAAATGTGCTATTTCTGTTTGAAAGTGCGATGACAAGGTGGATAATTGAATAAATTAATTGCTGCTGAGGATTTGATGGTAGCCAAGTTTTCACATACATTCTTAACTTTGACCTCCCGAATTTCATTAGCATATTAGAGTATATGTAACCATAAGCAGTGCAACAAAATTACGTTTAATAATTCAATAGATATCAAGTTCTAAATTTGTATTGGTATTGGTATTATAGTACAACTTGAGTTTAAGTAGACTCATAAGTTGACGTTTATGTTGGTTATTGGACGACAAGAACTTTTTTCAGTCTGCAGGTTTTTACTTTATCCCCTTTTTATATAAAAATCGTGGATCTCATCTGAGACGTTCAGATGTTTTATATATCCTTCTTGTTACGAGTGAGTGCTAAAATGTACTTCATGAATGGATGGTAAAACTACATTAGCAACATCGGTCATTTAAGCTGAAACATCTTTGATGTAAAATCTGGCATTTACGTCATCGATAAAAACTTATTTGCTATCGGCGGTAGGGCAAAATTGTCCTCGTTTGCAAGTTTGCAATTCATCTTTCTAAAATCAGCTTTATAGACATGTAGGCTACACCTGAGGACAGACATGTATCAAACTTTTTTCATTATCCCCTCTAAGAGGATTTGTGAAGCTATTGAAATATACAGTGACCATGGTGATGGATGGTTATGATCGGAATCTCACTACGTTTCACCTGTGTTGGACGAAAATATTTGCTACTCATCTTTATCCACATAAAATTATGGCCTACCACCAATTTTATGAGCGGCCATCACATAATCAACTATAGTCAACTAGTTCATGGATTGCTTTGAGTGATTTGATAGACTTGAAGATTTGCTGTGATCCTTTTTAGCCAGGTGGTCCGGACCTGGACCGGATGACGAATTTGCATGTCCCATTATAGTTTATTGTCCCGTCATGATTTCATTAGCACCAATTGAATAATTTCTGAGAAGTGTGTCAGTTCCATTGTGTGTTTGCTATTAAGGCACTTGAAATAAGCCATCAACAGTTTTAGTGGGTACATTTTTGTATGCGAGGTCAAAAATAAATACATTAGCGTTTTTATTTATGAGCCCTAATTTATTTTTAAGCCCGTATTTTTTGCATAGCGTTGGTTATGATACATGTCAATTCAACGAAGCATTACATGCGATACATCATGATGTTTGAAGTAAATATGTTGAATGAAACAACATGAATACAATTCCATAAGCAGTCTTTTTGAAGTTTAAAAATATACCAAATTTAAGAATTAAGCGGTAATTTATTTGTTTGCTTGTTGTATGGTATATCTTTATTTTCGCTACAATTAATGTTGAATATATTTATTCTATATTAATTAATAAATATATAATTATATATTCTTTACTAAAAGTGTTTATGTGATGAGGTGGATTAATTAAACTTTTTATTATTATTTGAATGAAATTATTTTACATGATTAATTTCTTTAATTATCTGATCAGGAAATATCACCATATTGAAATTAATTTTATACATCTAGCTGTAGAAAAAGAAGGAATGTTAATTCCACCTTGTACTTATGATCTTTTATTACCATAATATAATATATTTATCTTCTGTTTATTGTTATGTTTAGGGATATCTGGATTATAAAATAATGCTTGAGATACGAGTCGACATCTTTTGTCTCAAACATTGTTCCTTAGCATTCAAAGTGTCATTATATATACATATTAGTGTGTTCAACATAAAACATGTAGACATAAATTTCCGTTTATTCTTATAATCTTCAGGTATATTAGGATAATCAAGATACAACCTACTAAGTCTCAAACATTGTGCCTTATTTTACATTATTTTACATCTTTTTTTAAATCCAGCCTTGACATTCAAAGTGTCATTATGTATATAATTTTCCATACAACATGTAAACATAAACATCAATATGGGATTAACATGAAATAATCATATTAATTATAATAATAAATAACCATAGTAGATCTAGTATTTTAGAAACACAAAATCAGCTTTAGCATTCAAAGTGTCACTTTATATATTATTTAGTTCTATGTAAAAATGTAAACAAATACCAATATTAGATTCATGTATAATAAATATAATAATAAATAACCATAGCATGTCGAGTTAACCTAAATATATTATCCAACTGGAGGCAGAAATATCAGCACATTTGAATTTTACCGCAAATTAGAGTTAGCGGAGTTAACAAATTAGAGTTAACTTCCAGTCACCTGAGGACATAATGAGGCCACTTTTTGCGAGTTAGCTCGCTTCTAGATAGCACTCAACAAAAATTACAGATTTCCAAACTTGACACATATTTTATAATGTTTTTTTTTAGGCGCCCGTATTGATAAAAGGGTTGAAAAAATTATTCAAAATAAAATCTGGGCACAATTCAATGATCTAGATGTGTATATGACCGAGGGCTATAACCAAAACAATAGTGAAAATAAATAAAACTACTACTATTTTGGACAATTTTTTCGAATTGTTGTCAGTTTTATTTTAGTGTTCTTCTAAAAAACGGTAAAATAGGCCTCAGAGCTTAAAGCGTCCTGTTTGGCAAAAAAGAACCAAAACTTGATATGTCCCAATGGTCAGGCTAAATAAAAATCGCAGTGAAAATTTCTTAGCTTTTGTGGGTACGAGGGCTAGATCAGGGGTGCATATTACAAAGAATCCTAACTTTGCTCCTATCTCAACTTTCTCTTATTTCCATTACAAAAAGCTAGGTGATCCTAACTTTTTGTAATGGAAATAAGAGAAAGTTGAGATAGGATAAAAGTTAGGATTCTTTGTAATATGCACCCCTGGCTCCCGGCCTATGGTAAAATGTTCCAAGTACCATTTTTATGCAAATTTGTGCCGTCATTACCAAAAAATGTATATAGAGTTATAGCTCGGTCAATATCACAGATAATTTACTGATCATTTAGGAAGTTAATAATTATCTCAGACACTGCAAAGGTGATCTTGGCCACTAACAAACTGATGTCAGTCACCGAAGCCACTTTAAAAATGATCTCAGCCACTTCAAAAATGATCTTGGCCACCGAAGAAGACACAGCCACTTTAAAATTTATCGCAGCCACTACAAAAATGATCTTGGCCACTGAAAAAAATGATCACAGCCACTTTAAACGCTGTCTCATCCACTACAGAAGTGATCTTGCCACTGAAGAAGTGACCACAACCACTTTCAAAGTTACCTCAGCCACTACATAAGTGATCTTAGCCACTGAAGAAGTGAGCACATGCTCCTTCATAATTATCTCAGCCACTACAAAGGTGATCTTGGTCACTAGCAAACTGATGTCAGCCCCTGAAGCTACTTTAAAAGTTTTCTGGGCGGGGGCCCTAGGGTAGTGGTTAGCACCGCTGCCTTTCACGCCAGAGTTCGGGGTTCGGTTCCCGGTCTCGGCGGTTTGAAAGAAACAAAAATGTTTCTTCCCCATCCACGTGTGAAAGTTAGTATTGTGGGGAGCCTCCGTGACCGAGAGGTAGCGTGCTCGGCCTCAGACCGCCAGGGCTCGAATTTCGAATCCTGTGTCTGGAGGACAGTGTCATCTCAATCATCTCACCATCCTCAGGAGGTTCTCCTGGCCCAGTTTAGCCTATATGTGCACAAAGGTGGCCTAAAGCCCGATTCATTTCATTTTTAAAAGTTTTCTGAGCCTGTACATGTAGTAGTAGTAAATCATTGCCTTACGTCACTTTTCGGCACAAATGGTCTTTTAAGTGACATTTTAATACAATAAAAACGTTGTGGACAATTGATGAGATGAATGATGTACAGATGATGACGTGAGGGTGGGGGTGATAGGGCATGGTGGGATATTGAGAATGTTCTCCTTCGCTCGCCCGATAAGGGGTTCTGGGCATGTCTAAGGGATATACCCCCAGACATGCCGAGACGGCTGGAGACTTGGGTTTCGCTGTGCAAATTAATGCTGAAACTCCGTGGCATTTTGCGCAGCTCCGCTATCCTTGGGTCAGATAGTCCCCGGAGTAACAATATGAAGGATAACTCCCTCTGGGTAACTCCATTCATCCCACGTGAGAGACATAATGTCAAACACGCTATTGCTGGTTATTTAAGGCTACCACGGCCACTACGAGGGTGATCTTGGCCACAAACAAACTGAGCTTGGCCTCTAATGAAGTCATCATAGCCACTTTAAAAGTTATCTCACCCACTACATAAATGATCTTGGTCACTGAACAAGTAATCACAGCCTCTTTAAAAAATATCTCCGCCACCACAAAGGTGATCTTGTTCACTAAGAAACTGATGTCAGGCAACAAAAAAAATGATCTCGGTCAATACAATTTTTTTATTTACCACTGAAAAGGTGATTTACCACTGAAAAGGTGATCAATTTAATGGTTTCATTCACTACCAAAGTGATCTTGGCCACTGAAGAAGTGACCACAGCCACAACCACTATATAAATGATCTTAGCCACTGAAAAAGTGATCACATCCTCCTTGAAAATTATCTCAACCACTACAAAGGTGATCTTGGCCACCAACACACTGATGTCAGCCACTAAAAAGTGATCTTGGTCTCTACAAAAGTGATCTTAACCACTGATCACGGGCACTTTAAAGTGATCTCAGCCACAAAAAACTGATCTTGGCCGCTGAGTAGGTCATCACAGCCACTTTAAAAGCTATCTCAGCCACTACAAAAGCTAATGACCAGTGTGGTTATTTTTTTATATTTTTTTTTTCGATCTACAATAAGACCAGAATTGTTTAGGGTTTTCCTTTAGTGTTTCAGGCTAATCAGCAATGAGCTGGTTGTGTGTGACCTGCAATAATTTCACAAAATCATTTCTTAGTTTATCAAAATATATTCTAATGATGAGCTCTTTTAAACTTCTTAGCTTTTGTCCAAGTTTTTTTATTATTTTTAGACGTCTCACTTTAGAGTCAAACCAAGGTGGTAAATTTCCGGGGGGTAAATTTGATCTTTTTACGATAATTTAGAGTACACATGTTTTAACAGCATTATTATAGCACTGGAGCAAACGTTCTCAGGTCAGATTAACATCTATGTTGTTAGTACATTCGACTGTCTGGAGCATTTTACCACTCAACAAAGCTCTACGTTTTTTCATGCACTGCACATACACTTTGTCTATTCCACATACATTTATTAAAGACATAAATGTAGTTATCTAATTATGAATAGCAGATATGTTCACATGTGACAATAGTTATATTGATAACAGAAGATTTGCACGTTGCAATTCTCAAACGTGAACATTCAATGATAACTATCGTGCTTTGCTGTTTTTGGCGACCATGTTGGCTTTTCTCCTGTTAATATTATTTTCTCTTATAAACAATACTACATTTAACACAACTGTCCCAAACGCTGATAAAATATAGGGTGAATTAGCATGCCATGACAAAATATATCTGGTTTCGAAATTTGTTATTACCGATTTCGGCCATCTTACATTTTGCTCTGTAAAAAATCGTTCTATTGAAAAGAACGTCAACCCTTGACGCCATCGTGATGCCAACACGACACGGCGAAGGGCTGGTTCTCAATCTAGACTACACGTTCATTCAACAAACTCCTTTCTTCTAGGAAAACGTTTATTTCTCCTCGTCTGTGTAGAACACATTTAATATACATTTAATTATATCAACTTTACATCAACATAAGCACAACATTGATTCAACATATACTTAAGCATCATCATAATCGGAACATGGATTTAACATACATTTACCCGACCGTAGGCCTCTCTCTGCCCAGCCCACGCGGACGCCAGTCCGTCTGAGTGAACAGCCTATCTTGATGATCCCGCCGACCTCTGGCGGCATCTGCCGGGACCGCCTGTGTTACAAACTGGATTACAGCTTGGATTACAAATGAGTAAATCATTGTAACTCATTGTAACACGCCGACCCGCCACGTGATCCAGCCACGCTTGGCTTGTCCTGTTTGATGGTGTCCCAGTCAGAAAGATCAATGATGGCATCATAGCTATGCATACTTTTACACTATGACAGCTGAGAGTAAACAAATTGTCAGAAGTTAACTAAGACCCTATACTATACAATGGTAAAACAATAATTTGGTAAGGAATTTGTTTTAGGTTATGCTAAAAAATCGCTTAACTTTCTCTGACTATGTACCTGCTATGACGAGACATTCACCCACAGTTCAATGCTGGGTCGACAGTGTCGTAGATGTTGAGCTGAACAGCGCCCGGATCGACTATAGTATAAAGATTTTTACGACTAAAGTCTATCCTTACACTGTAAGAGTTAGCATATTTCTAATGGCCGTAAACACATAACATAGCTATTCAAATGAATCAGAAAGAGCTAACTAAGACATTTATGATGATTTCAAATTGAAAAAAACCCTTAGGTCTCCATGGTTTATATAAATATATTTCAGCGCTTTCAGGGTTTATAACCAGCAATAGGTTAATGTCTCGTGTTTGCTGGGTTATAGGCTTAGCTACCTCTTTGTGTTATCTCGGATTAAAGCAAAGCATATAATGAGTAATACTTGTCAATGTTAATTACATACAACGCTTATCATACTGGGTTCGAATATCGGTCGGGTCGAATGTTTGTCATCGCAGCTGCGCACATACAGTGCTTCAAAGTGTACAAATGCATGTAGTGTGCATGCGATGTGCACCATAATGGACTCTTCATGTCATTTGATAAGGTTTATGGCCTTCGCTCGACTTCAGGTGTCCTTCTGTCTCGCGATATTTCCACAATATGTGTAGAAACCGACGTAAAGAAAGATTCACTCATTCACACCTGAAAATATGTATGTTTTTTTATCTTAGCTGCACATCGTTTATTGTGTGCTGTGAACCACATGCGTCCCCTTGAGTTTAAAGGGTGTATCACAATGGTAGTTATATACACCCTAGTTTAACTTTTAAACCACTAAATTAAATAATTTACATTTTCACTCACTTGAACTATGATTGATATATATACTTCTATTATATCCGTGGCCTCCACCAAAACTCATTAGCTCTTGCAAAATAAATTGCAGTGGCACTGGTCGGTAGCAACCTAGATTATTGGAACCCCCTCTTTCACAACATTCCAGAAAAAGACATCGCTGAATTATAATCTCTTCAGAACTGCTTTGCTAGTGTTGTTTTAGTTGTTCTGTTCACATGCTAAAACAATTACACTGGCTTCCTGTCAAATTTCGCCATTTCGTTTTAAGATAAGCACTATAACTTTTCGAAACCTAAAAGACAAACAACCTGCGTATCTCACTGACTTACTTGTTCGGCCGAAATGTTCAAAATATCTATGCTCCATAATTCAAAGATATTTTTTGTTCTGTGTAAAAATAAACAAGACTGGGCAAGAGCCGGTCCATTCATAATGCCCAAACAACTTTAACATTCCGGAAATTACTTGAATCTCCCCTATTTGATATGGCTTACCCGCCTTTGGTGGCCCGGCTCAGTGTTGACGAATTTGCTTTGGCCTGGATTATAACAAAAGATCATGCCAAGGATTTGTGTGCCTCTGAGCTTAGTCCGCTGAGGATTTGGGCGCTAAAAAGAAGTTTGATCGATTGATTGATTGATTGATTGATTGATTGATTGATTGATTGATTGATTGATTGATTGATTGATTGATTGATTGATTGATTGATTGATTGATTGATTGATTGATTGATTGATTGATTGATTGATTGATTGATTGATTGATTGATTGATTGATTGGCAGCATGATGAGCAATCCCGTCCTGCTTCCGTGCTGAAACATGTGTATTTAGCACTCCCAATATCATCTAGCAATACTGTGCAGAATATACCTGCAGCTCCACTATCAACTTATTACCCCCAGCATCATCAAGAGGGATAAGACAGAAGGGTCCAAGGCTTTGATACTTTCTAAAGAGCAAGAGGAAATGTAGCGCAATAGGTTCGAGATCAGAATACCTGCATCCTGAATACCTGCATCCTCTGAACAACATGTTGATCCAGTGAGTTGTTTAAAATGTTATTTTGATCGTACTCAACATTTGCGTATATTAATCGCCGATCAACCTATATTTCTTTCGTTGAAGGCTCCTTACCATGTCATTTTAGATCAAACTGTAGGGTCGATCCTCAGATCCAAGGCTTTGATACTTTCTGATGAGCAGGATTAAGATGTGGGGAAATGGCATGATGCAGTCACACAAAATTATCTGAAGTGAACAGGCGCTTGGAAGAACCTGGGGAGAGAACACATGGACACAACAAAGCAGAGTAGGATGACAGAAGAAAACGCTGCACAGTTGCAGACTACAGCCAAGCTGCTAAAAGTATGGATCAATTCAATGAGGACAACAGTTGGGAAGATCACAGATCTCAAAATGAAGCCATATTAGGAACAGCATCAGGAGAACTGACTGACAGAGGGGAGTGCATCCTGTTATCACGAGCCCGTCGGGCGAGGCGCTGCATTATCTGTACTGATTTTTTTTGTGCACCCTGGTTTTAATAGTACGTCGCTGATGGGCCTGTGAGATTCTGGCCGGCTAGTCGACCTAGATCGACTGGATAACCCAGAACCCTCTCGTGCCGACAGTCAGAGACTGCTCTGAATAAGGGGAGTGGTTCATGTGAGTATTTGGATACCTGTAGGAATCACATTAACATTATAACATTATTATGCTTTCCCGTGACCCAATTTATACATACATTTATTGGCATGATTTACATATAGGGGAAAAAGTAATAGCATATATATACATACATTTGCAAATAAATGTGATTCAATTATTTTCTAAAATATCATAAGAGTGTAAGGGTGTCATATGTTCTAATTTCTGATGCAAGGTTACTCCGGAGATCTGGAGCTGCCACGAGATGCTACTTTGGTTACTTTGAATTTTAGAGCTTTTGTTTGCACAAGCTCTGTAATGCGAGATACATACCAACAGTGATAATAATTCACGTAGTAGTACAGTCATTGTGTTTCAAATAATTACCAAACCTCACACAAATTGCAACATAATTTCTGATAGTTATTTCATACTCATAAATATGTGTTCTATAACCTCAAAAAAGTCTTAATGAGATTCGAGTGGTGGAAAGTATGCTGAAACACTGTTTCTCAACCATACCCTTTCAACATATTTGACTACTTAATGGTGGAATTTTATTTTTAAGATGTGCCTTCTTAATCAAACTTTATATTATTTATTTTCATGTATGAGGGTCTGACATAATAAGACAAGTAACTTATGTCAAAGTCAATATTCCTATTTCAATTTCCGTCTGGGCGACGGTACATAAATAAATTGACATTGACTCTATGAATGATGTTCTTGATGCTTTATTATAAATCATAAATTATAACGCCGTGCACTGGCTCAGATGGAGTGATGGAATGTTGAACGCTACGGCAGCCTCGTAGCAAGTTCTGCGGGGGCAAGACAGACACGTCTGCTTGCCCCGCAGGCTGAGTTGCAAGTGAATGAGTGAAGCATGCTTGGCCTCGTGGCTTAGCGGAGGTTTCGTCGGGCCCATCCGAGCAGTGCACCAAAACAACATTATTACAAAAATAGCTGAGTGCAAAAAATACAGGGTGGGTGGGTGGCGAAAACATCACGTGCGCAGCATAACAAATATTTAAAGTCTGTTCCCATCCTCATAACACCAGTGTTCAGAAATTATGCTGCTGGGACGTGTGTCGTCCGACCCTATTACATTTAATTGATACAATCAATATTGAGCAATTAATAATTATATCGTTTACATAATATGCTTTGCAAATTACCTGTGTAAATTACATTTTTAAAAATTACATTTTGTTCATTACATGTGATACAATGTAATAGTAGTGCGATGCGTGTGACTTGTCCCGCATGTATCGCGCTGATATAGCGAGAACCAACAACACGAATTGAGCAGGTGTTTGGATTTGTCGTCCAACACATGCTAAAATATAGTAACTATGTAAAGTCACAGTGCGTGATCGTTAAAAAGGCAGTATGTGTAATACAGTAGCGAACTTCATTCGTGTGGTTGCTTTGTGAAAACAATATGCTTGAATGAAGCTGCGATTACGTTTCAACATCTGAGGTCTTTTGTTTATCGATAGCTTTATAATGCAATTTAAACCCAAATCCCCATTATCGTGAGGAATAAAAATTGCTAGTGATCGTGCTCAGGCCGTGCCTTTAATTTAAGCGATCACAGCTGGTGTCATACTGTGTAATCAGCCGTAGCAAGGGTTGCATAATAAATTAAGTGTGGGGTACCTGTTTCGGGCTCGATGGTTGACGGTGTCCGCTGTGCATCTACCGTAACCGTGCCTTAATATAGGATTTAAAGTGATAATTGTGATGTGTCGCAATGACATGTTTGAACATGTTTCGAAATGAAGTGTAACATGGAACGAGTCGTCCCATGAAGTGTCACGTGAATGATATGACTGGCTACGTGATCGGCGCGATACGAGAAAGAGGCGCCCTCTTGCGGTGGCTATACAGTTATATTATTAAAAATAGGCTATACACGCATATGTCTGCTTCGTGTCCGAGCATGCGGGGAAAAGGCAGACACATGCGCATATCGTGAAAGTCGGCAGAAATTTGAATCACAAAAAACATCAAAGATGAAATTCAGTTCTAAAAAAATAACCAATATCGGGTTGTAGTTGGTGACAATGAAAGCTGATCAGACTCTCAGAGCACCAATAACGAACAGCTGATTAGTTACCATTAATATTGACAAAAAATATGCAGGATAATAAATTATTAAATTTGTCAAGCCTAGTAGGCTACTGAGTACTGTGCAGGTAGGTATTATTAAATAACTGCTTGAATGTGAAATGTCTGTGAAAATATTATTTAAAAAATGCTAGTTGAGGAAAGTTCTGATGAAATTAATTAGGCTGGTGCTGATGCTTTGAAGCTTGAATGTCATTATTGAAGGCTGTAGTCTATTGAAGTCTGTGTTAAAAAATCTGTAAATCACTGGTTATATAGGTAGGGAAAAGCTGATGCTGATAAGCTGGGGGAATTCCCCGTGGTTAATCACTGTCGTCTGCATGGGCGATTGTATACAGGCTGACTGGTGAGCTGTGTGGCTCTACACTGTGTGCTCAGAGGTGTGAGGTGTAGACTGTGCTGAATGCCTGTATGCTTGTGCAGCACGTGCAGGTTCAGTATGCTGTCTGTCCACAATATACCGTACTCCATACTAGCCTGTCAGAATTATAAATCTGACAGTCTGTCAAAATCGTTTGACGTAAAAACAGTTTATAGAAGTAACATTATTAATTATTGAAACACTCAAATTGCGGCCTATGTTGCTAAATATGCATATTTGAGCAGGTTTAATATGGCATACATTTATATTATGCCTGGTAATTAAAGTTCACACAATCTTCGCTTGTGTTGTACTGACAGTAAGTGAGTAACAGTAGTCTACTGAAGCGTCGCCATTATTTATTGAACGTTGTAGTGACGCCTCTCTCACCATCTCAGCCACAATGTGGCCACTATGGCCTGCCGCCGCGTTCAAACCAAAAAAACAGTGCACAGCGAAAAAGTTCTTGAAATATTATAAAGTTGAGAAAGTAGGAAGCACTTGAAGTAGGTTCATTAAACTAGGGTCTGGTTGTAGACTGCTGGGATGCTGAGTAGAGTATAAGTTCTGTTGAGTAGTTTCGCTGCTGTGCAGAAAACGTGCTACAGTGTAGACTATGACATTAAACTATTAGGCATAAGTATACAAATACATTGAAATTGTGATGATTGTATGTTCGGTTCAGAAGCTGTCTGCTGCTGTATGAATCGTGCTGATACATTAAATTATTTCACTAATAATACATAGAAATCGTGATGATTGTAAGTCGTGAACTGTATGTGAAAATTGCCATAATAAATGCTAAATTGCTATTCTAAGCTTTAGGGTAATAATATTTGGTAATTCGATCCGTGTGGGAAAAGATTTTCTCAACACAAGTCAAAAAACATACAATGTATCAAAGTAGTTGCCGTATTTCAACTGTCAAGTCTCAAATTCAGATTAAATAATAAATAATTAATGAACATAATCAACATCCCTTTTTCTTTTAAATGTTCACCATGAGAATTATTCTTATCGACGTCCGAATCAGTTGCTCGCTTCGATTTGTATTGGTGCGTGTAGACTAGTGCCATCGATGTAGACTGTACGCTTGTACATGTTCATGTTGTACGATGTGCGGGTTGTATGCATGTCGGGTGGTGTGTGCCTCGGCTACCGTGCGCTGTGCACGCGGTGTGCGTATGGTCGGTTGGCGTGCCGCATCAGCTCAGGACTCATTAACATATTAAGCAGCTGAGTGACTGTCTAGAAAAGTAGACTACCGATTTTTCATTCACAAAATATCACACAATGTGTGATCTGATTTGCAATATTTAGTAACACATATTAAAAGAAAATCAGTCTCTTTTTCCTGACTGAGAAAGATATTTTGGAAAAATTTATTCTTGACTAAACATTATTTCCAGACGCTGTTCAGGTCTATGTGGCCTTGACATATGAGCGCCATTGGCCATGCGCACGGCTGATTCAAGATGGCGGCCTAATTTATTCTAATTATGCCGATCTGAGCCGATGGGGTGACGCCGCAATGCATGACGGGTAGGATTGAACACGTGAGGCTATGCCGCAGCCAATTTAGCTAAGACTAGGGTCACCGGCTGCCAAGATGGAAGCCTCTTACCAATTCACATTAAAATAACTCTGCTGCCACTGAAATAAAAATTACAGTCATAAAATGTCGACCTACAGTCCTAACAATGATGGATTTATAGACCAAATATGACCTTTTATTCACATATATTTCGGGCGAACAGTTTTAAGTGGATCTAATCCTATTTAAAAGCTGTCTGAGTCGAGGCATAATTTCGATTCGTAAAAATATTTTGCGTAAGCACAAAAAATATGGCAGGTATTCTCATGAAAACCACGTCACTCGAATGAAAAAAAAAATTTCAAAATATTATTCTCTCAGTCGCCAGCAGTGGCGTAATTGAGAAAATAACATTGAAATCTGTTATAATTTATGAAAGTAGACTATTCTGTCTAACATGAATTTGTCTAGTCTGGATGTCTGCGAGATCCACCATTTTGAAAATTCTCGAAACCACGTGGGTTTCTAGAAAAATCTAGTGATTTTTTCGCTGTTTCAATCGAAACGCGAAAACATCTGTTCAGATAACCTTTCTAACTAACCTCTCTGGCATATTATTATTTTTAACCTACAATCACCACGTACCTTGCAAAAAATGATGTGTCATTTTAAATCCCCTAATTTTAAAACTATCCTTGCTGGCTCAAAATCGATGGTTTTGCACTGTGGTTTGGTTGCTTTGAAGTGTAGATCTGACTGAAGAAGGTGCCGGTCGATCTAGCGTCGTGGGTCACCAACAATAGGTCAAGAATCTTAATCTTGTGGTGACAGTGTCAGTGACACTAAAAAATCAGGCGTTCGTGTCCTGTGTCTGCAGTTGCTGACTCCAGAAGGGCGTATTCGATTCACTGTCGGGTCACCGATAATAGGGCAAGTAACTTATGTCGAAGTCACTATTCCTATTTCAATTTCCATCTGGGCGACGGTACATAAATACTTTTGACATTGACTCCATGAATGATGTTCTTGATGCTTTATTATAAATCATAAATCATAACGCCGTGCACTGGCTCAGATGGAGTGATGGAATGTTGAACGCGGCGGCAGCCTCGTGGCAAGTTCTGCAGGGGCAAGACAGACACGTCTGCCTGCCCTGCAGGCTGTGTCGCAAGTGAATGAGTGAAGCCTTCTTGGACTCGTGGCTTAGCAGCGGCAGCGCTCGCCAGGGGGCACAGCTTCTCGTCAGATGCCGACCCCTGGCGAACGAAAGTGATGCAAGTCCCCACAGACATATATTTGAAAACATTACCCAGGCCTAACACTTCAGCCGTCAGAAGTGTAATTATCTAGCACTAGAGTCCTGCATGGACCCGACAATTTCAAACCTAAGAACAGGACAATTCCAATGGAGCTTTTGTATAAAAAATAACATCAAAAACATTCAAACTCTCACTTATCACGGAAGAAAAAAGTCAAAATACTCCCATTACAATACAACTTGGGTATCCCTGATATACATGACCAAGCATACATACACTTTTAGAGACAGCTTTTAGAGATAGTATGTATTGTAGGCCTATCATGTATACCTCCCAATTAATTATACTAACAATAACAAAATGTGTACAGTTCCAGATTAGATCAAAACAGTTTAAGTCAAATGCTTTTGCAAAAAAATATTATAATATGTATCAAGTCCAAAAACATGATACATATACATAAATAGGCCTATATAATAGATGTATATATTTAAAAACACTTACAACAGTTATTATGGGCTTTCATGTAGTCTAATGACTAAATGAAAGCCCATAATAGCTAAATAGTTGGATATTATGCATACTAATTTTCAGCATTGATATGTTTTTAAAATATATGTTTCTTTCACATATATTTGCGGGAGCAATTTAAAAGTCGAGATGACTAAAAATCTGAAAAATAACAAAGTGCTAAGATAGTGACTATTCCTGCCAAAATATGACTTTAAGCACTATGTTAGTGCTGAAACTCTATGATGGGGCTCTCTCTATATATTTTTTTCTTGACCCACTATATTTTTTAAACTTCTATTTGACATTTTTCTTCGTCTTCTTTTGCCACAATACATCTGCTATTCTACTCTCTATGTGACGTGTTTCTGTCACGTCGCTTTCTATTCTCTGCTGTTTTTCTTATGTTTCTTATGTTTCTTTTATTGTTTTCATTTGCTGTCATATTTCTACTATTATTCCACGTGTTCTCTTCTTCTCGCTATCTTTCCCGCTGATAATTTTTTTACTTTATGATAGTACACTTCTATCTCCCTTTTTCTGTCAGGATTTTTGCTTTACTGTTCTATTTATTTTTCTATAGTCAGTGTTGTTATAATTTATTTCCCGGTATATACTGTTTTCTATTACTAATTTTATTACTCATTCTACCACATCTCATTCTTGTCTTCTACTATGTATCCCTCTTTGTTACCGCCGTTACTTTATTCGCTAATTCGAAGTCCCACGTTATATTAATATACTTTATTTTCACATGGGAGAACATGCTCATTTGTATTCTACATCCTTCTATGCATTAATAGTAATATATCTTTATATTGCTTCTTCTGTGACCATTTCCTGATATTTTCTGGTATGGGATACCGTTAATGATCGGAAAATAATCTATGTAAAAAAATAAATAGCAAACGTTTGTATTAGATTCCAACGCCGTATAGGTTATTTTCCCTCCAGTCCGCAGATGTAATCTTTTCCATATTTGAGCACCGATTCTAATATAAATTCGGTCTTTCAAAAATATCATAGCAAATTCTAATTAAATCAATTTGATAACATTGTCTATTAGGCTTGCGGTGCAGCAGAAAGCTTGTAATCTATAAAATAAAATAAAATAAAATAGTACGGCATCGAATGGTGTTTCACAAAGCGCATCAATTATGCGCATATTTTATAGAAACATGTAGAATAATTTTAATTATTGCATATCATGATAAGTAGAACTAATTTGGCAAAAACATTAGTCCAATCCGTCTGTTTTTTCGTCACCACGTATTGAAAAACACGTCATCCACCGCAGACTGGAGCGTCAGATAGTGTTAACAGGAGGCATATTAAACATTAATAAAAATGCACCACGATAAGATATTATGAAACAATACTATTAAGGGTGAGCAAAAACATGTGTGAATAAAATAGTGTAACATAAATGTGTCAAATAACTGGACTTTAATGACTTTCTTTGATTACACATTTTGCAACGTTATTTGTTTTTATTTTATTTTTTTTCAATAAATTCTGATAAAAAAAATTCACTTTGTGGTAAGCACTGTACTGCTTCCAGATTAATGTTGCATGTATGAATTCAAAGTTTCTGGTAGATTGTGAATAGCTTCGAGCCACTTGTCGTGGCATCATATAAGAATACATGCATACATCCATACATAGCCTTTTCAGCATGGGTGGTAATGATTGTAATACATTCCATCACTCTAATCACATAAGATTTTTGATATGTTATACAGGATATTTTGATGACAATAAAACAGTTGCGAAAGTTTCTGTTGCAATTTGTGTGAGGTCATATCATTTAATTACTGTACTATAGGTAGACAGATTGATCAATCACCATGTTCTGTATATCAATTTGTTAGTTTTGAAAGCTATTCTGAATTTAATTTTGATTCAATGCATTCAATAAAGGAGTGAAGTGCAGTAATCGAGTTTGCTGCTGGCAAATTAATTAGCAATCATTTTACCAGTGTCAATTGTAGGATATTTTCAAATTTGACGTAAATCTTAGATATGATAATAGCACAATTGTTATACCTGCTGAGCTTGGCGAACAAATTTTAGTTAACTTCCAGGTTTTGATCTCAAACCGCTGGTATTGTTTTATTATCCAAAATATAAATTGGTAAAAGCTGTAATATCCAAGCCTGATTATCCATGAAACATAATTTCAGTTGTTTTCTTGAAGTAGTTGCATCTTGCATTGATATGCCTAAATATATCTGGGTAATATCGGTGCATAGTTGGTGACACACCGATGAAAGTTTCGTTATTATTGATGATAATGGTGTGGTATATATCATGAAAAGAATAGGTTCGAATACAGATCCCTGAGGGACACCAAACTTAATGAGGTGATTATCAGACAGATGCGTGCCTATTTCCCCTTCTATCATCCAGGGATCGGGTCAAATACGTATTTGTATTTGCGTATTTGTATTTGAATTGACCATATTTGTATTTGATTTTTTGAAAAGGTCTGTATTTGTATTTGATCCCTGTATTTGATGTATTTGATCAAATATAATTCAAATACAATTTTTTTCACTTACGGCATGAAATATTTTGTATATACCTATATTTTGTTATAACATAGCATTATAATCAATGATGTTAGCCTGAAAATGTGTGAATTAGATGGTGCTCCAGTTACGCCTGCGTTTGGCATGTGTTCCCAAATCAGTGAGGCGTGAACAGCTAACAAGTGGGATACGTCAAGGGTGTAATTATCAATGATAAAAGCGAAATCTAATTTCTAGCCTATTTTTCAATTTAATTGCACCAACGATATTTCAATTCTCGTCCGGCTCCCAAGACATTAAAACTGCATTGAGCCAATGTCCGTTTTTTATATCATGTGTACACAGAAACAACGTTTTGCTGGGTAGGACTGTGGCATAGCAACTCTTTCGTCTCATCAGCCCAGATTCACCAATTTTGATAATAAAAACCGTGGTTAACCCTGTGTAAGTTACTGTCCCTTAACTAGATATAAATTTATACTACCTCGCGTAAAAATATATCCTCTAATTATTCCGTTAAATATGCGAAACTTATACAGTAATCGATGATGTAATTGCTATGCTTTGTCTTACATATTATTTTGCATAACAATTTGTATTTTGGGATCGCAAAGGTGTAATCACACTGCACAGGTGATAATCCCTTTGTACGCTAGGACTGTCATTATTACAAGTCAAGTTGTAATAAATCTACTTTATTATTTTATGTGAGTCCACTCCGGTCTATATATTTGCTAAACTATGTTTATTCTTAGTTAAACACACTGGATGTAAAGTGATAACTATGATTTTTTTTTGTGGCTGCATAATCCACATATACACTTGCAAATGATTTATTTTCTCAACGAGTTATCAATCTCAACAGACAAGTCTTACACTTGCCCAGTAAGATATACCATGGAGAGAGTAGAGGTTTTACTAACTCCATGGATATACTGACCAAATATTGTGTTAATGCTGGTCTACGGTCTACAACACTGGACAAGAATTAAACAAAACAATAGGTTCATGCCTCGTGTTTGACAGGCGATTACATATTAACAGGGTGTTGTAACAGTGGTCTGCGCGATTTGATGACGATGGATTAAGGGTGTCAGTGACATTGCACAGCTCAGAGACTATCATTCTGCTAATTACAGCAGGAGTATTTTTAATGAATATTAGCTTCACACTTCTTATTTAAAATTTAAATAGACTATTTTTATCCAATTGACAGTATATCACGATGCCAAATTGACTTTGTTGATTTGATAAGGAATGTTAGATGTATAGTGACGTTATTATAATATGTGGGACTGAAATGGTCTGCACGTTGAGCTCCTAAGCTATGAGAGGAATATCATACACTCCAGCAGACACAAAACGTTAAATGTATTGTATTTGTATTTGAACAAGTGTATTTGTATTTGAATATTTTCAAGTTCCTATTTTTGTATTTGTTTTTGATATTTTTCAGGACCTTGTATTTGTATTTGTATTTGTATTTGACCTTGTGTATTTGACCACATCCCTGCTATCATCTGTCTGCAAGATAGGAACATAGCTAAACCAACTGTATACCTGAGATGCCGAGCCATGATGAAATATGTTAGATAAGCGCTTTATGATCAATGGTATCAAACACAATCTAAATATCAAGCAAAGTAATAATTGTCACTCTTTTCTTTTCCATGGTGATTGCGATGTCATTGTGTAATTTTTTGTAAAATAATTCGGTGGAATGGTACTTGCTATGAGCTTATTGATTACCGAGATGCAACATTTGTTTCCACGACCTTTGAAATAAAAGTTTCTAAACCGAACTTTTGTTTTAAAATCATTTTTATTCACAAGGGGTATGGTATGACATGCACACTCTTGGACACTGAAGGAAATACCCCGCTTTCAATGATTTGATTGTGATTGTAATTATCAATGAATCAACACAGGATTTAGCAACATCGTTGGGATACGATCAAACTTGCAATTACTATTTGAAGAAGACATAATAACTTTTTGGGCTCAATTTGAGCAACTGTTTTTCAAAACCAGAGATTGCTTAAAACATTTGATAAAATTTCAGTGGACCAGGAGGCAAATTTGACAGAATAGTTGCAATTTTGCTGGCAAAGTATTGAACACATGAGTTTGCGAGTGTTTTCCAGCAAGCAGTTACTGCTGCTTGCCTTTAGGCCTACAAGGCAGAGCTGAACAAATGTTCACACCTCTTTGATCAGAGACAACAGTCGCCATTTAAGGAATCACGGTGTTGGTATGGTATAATTATGTTAAAATGATAGTATAATTATCGTTGTAGTTGTTGCATCTATGATTGTTAGATTACTCCTTGTCAGTTTTCATTTATTTGCAGCTTAGTGATGGAATCACCAGTCTAAAACGAATGACCTTATCGTCAAAACTAGAATGTAAAAACTGTTATTAATTGTACTTTACACATACATTTTGTTCCATTGCAGTGCTAAAAAAGCAACAACAAATTATTTTTTTTTCAGTATGGAAATATAAGGAAGCAGTTTGACATTTCACAATGCTACACATCAGACTCAATGTGAAATCCACAAAAACACACAAAATATTCTCTGAATGATTTATTATTATGTGGCTAATATGGTTAACATTTAAAAAGATTATTAAAAAAAAATGTTGATTTAAAAACGTTTTTAAGATTGCTTTTATTTGATCTGAGATGACATCTTGTTTATGGTAAATGACGATGGCTTTGTCTAAAGATGCAGCATTGAAAAAAATCGACATTGCTGTTAAATGGATCAAGTGAAGCGTCAGTGAGTCTACGAGACAGTACTGGACTACAGTGAATGAAAACTATCGGATGTGTGTAGTTAGCCAATAATATAGTGAACACATTTCATATTGTTTTATTATATTGCAGTTTTTGATCAGAAATGAATCAATCACATATCTCTGACAATTATGACATTGTGTGATTCTTTAATACATTGACACGTAATACGTTTTTCAATCATCACGCTCGTGAGCTTGCAGACGATAAAAAATATAGGCTGTGATAAAGAGTGAACAGCACAGAGCATAGAACAGAGCCTTGACGCACACCAAATTAGCATCAGTTAGAATCACGAAGTGTACAAGTACACTTCAACAGTAGTAGGGGGTTTATGGATGGGAAGTTTCACATTTAAGCTCTATAAAACACAGTTTCTTCAGGATATACATCAGAGTTATCGTTATCACAAGCCACGCCTGAGCCTTGATCAATGTCATAATTGAGTCTGTGGAGATGGATGACTTCTTCATCACCGCAAACGTAACATTGTCCTGAAATAACAACAAAATAGTAATATATTCATATTCAGTAAAATAGCGTTGGATTATTGTTATAAGATGAACGTGCTTAAAAACGTTTAGTCTATTATTAAATCTCTGTATATCACAATAATATTCGTAAAAGAAATAGATAATAAAGCTACATATACATCTTGAAGCAGTTCAATCTCACTTATTTCTACCTGTTTAGTTTGTACGTGGTAATATGCCTAAAATGAATAAGAAGTGCTGCACATTGGATACAATGATACAATGAGATGTGGCCAGCTCTGTTATAATTCAGCAACCTCGTGAATTGTTTACATGGAAATTGTACTATGTCTACACATATTTTTATATAAAAATCCAAATTATATTCAACACATAAATTCCATGAATTAAAATACGTTTTGTTTAGTATTTGCCAATTGGGAAGCTAGCTGGTAGTGTGTTTCGTCCACATTATAATAATAAAATAAAGCATGAGTTGTCATACCTGCCCAGGATATGACGATATCACCACCCTGACCAATCACCACCAGGCCTAGTGTAGACTCCTGGGTTGCCTTCCTTCCCTCCACACCCAGCCAGCCACAGTTGGAACACGAGTTATACAAGCCGTCCACACTGTCATCTTCATTATGATTCAGGGTCATCCTTTCTGATGTGTGCTTAGATGACCATGGTCCGTTTAGATCTTTGCATCCATCAATCAAACCCCGGGTTATTTGTGGAATCTGTGTAGTCATTGGCTCTATAGCATCCGTCACCATGTCTTCTTCAGTGGGTATCACTAAGGACTGAGTTGTTCTCTCGTCAGACCGCGTAGTTCGTCTTGCTCGAGCCGTTGTCATGAAGTCTTCAGCTGTGGAAATCCTCCACGACTCTGTAGAAATAAGATTCCGTATTTAAGATACCATATGTCAACGATTTGTCAATCAAATAGTGAATACTGGTTGATTCAATTGTGAGCTATTTCATTGCAATTACTTTTCATTCAAAAATATTATTTTATTTTCATGCTATAATTAGTTATATTCAGCTTGGCGATGAGGTTATATTTTGGATATGACAATTGTCACATAACTAGTCATTAGCCTGCACTTGTGGGTAGTGGGGTAACATAGACAGAAAGAAGATAGAAATGTTTATTCCACCCAATCACATGGTTGTGAGACCCTCGCTAAAATTAAATATCAAGGAAAATTTAAACACAAACAATCCATTCTTGAGGATTTTTTTTAATCAGTGATCAATAAATAGAGCAAATGGTATCTCAATAAAATATGCAAGAAATCTCTATCCGATAAGATTAAAATCAACAGTTCTCCCAGACCCTTTTAACGCCTCTCCGTCACCCTTTATCGCCTTGATATCGTCCTTCACCGCCTCTCTGTCGCCCTTTAACGCTTTTGGGTCACCCTTTAAAGCCTCTCCATTAATGCTTCACTGGCTCCTTTTAAAGTAGGTGGATCGTCATGATTCGATGAGTAAGTATTGGCGGTGCCCACGCATGTGCTTCATGGTCAAAGTCCATTGTAAATATTATGATTCAGTGAAGCAAAACGACACAGCTGCCTCTCTGTCACCCTTTTTTTTTTGACATTCTTCAACGCCTCCCCGTCGTCCTTTAGTACATCACTGTCACTCTTTACTGCCCCTCCGCCCCCCCCCCCGTTAATGCTTCCTGTCGCACTGTAACACTTCTTCATGGCCTTCCCTCGCATCCCCATAGCCCTTCAACACCTCCACTTCCCAATTTAATGCCTCCCTATACCCCCTTAGTGCATCCCCACTGGCGATAAAACGCCTCTCCATCGCCCTGTAATGCTTCCCTATCACTTTTTATTACGTTTCCATCACCGTTAGCTCCTCTCTGTTGCTTCTTAACGTATCCCTGTCTAACCTGAAAACCTTTTTGCCGCCCTTAAAGCCACTCTGTTGTCTTTGAAGGCTTTCCCACCTTTTTCTTGATTCTGTGCTCTATTCTAATGAAGTTTGGTACATAACAGTTTTTTGGGCTATTAAGGATTGTAAAAAAAAAAATTGTACCACCAGGGACACTTTTAATATCGGTAAACTCAATTGAAACGACATAATTTTAACCACGCGAAATGTGAGGATTTTATGCATTAAAAAGGACATATTATCACTATAAATCAGCCTACAGCAACATTTAAGTCCTTAAAATGACGATTGGTGGCCATGCAATGGGATGAAAATAAGTTCAAATTCATTGTATAAGCTCAAGGTCACCAGAGGTCGAAATGTGATGTAGCATGATCTTTGTTTAAAACTTCGATTGCGAAGAAATTATAGCAACTCCTGTATTTAAAAAAAATAATGATTTTTTTATTCAGTGCTATTTTCCACCCAAGTATCACTTGGCAAGTTTTTAAAAAGCAATAGTTATAGCCCATCATCGTATGATGACCCAATAGGGTCAAATTAAAATTGTGAAAAATCAGTAAAATATTGGCAATCACTGATACTGCATGATTGTGGAGCATATATGGTTTCTTTTTGCAACTGTAATACAAACAAAAACAGTCCACAAACAAACATAAAACTATATAAAGGTATCTTTGTAGAGGCCTACATTTATCACTTTGTAGAAGTCAGAATATAGGATGGGATATAATACATCATCAATGGGACAAAAGGTATTGGATTTTTACAGGGTTTATTCGATATCTGACAGTTAAAATAGAAGCAACAGCTGATGTTTAAATTTCTACATGGACAACGCTTTGTAGCACAGGCAGTACATTTGCATGGAATAGAAAATAATGTGATGCCTCAAGTCGGTCAGGTTGAAACGTGTCATTATTTGTTTAAAACCAAAGTCCAGTGGGCTTAGATTAGGATTATCTAGACAATGTTGCCACAAATGTGTACCATAAAATGTCCTAAGTATATGACCTCTGGTTGCGCGACTTGCTAGTGGCAGGTCTATTATAGTTTTGTTGCTGTGGTGATAGAGGTAGTATCTTAGCTCATCCATATATGTACATGATGTGCCTGGCTTGAACACATTTACAAGAAACTGCTCAATCAGTGGAAAGTTAATGTTTGTTGGATCATTTCCAAAGTCACATAGATAGAATGCAAGAGTCGACGTCAATCCAGCAGCTTTCGTGCCAAATTTGCTTGTTGAGTCGCAGCCATTGAGATGGTGAAGGGCTATAAGAACTTTGCAAATTTCTGTGCCCAACGTTTAAGTCATTATATGAAGTGGTGGGATATGAATAGCCCCTATCCAAAGCTCTTTTAAACCATGAACTTTCAATATATTCCAGTAGTGAAGTCCAAGGACCATAACATCGGTATCATTAGATAGGAGCACCACCCTGGATGTCCCACAATTAACAGCATGCAGTGCGTGTGGATGCAATATATCTCCACCTCTATAGAGGAGAGACATAATAACCCTTTGGTCTCTTGGTTTGCAGAAATATATTTCAGCGCTTTAATGGTTAACTTGTACTCTTATGGTACAATCTGAGACCTATCAGGTTCATCTGATCCCTCAGCTCTGCTAGAGGATGAGATGAACCTCAAATAACACACTGTCTGACGAAACACACTCTATTGCTATAATCAAATAAGCCGTGCAAAGACAAGAGACAGTATGTACGTACTTGTAAAGTAAGCAGATACTGTCTTTTGGCTTGTACGACGAAAAAGATAGATATCTCGACCTACCTGTGTGTTTCCTAGTAGTATGGTGTTGTGTCTCAGCTGCTGTATGCTCCCTAGTGTGACGTGTTGCCTCTGCTTCTGTGGTCATCATGTTTATCGGAGCTGTAGTTAGTGGTGAAAGAATTGAAATTCGAATTCACAATAACAAAAAGATTATTTGATGTGATTGATTTAGATCAACTATCAGAGAACAAAGCATGAATCGAGATAAATATGTTTTTTATCATAATTGAATGATTATAGCTCTATTTTAGTCTTAGTCATAGCTCAAATGAAGCGAGAGGGCTATAACTCAGTGGCGTCAGATTATTTTGAAAGTGGGGGGGGGCAACAGTCCATTTGTGTGACTTCCGTGCGAGCGCAGCGAGCTTTAATTGCAGCTGGGGGTCCGGCGATTTTTTCTGACTTAGTGGTGCCGGAGAGCTTCTCAGATGAATGCTTGTCTTAAATTAGATCAAGCTGAATTTTTTCATGGTATATCCCTACTGCTCATTTTGTTCAATAGTAATGATCTAGCTATCTGGTCTGGTTTTCTAGATATTAGGTATATTACAAAAATAATGGCCGATAATCGACCTTTTTTGCTGCCATGACCTGCTCAAATCTTTTCTGCTCAAATCTTGCCCAATTTCAAACTAGTCTGAGCTATCAGTAAAATGGATATATGGTATATATTTTGGAGCGATACATAAAAAAATGTCGAGTGAATCACGTTAATGAGAAAATTTATCGATCGGAAGTGGCCGCAGGTCGGCTATTTTGTTATTTGAATAAGTTGCAATTTTTCATGGTATATCCCTACCTGAAACTGCACATTTTGTTCTATAGTAATGTCCTAGCTATCTGGTCCGGTTTTCTAGAAATTACGCATATTACAAAAAAAATGGTCTATTTTGGACGCCATGACCTAGTTTCTGTGCGAGTCTTGCCCAAGTTCGAACTCATCCGAGCTATTAGTGAAATGGATGTTGAGTGAATCGCGTTAACAAGAAAATTTGTCGATCGGATAAAAAATCAAAGTCGTAGGGGTCACAGAAAGGTCAAATGTGAAATTAGTCAAGCTTTAGTCATGAATAACCTGTATGTGAAGTTGAATATGCATTCAAGTTACGCGGAAGTGGCGGACAGACGGACGGACGGACGGACGGACGGACGGACGGATGGACGCCTGATGACGACAATAGGCATCCGCCATAATTTTGGCTCAGGCATTAAAACGGATTTGATGTCATCCCACTGGGTCCCTTTAAGTTACGAAGAAAAATGTCATTGTGAAACGTTCATTTTTTCGGACAAGGGGTAGCTGTGCTTAGACTTTTTGCGCTCCTTTGCGTTACACTTTAATAAATAGAAGTCAGGAATTCAAAAACCTGAATTGGCAGGAAGAAACACTTTACCTTAACAAAATTTAAGCATATGCAGAAAAAAGTCAATAATTTCTGGGGCGGATTCAGAATTTAAAAAAGGAGGGGGCGTGGGGGCTTTCCCCCCAGAATTTTTGGCCTATTTAGGCCAATATAGGTTTTTTTTTTAATTCGCACTAAAAAGGGGTCTCCTAATGTGACTTAACTTTAACCAAAAACATCTTATTTTAGTCATGACTTTTATGTTGCATTTGCAAAACGTGGTTACTAATTGAAACACTATTGAAAGAGGTCGGCTGACATGTCACTGTTTAATTTATAGGCCTACGTCAAAGCGACGATTTTTATGTTATTACTTTCAAGCAACTTTTTCCAACATATGTCAAAGTATAAAGTGGTATAAGGCAAATAAAATATTTTTTATGTGATGACATGCTGACTTTTCTCATCAGTCAAAAAAAGTGGGGGGGGGGAACCTCGCACCTTCCCCCCTGTCCCCCCCCCCCGGTTCTGACGCCACTGCAACTAAGACATGTATGATGATTTTAAATTGAAATAACCCCAATAGTTTATTCATAGTATCTGTTATTGAATAGAAACAGGCCACAGACATTCGAATCAGACCACAGAAATAACACTTATAGTCAGTGCTCTGGAGGCTAAGTCAATGTTACCTGACATGGCTTGGTCCACACACTCATAAGACACCTGCTCGTAGTTATTATATTCCAGATCTTCCTCACATGAGATCAGGAACTGGACCATCCGCTGTGAGCAGGAGGATTTCCCTTGGCACTGGTTCAGTAGGATCTGTGTGTGTGTGGCGTGTGTAGGGATAGGCCCTTGACAGCCGTTATCCACGTGGCTACAGGTGCTGGTGTCATCCACAACTCCATAAAATGACACATCTGGCTGCAGAGTGACGCTTATCAGCTGACTCCCACAGTCCATGTCCAGATTGTAGCGTCCCGATGTCCAGCAGGCAACGGCTGTCTCGTGTGCTACAATTCACAAACCAGAAGTGTGATAATGTTGCGAATACTTTTTGGAACTGAGCTCTCTGTGAGACACTTTTCGGCTTAAAGTTTAAATATTTTGTGCTGCGGACAAATAGGAAGTCGGCTGCAGAGGCTCACGGTTTCGATACCAGACTCTAACATAAAAAAGTTGCAGTCAACTTCCACCAGCGTTGGGTGTTTTTTGCTGCTTTCTCAGTCAATGGCGGAGGCCCTAGGGTAGTGGTTAGCACCGCTGCCTTTCACACCAGAGTTCGGGGTTCGGTTCCCGGTCTCAGCGGTTTGAAAGAAACAAAAAGTGTTTCTTCCCCATCCACGTGTGAAAGTCAGTATTGTGAGGACCCTCTTTGACCGAGAGGTAGCGTGCTCGGCCTCAGACCGCCAGGGCTCGAATTTTGAATCCTGTGTCTGGAGGACAGTGTAATCTCAATCATCTCACCAGCCTTAGGAGGTTCTCATGGCCCAGCTCAGCCTATATGTGCACAAAAGTGGCCTAAAGCCCGATTCATTTCATTTCTCAGTCAAATTTTGATCAATTGCCGTAAAATTTAGCAAGCACTTTTTGCAAGTATTTCGGCGCCAACCCTGAAAATTTCGTGAAATTTGAGTGACTATTTCAAAAGTTAGACCTTTTGAAATGTAGTAGAATTTTAGGATTAAAGCTGAATGAAATCAATGGGCTTATAAGGGAGCGTCATAATTCAAAATTACTACATGGCAAATGGTCTAATTTTAAACAACAACAAAATTTTTTCGAAATTTTCAGGGAAGTTGCCGTAAGTAGAGAAAATAACACGTGCCAAATTTTATGACAATCTGATGAAAATTGCGTGATTAATTAGCGAAAAGCATGCAACGCAAAAGTGACAGATATAGTATAACCTCTCCCTTTATTTACCTTTCTTGTACCGTTATACTATAGCATACGTGTGTCATAACACAGTTGACCAGTAAACACGATGCTTAACCCTTGTCCTGCTGAATTGTTTCAATTGTATTTTTCGTAATTTGGAGCTGAAATTGCTGACGCAATTTCCAGCTCCAAATTATAAAAAATAAACATGTGTGAAAATTAACATTTTGATTAATTAAGCATCTATCACAAAATATTCTATGGATTTCAGTGGCATTTTATTTGCTCTGAAACTTACTCGAAACCGGATATATACGGCTCCAGCAGCACAACGGTTGATGTGTGTTCTGGGGGGGGGGGGGGTAGTTAGAGGGTTCTGACCTCTTTTTCCAAAACTAATTTGCTTCAACTTCGATCAAAGCTGCCAAAATATGGGTATTTGACACTCAACATTTACTACGGCATTCTGTAAAACTCAATGACCTCAATTTAACCTCCTTTGTTTTCACCGAGCTGGCTAATACAATGAAATTTGGGGGAGAGGGTGTTATATAACCTTCTTTTTCACCGAGTGACGTAACTGCGCTTCACAGAATAGGGCCTCAAGTTGACTAAGTTTAGTGTCAATTTTAGCCTCCAGTATTATTAGCTAAGAAGACTGAAAAGACATTGATTGAAATCCAATATTTATCAATCGGACTACCCCCCTCTCCACCACCTGCCTGGTCAGCAACATCAATCACTATTTTTGTTGTATATACAATTCACATCGAGCCGAACCAACCCGAATTAAGAATTTGTAAAATATTCGAGATGTATTTATTGTCACAATGTATAACATATAAGAATAATACTTATAACTAGACAGTCAGTCAGAGAGGACCCCCCCCCCCCCCGATCCCGATCGTCATCTGAATCTGGATCGTAATACGGATCATGTAAAGGATTGTTTCTTGGCGCGATAGTAATCCGGATCATTCACAAAATGTAATGGATTGTTCCTTGACTCGAGACACACTTCTGGTAAAAGTTTAATGCGAATCCGTTCATTACATTATAAGTTTTCCTGCTGATGGAAAGCATCCGGAGCTTAATGCAGCGTAATCAGAATCCTGCATCACGCCCTAATCCGGATCATCCCAAACAAATAATAGATTCTTCTTTAGCCCCCAGACACACCTTTGGTAAAACTTTCAATCAAACTGATTATAAAATATCATGTGACAATCAGGTGAAAACGCTCTCTGGCGTAAGTATATTCTAAAAAGAAAAATCTTTATTCAGGACAACACGTACCGACCTGCCGGAAAATCAACGATCAGAATTTATATAAATTTGTAATATAAATACGTTACTTGATACCACTGGATGATATATTTTGTCAACATAACTTATAAATATTTATTCATTCTAGAAAAACAGATCAACATCTAGAGGTAAAATAATAGTTATCCTGACACTTGTTTGCAGTTTAAATAAATTGGCAGTCTCAGTTCTTCCCTCGGGGTTGTGCATATACAGTGTTTCAAAGGCCCGTAATGTGTGGTGCTGCCTATGGTACTTTGCACAATAAATGAGAACCCTTGCCGTTATTTGAAAATAGTAGGACGTAGTCCCTACCTCGGGCTTCCTTCTGTCGCGATATTGCCATGATTGTCTAGAAAGCAGCGTAAAGCAATATTCACTGAACCTCTGTATAATACGCTTGGTAGGGTAAAATATAAATATTACTATTGTGGTCTTTTATTTCACAGGGTAGCAAATTTTGCACCAACCGCTTTTGGACCATTCCGCATTCTTATAAATTCGCAATTTATAAATGTTACTCTTTTTTGTCCACTGGGTGTTGCTTTACCATTTGGACAGTACCCTAGTAATTATTGTCTCCCTATTTCCTAATGTCTAATCCACCTATGATATCACAGTGATATCGCAGCGATATTACAGTGATCACTGTGATAACACTGTGATATCACTGTGATGTCACAGTGATATCACAGTGATATCACTGTGATATGACAGCGATATCACTGTGATAACACTGTGATATCACTGTGATATCACAGTGATGTCACTGTGATCTCATAATCTTCTCAGCAAAAACGAGACGTTGTCCCACTGCTGGTTCAATGTTGGCCCAGCGTCACAGACGATAGGCCACCATTGAACCAGCATCCCAGTAAACACAAAACATTTTTATAATATTTACACAATGTTGGCCCAACGCCGAAGACGTTGGGCCGACGTTGCTTAAATGCTATACAAATGTTTCGTGTTGACTGGGATCGGGTGGTCACCATGATATATCATGCTAATATAATATGATCTGAGATATCACACCCATGTTATACAACACTTAGATATCACACTAAAATATCCCGATGTCATGATGTCAACAGAATATTGTAGTTTGACGTATAACCCGTTAAGCCCTCATGATGCATTAAAGCATCCTTAAAACAGACTTAATTTCCCTACAACCAGAGGTTTTGGAAGGAAAATTGGTTTGCCAATACATGGCAATTCTCTTTACTTTTTCACCCACTTCAAATCATCTTCATCCACTACAACCATCCTCAGGAGGTTCTCCTGGCCCAGCTTAGCCTATATGTGCACAAAGGTGGCCTAAAGCCCGATTCATGCCATTTCATTTTTTCATCCACTACAAGTCGAGCTTGTAGTCGATGAAGATGACAATGGTAAACTCAGGCCTGAAAGAGTTAATGGGTGATCTGTTTGCTTTATAATATGATATGAGCCGTATACAGGGTGAGACACTAATAAAAGTGCATCTATCTATCTATAAATGTGACCTATAGGGGAGGAGGGGGTACAAAATAAAGTCGTTAGCAGCGACATCACTGGATGTCAAAATGTTGACTGGGAAGATGATAAAGAACAAAGCGAACGCGACGCTTTGGAGAATGATAATGTTGAGTCGGCGTGGCAGACGGTGACCCAACATTAAACCGTTTTTTAATATGTTTTATTACCAGGTGAAATCACTGTAATTGCGAAAGAAATGAGTGTTTAAACATCAAGATTTGCAAATGTTTATTCTCAAATTAAACACAGATGAGTATTTTTCGCCAACTTGACGTTGTGGTTCGCGGTAGCGAGACACAACGTCAAGTGAGTGAAAATTATACGAGATAATTTTGCGGGAAAAGGGTTTACTATTTGTCTATCTCTCATGATTATTTTTACATTAAAAGATAATGTTTCAAAAAGATTGGTGAGATTAATGTGAACTCTGGGCATTCAGTAAAAATAGTCATGTTATCTAACTATAGTCATGGAAGATATTTAAAAAAAAATTGTATTTGTTTAATATTTATACTAAACTAGCTTAGTCTCAGATTAATTGGGGTAATTTACTTATATAAAAAGAGTATATTCTTCATTGTTGTATTTAATTATCAGTCATAATAGTCACATTCACTTACAGTAGAGTACCTAGCTACAGGAACCATGCATTGGTGTCACACCCGTCAAATGTTAACCCATAAAATGGATTAGTCTAGCTGAATTACATTTCGCGTGCAGCATAAATTAGCGCAAAAATAAATTATTCGAGAAAATCCCCTCTATGGTGTAATTGTAATGTTTCTTAAGTAGAACTACGTATGTATCGTATTGCTGCATTTAAAATTTCTGTTCCGTTTTCATTGCAATTAAAACTCCCAATTCATATAGTTTTTTTTATATTTAATTACAATTTATTCACATTTAAACTGTGATTATACAGTGGTTATTAATTGCCTCACATCTCTTCCAGCTATTAAAATATTTGTGCTATGTACAAGCGACTGTTATTTGCTAGACAATTCACTGATCTAAAATAAAACTAACAAATTACCTAATGTTCATCCTTGTCTTGCACCATACGAAAGCGATTAAAAAGTATCTGATCCAGCCATATTTGAATGGATTTAAAAATCAAATGTAGTGGTCAACAGAATAAAACGCCTTACTCAGGTCTAAAAACAACCCTAAAACAAATAAGCCGGACCAATTCTAGTAGTGTACCCCTCCTCTCCCAACCAATAGAAGAGTGGCTCAGTCTGTCATGTGACGAGATCAGTTAATCACAGTCGTTATTCAGTTGTTATTTAAATTAGGGGGTAAAATATCTGACTTGTGAAAATTATTCACTAGATATTCACTAGATGTCACTATGTTATACACCAGCATAATTAAAACATATTTATCCCATGCTTCTAGCGAAATTCAAATTGAAGCTTGTATTTTATTTTTAGGTTAGAGCACAATAAAAACAGTAAATACCGTAAATAAATGATCTGATTTAAGCCAAGCATTTATATTTTGAATAAATACAATTGTCTCACCGGAGATGTGGTCTGCACAAGTCAGGAGCATCAAGATCGGTAACAATTTCTGAAAATACATTCTTTTATATTTTACGTCCTTGCTTACAGGTTGATATTTCAGTGAAGTTGTGACATCGGTTGAGATCTGTTGTACAGCTTGTTATCTGGTATTGTTAGATAACGTAATCATTCTAGAGCATAAATGACAAACTACAATCTTCATCGTGGTAGCTTGCCACTGATTCAATTAATTGAATACACCTAATCAATTTGAATTTATAAACATTTTAATATTGTTATATTTTGTATTATTTTCTTCCTTCAAAACACATCAATTGATTAAAAGCAGATAAAGTACATAATATCAATTACAGACGTGTGGTACTGTGGTACCGTGGTACTGTAATACTGTAATACGGTACTTCGAGGGTCAGCTCGCTGAACAAGGAAGTATGTCCATAGTTCAGTGATTGTAGCTGAACTGACGTGATTGAAAACAATTACAATAGGTTCACCTTAGTTGTTTATCACATGGAAGTTCAAACAGCAAACACCTATTCACTCCCGTGTTACACAATTGTATTAAAGGTGATAAGTTGTCAACGTATTTTTTAGTACATAATGCATTTGTGAAAGATTAAAGGAATGGTTAGATGACTCATTCTACTGGCCCAGTTTAACCTACATGTGCACAAAGGCAGCTAAAACCAAATTCATTTCATATTAGATGACTCATCTGACTCAATATCATTTATTAATTCTCTATATCAAACTATGATACATATAACATACAATTTGTGGTTAAAGCTGCCTGCTTGGAAAGTCGCAAATCGCGAGTTTTGGCCTTCAAGTTTTAAAGAAACAAAATGTTTCTTCACCGCTCAATCGTAAAGATTAAATATTGTAGGAAGCCTCCGTGACCCAGAGGTAGCGTGCTCGGCCTCAGACCGCCAGGGCTTGAATTTAGAATCCTGTGTCTGGAGGGCAGTGTCATCTCATTCATCTCACCATCCTCAGGAGGTTCTCCTGGCCCAGTTTAGCCTTTATGTGCACATATGTGGCCTAAAACTTTATTCATTTCATTTCATTTTCCACTAATACCTCTATCACAAAGGTTCGTATGACCAATAGATTCGTATAAATCGTCGTTTATCTATTGTTTTTAGCGCTCGTACGGCGTCACAGATATTTATTGACATAACGAAAAGTCATTACTGACTTATTTGTCATAGAAATGATAGAATGTAATTATGTACATGTATAAACAAAAAGATGGTTATTTTGCTAAAATCACACAACATCACATACAAAATTAAAATCATGTTAAAAGGCATTGCCATGGTAAAACACTGGATATTGCGATTAAATAACAGATAATTGATTACTACTTGAACAATGCCAATATGTGAACATAAGAGGTCTATCATTTTGTTTCCCGCACCAAAACCAGAGATAAAATAGCTACTATGTATGATACACAAATCACAAATGACAGCATATTTTCGCAAAACCTCCTTACAAAATTGGCAAAGTTGCCGTTTAATTCGTGGCATCATATGTGTTATGAACACCTTATACCGTCGCCTCACGATCACAGCCGGGGTGGGGGTGTGTGCCGCTGGATAGGGTGCCTTTTTGAGCTCAAGATACCCACTCTGGCATGATTTTTGCTGATTTCTCAGAGCATCATCAGCCGAATTCCATCACTTTTCTCTAGTCTCGCAGCAGATAGCCTCATTTTTTCAGACAAAAATATTAAAGAGCTTAAAAAGACAATTAAAACATGAACACTCCTACCCATTTCTAAGGCGAGTATATGTTTAAATCCGTACTGCGTTTAGAATAGTCAGTTGGCCAGGAATCAGAAAAGAGCTTATTTAAGGTTTTCGTGTCGACTTTTCCGTGCATACCTAAAACCTTGCTAGATGTATTCTCAGACCTCTTATAATGAAACCCCGACCGGTTGTCGACTTTCATGTGTGTGCACTAGAGCTACAGACTATTTTCAAAATGGCCGCCAAATTCACCCCAAATTGTCAATTTTACCAGTCAAACAACATTATTATGAACAAAAAATACTCATTTAAAAATCAAAAACAATCTGGATGTAATATAGCTTTACTCTAATATACTTAAGGACAGTATTATTTGATCTAGAACTACAGGCATTTTCAAAATGGTCGCCAAATTCACCATTATATTTTCAATTTTACCAGTCAATCAACATTATTATCGATAGAAAAAAAAGTTAAAAATCAAAAATAATGTGGAGGTAATATAGCTTTATCATAATATACTTGAATACAATATTTTTTTTATAATGGATCAATAGAAGAGTAGTAAAAAAAACATTTTAACATTGTATTCAAGCATAAGTGACTCAAACTCTTTAATTGGAAAATATGACAAATATGCGTATAATCCAGCGCCTAATTTGTCCCTAAGTTTTTGAGAATATACATCTTTTTATTTCTATACATCGTCTTCAAAATCACCTGCCGAGCCCAAAAACTTGTGTATACTTGTATGTGTACTGCAAGCAAATGTATTAATTCGCGGTGTAGTTGTGCTAGACGTCGGATGGTTTGCTCCTAATTGCTAATTAGATAGTATGGTTCATTCAAACATGGAAGTTAGATGGTTTACTCAATTGTCAACATTCTTATATGTTATTTCTGTGTATGCTACATGTCAAGTGCACAGTATCGTGTTTCATACTTGAAGTGACAAACTGTGAGCCACTAGTTTATCATATTTTGTTGGTTTGTTAAGCACAATCGGTTTTGAAAATGTATTTGTTTTTAAAAGCTGATGCCACAGTATGTATGTTTATGATAATTATGTATACTTATTTGGTCTCCAAACTTTATTTCTATGCACCTATTTTACATGTATTTTTATACATATGCATTCTACCATGTGTCATGTGTTATATACTATCGAGTTTAATATTATTATTTGACTGCACAGTATATGTTATATCACAACAAAGTAGTATCCGGCATATTTCATTCAACTATCACCTTAAAATACTGGTGCTAAAAATAGGGTGATCCTTGATCAATTGCAAAATTTCACTTGTATAAGGAAAGCATTCGGTTTAACCGTTTACTAATTTCTCGTTGTGCTCCAATAACTTAACAAATGAGATTTATTTCATTAAAAACTACATTTCAAATGATACTGTGCATATATCTGGTCCATTCTGTGTCATTTAAAAACGTTTTGTTTAATTTTTAAATATTAATTTATTATCACGGAATTTTTTTTTTGCGGTTTTGTAATACATTTTATTTTGCCCCTCAAAAACTTATGCACACACCTGCAAGCCGACAACCGGGTGCTAGTTATGCCCAGAGGTCCCCTTGACATACTAAAAAAGGTTTTAGGTATGCACGCTTAAGTGGTGACGAAACCCTCATTGACCACCTCTGGCCAACTGACTAGAAAAGGTCCGTAATAAAAACTGGATGAATTATTGCGGCATTCTTACGACCACCGAGGGCATTAACGTTATTATTGAGCTCTGTAGTATTATCTTGTAAAAGCCTGCTCACGAGGACCCGTACAAACACTGTACCAGCTTAGGGAGCATTTCGTCTCAAATTGATCGTAAGAAAAACATAATTCGTAGACCGATCTGAAGCTCGTTGCCAGTTCTTTGACATTTCTACGAACTCTGCGAAAGCCACAACAAACACTCATCGTAGGGTGCATACACGGTTCCCTTAGAAAGTATGTACGATAGCCATGAGCATGTCGCAACGATTCATCAAGTTGTTGGAATTCTTTAATCTTACAGCGATGAAGACTCAGATGGCGAAGTCAAGACTCCTATACTATAGGATCCTTAGGGAAGAAAGTGGATCCGAGACGTTGAGAGCCGAGACGACGACCCTGACAGGCGGGCGGCACCCGGCATGACCTAAGAATACCCAGTATCATTGAGTATTATTGGAAATATATAAAGTAAATTTGTCGCTCCTGATCATTCTCAATAAATTACAAATCAACTTCAGGACATCAATATTCATTTGCCAATAGGGCTCTGTATGTGTAATTAACCGAACGTTGTAGTGCAGGAGCATGAAAATAAATATGACTGTTAAGCAATTAAAATTAACGGGCAATATACATATTTAACAGACACATCCATTGTATTCGTACACCAGTCAATTATTTTCTTAGAATATAATGTTCACAGTAGGCATACCAGGTGACGGTAGTCCGGGCAACCTGTGACAAATCATGGGGTCACCCGATACAAATTGCAATAGTTATGAAACCTTGTTTATATGATTTCCAAGTCGTCTGGGAGTAATATTTAAAAAATATACCAAAATATATTGAGTGGAACATATATTTTCAACGTAAAATCCAAAATGGCCGCCATAAATAACTCTTGCATATAACTTTGTAACCGTTTCTTTGAATTTCATGTGTGGCATATGGTTTTTAAGTGTTTTTGGCATGATTTTGGGCATATTTTGGTCAATGAGGGTAAAGTTCAAGGTCAAATTGAATTTAAAAGGGACCGGTAGATCATGTGCTGAGTGAGTGATACACCCGACACAAATTGCAATATGGTCTCACCACCCTAAATAGGCCGAAATCCAGGGAGGTGTCTACTAATGATGGAATCATCACACAAAATAGTTTTAATGCGGCTGTTCCAACCTCTAGTGAAACAAAATAAAATAAATAGAAGTCATAATTTTGTAAATATTTAATAAGCACACGTTATCGTCTTTGTCAAGGATATCAGATATAACTGTTTGATGATAATCTCGCAGGGATACAGTGGGTTAGAATGATGTGGGTCTGTTCTGTGAAAGGGAGTACAGATATTAGCCGAATTTGAATAGTAGTGATCTTTTTACACGCTAGGGGGTGTAGCTCAAAATCTGTCTGGTAAGCATACCCATAGCGGGCCTGTTTTCGAACAAGGACATCTCAAGATTTATCCTGATATGTCACACTAAATATCTAATAGGTTTAAAAGTGGTGAAATCGGCCTGTGGAATTGGGGAAGTTTACATGTGTTTCAATGGGACTGGCATTTGGGGTGGTGAGACCATCAGTAGACACAAGGGATTTGCGTGTTCTGGTCTTTTCTTGACATATTCCAGCTGTTTGATAAAAAATCTGCAGCTCGATATCTATATTTTATTGATTTTTACCATCGCTGTAACAATCTAAGTGTAATAGTTTTTATTAGGAAATATATAATTGGTGAATAAATGTGATAGCTATGTCTAAAAGAAATCTGAAGAGGCCGTGTTTTGATGATATAAGTCATGGATGAAATGCCTGGTTGGTAGTTTGATTGTCATATGGGCCCAAATAAAAAGAAAATGTAGTGAATTAAGGTATGGATGTTACTAATAACAGTCCACTCTAATATGTGTGGCATATTTCAACAACAATTTTCGAAATAGAAGGTAACCATGACGACTTTGTGTGACGAAATAGAGCGGCTGTTCCAACCTCTAGTGAAACAAAATATAATATATAGAAGTCATAATTTAGTGAATATTTAATAAGCACACGTTATCGTCTTTGTCAAGGATATCAGATATAACTGTTTGATGATAATCTCGCAGGGATACAGTGGGTTAGAATGATGTGGGTCTGTTCTGTGAAAGGGAGTACAGATATTAGCCGAATTTGAATAGTAGTGATCTTTTTACACGCTAGGGGGGGTGTAGCTCAAAATCTGTCTGGTAAGCATACCCATAGCGGGCCTGTTTTCGAACAAGGACATCTCAAGATTTATCCTGATATGTCACACTAAATATCTAATAGGTTTAAAAGTGGTGAAATCGGCCTGTGGAATTGGGGAAGTTTACATGTGTTTCAATGGGACTGGCATTTGGGGTGGTGAGACCATCAGTAGACACAAGGGATTTGCGTGTTCTGGTCTTTTCTTGACATATTCCAGCTGTTTGATAAAAAATCTGCAGCTCGATATCTATATTTTATTGATTTTTACCATCGCTGTAACAATCTAAGTGTAATAGTTTTTATTAGGAAATATATAATTGGTGAATAAATGTGATAGCTATGTCTAAAAGAAATCTGAAGAGGCCGTGTTTTGATGATATAAGTCATGGATGAAATGCCTGGTTGGTAGTTTGATTGTCATATGGGCCCAAATAAAAAGAAAATGTAGTGAATTAAGGTATGGATGTTACTAATAACAGTCCACTCTAATATGTGTGGCATATTTCAACAACAATTTTCGAAATAGAAGGTAACCATGACGACTTTGTGTGACGAAATAGAGCGGCTGTTCCAACCTCTAGTGAAACAAAATATAATATATAGAAGTCATAATTTAGTGAATATTTAATAAGCACACGTTATCGTCTTTGTCAAGGATATCAGATATAACTGTTTGATGATAATCTCGCAGGGATACAGTGGGTTAGAATGATGTGGGTCTGTTCTGTGAAAGGGAGTACAGATATTAGCCGAATTTGAATAGTAGTGATCTTTTTACACGCTAGGGGGGGTGTAGCTCAAAATCTGTCTGGTAAGCATACCCATAGCGGGCCTGTTTTCGAACAAGGACATCTCAAGATTTAACCTGATATGTCACACTAAATATCTAATAGGTTTAAAAGTGGTGAAATCGGCCTGCGGAATTGGGGAAGTTTACATGTGTTTCAATGGGACTGGCATTTGGGGTGGTGAGACCATAAGGCGTGTTAGTCTCGTTTGACATGAGATCCACTTCCATCAGAAGTGAGCGTGCGCCCCCACCCTCCCCCTTTGGATCCGCGCCTGAGAACTATAGTCTAGACTATAGTTTTAACCTTATGATTCTTTTTTATCTCATTATGACGTCACGGCATATTTTAAGTCTACAATCAGTCATGCACTGTCATGTCAGTAAGCCTACAGATCTCTGGGGCCGTATTCTCGAAAGAGTTAAGATCTTAATATTTGAGATAATCGTAGTATTTACGATTATCTCAAATATTAAGATCTTAAGTTTAAGATTAAAGGGACTGGCCCAGGCTAAAATCATCAAAAAATCGGTGATTTTATTTCGGGTTCTTAATATGACCATATGATGTAAACATGTCCATAGACTAGAACTGCACATTTTTATAATTTTTGTGCTGCGCATTCATCAGTTAGACTAGATATAGAGACGAAATTCCCGCATTTCCTATTTTTGACATGGTTGTCAGGAAGAACAGAGGTTATAATAAGGGTTACGATACAGCAAAGAACAAAAAATATATGCCTTGGAGATAGATTCAATAATGGAAAAGGTATAGTAATAGAGAATTACAGTCAACCAAAAAAAAAAGAGATACCCAAGTAGTTTACACCCATACATAACTTGCGTGAGAGTATTGAAAAAGTTATACTCAATCACCTGCTGATCCATAAAATTGCATCTCATTGGGTCCTTCACAACACAGAGCTGTGTCATAATTTATTTACATTTCAAGTGTGTGTGATACCACACATTTCCCTTTCTTTACAGGCAAAAGGCTTCTTTGTAGCAAGGAGCTGGATATTGCAGCATTTGAAAAAAACACGAGAACATATCAGAGGCTGTCACAAACTAGAGTTTACAAATTATTAAACAAGGGGCTCAAGTTGACTTTCCTTAAGTTACCGCCACCAACAGAAGATGCATTACAGAAGATGAATTAGCATTGGCCACACTGCTGGGAGACACGTCATATTGCAAAACCGGACATTTACACACCACAACAGTATAATTATGGGAGATATGTTGTAGATTATTCTGCTGCCAATTCTATCTACTCGATCATTTTTTGAGCAAATAGCAAAACATATCAACTGGTTGTAAAAGGACATGTACTAATACCTTTGTGCAACAAACAAAACAAGAGATGAAGAAACCATGTAGGCCTACGCTATTTTAAATCTTATAATGATGAGTCAGGCAGCGATTATTCTCAATGGGTCTTATATGCGTTCTGTTCTTATTCACATTAGTCCATACAATGCATTGTTTAGATATTTTATGTTATACTGGTCAAATGTATTTTAGATTTATCTTCATCGCACAATCCATTCCTCAGCAGGTGCCCCCATTCATTCACTTCGCTATCAAGCACATAGTTTCCGAGAATAGGCTTATCATAAGAATAATATAACTCATTACTTTCAGCAGCTAGTCATTTATTTTGTAATATTACTTTTTGATGTTATATTTTTATGTGTTAATATAAACATTTGATAATGGATACAATTATTATTAGCCAATAAATACTGACAATTCCAGAAATAATATATGTTCATTGTAGGCGTGGGCATAGTCAGGTAAATATTGTCAACTCTGAAAGATCGACCTAGTGATCATTATGCACCACTGTCAACATTTTGTCAGTTGATATCAGTCAGGTGATCAGATATGTTGTTATAGATACATTTTTAATATGCATTTAATTTAGGATAATATCATTTTTAAGTAACACAATTTATGTAAAGTTCTTGTCTTGTTATTTATCATAGTTATGACTTATAATATATTAACTATAATTAGTGTTTCTTTAAAACTTATTACGCAGTATAATGGACATTGGAAGAGCGTTGATTGTCAACAATGTTTTCATTTTTGATTTTTTTGATAATAAGAACTAATTCAGTGGTTTTGTTTTAATTTCTTGGATTTATCTTTGCCGACTATTTGCGCTTCTATGTCTATTTGGTTAAAGATTATAAGGGAGAATTAACCTGTTTTGACTTTGCTGTTACTTATCCTTCACAGTAAGATTGAATAATGAAACTATTTAATATAGTGCGTCATTTACAAAGTGTTTTGATATTCAATAAATTACAGAATTGTGCTCTGTGCATTACTAAAATATCAGAGATATGTGTCAGATAAGCATTGTGACAAAAAATAATATTGTTGAATTACTATTCAATTACTCACCCGGAACATGATATACCGGTCCCTTTTAAATTCCATTTGACCTTGACCTTTACCCCAAAGACTCAAATATGCCCACAATCAATCAAATAGTGTCAGAAATAGACTTGGCATGCTAAAAAGACTTAGAAACCATATGTCACACGAAATTCAAAGAAACAGGTAAAAAGTTATATGTAAAAGATATTTATGGCGGCCATTTTGGATTTTACGTTTTTACGTTGAAAATATATCTTCCACTCAATACATTTTGGTATATTTTTCGGACGACTTATAAATCAAATAAAAAAGGTTTCATAACTATTGCAATTTGTGCTGGGTGTATCCACAGGTTGCCCGGACTACGGGGTTGGAACCAAAAATATCTGATCATTAAGAACTGGGTCGTTATGCTCCACTGAACCATAATATTAACATTGCAGTGAACCCCGCACCCGTGGACGTTAACCTCTGCGCATGCGGGTCATTGAATTGTGCACCACCAATGTTTACTTGGCAAATAATGACAAACCAACTTTAGACTTTATTTAGACTAATATCATCCAAACATATGAATCTGTTTGGCAACTAGAAACTGATAGTGAATTGACTTACTTTTTTGTTTATTTATTATATCTTAGTGTTTTATAGAATGACTAGAACATACGGGAGTTAATTCTCTATCTGGGATCGATATATTATAATATACTGATATACCGGGTGATTATATTCAGCTGGTCACTGTCTCCAAAACCAAGAAAATGACCACTCTAAAATGACATAACATTCAGTACACATACACCCAACAAAAACAAGACGGCGAATCAAATTTGCTTGAATGTTGGGCCAACGTCGTAGACTGTGGGCATTGAGACAAGGCTGATTCAACGTATGTTGTATGTGAGCAGAGAGGGCCTTTCATGGGTTCTACCCAACAAACACAAGATGTTGAGCCAATGTTGGTTTAATATTGGCCCACCGTCTGCGACGCTGGTCCAGCATCAAATCAACATTGACTCAACGTCTTGTGTTTGTTCGGTAGGCTATTCAACAGTCGAAGTGGCTGGAGTTTTTTGTTGAAGTTGGGAGTTTCTAAAAATGTGTGAAAGCTATATAATTCTATTCCACTATTTCTAAATACATATCCTTAACAATAATAACTAATATAGACTTAGTGATGTTTTTGGTGGCTGTTTGTAAACTTTGTAATGATCAATTGATGTTTTAATGTCACCGAAACGTCTGGTAGCACGACACAGGAAATATTTTCAACCATACTAGCTAATACTGTATAACGCGTAGATTAAATAACACACTAAAGAATATAAAAAACACAACGACTTTCCAGGTTTTATATTTTTACTGAAAATATACAACATTGAAATACAAACGTTTTGTACATATACTGATAACATAATATATATTGTTATATATCGCCATTGTTATAATGGCTCATGAATACATATATAATAATACAAAACATAGATTATTAATTCATACATGTTTGTACACAGTACACCTGAGATTGGATAATATTTAAGCTAATTTTTTTGTCCATTAATCCTTTCAGCTCCGGACCGTCTTCATACGTCAAAATCTGACGTCTACAGGCGTCAGATTCTGACGTATAAAGACGATTCCCGCACTAAAAGAATTTAAACATATATAGTGGTCGTAGACCCATGACACAGGTATTCAAAAGACTCGAAAAGAGCTAACTAAGAAATTTATGATTATTTAAAATTGAAAAAACCCTTTAGTTGTATACAAAAATATTTCAGGTTGTGAGTGTTTAAACACATAACGATGACCACGTTGATCAAGGTATCTTTCACAGGAATTTAAATGACATAAGATGAAAAAGTGTCTCGATCAATGGACCTGGTCATATACCCAGCAAACACGGGAAATTAACCCGATGCTGTTTCATTGTTGGACCAGCGTCGAAGACGGTGGGCCAACATTGAAACAGCATTGGGTGAATGTCTCGTGTTTGCTGGGATAACATCATTTTATTAGATCATAATGATATAATACAAATGTACACAAATAGTAACTGTCACAATATATACTAATACCATGTTGTACCGATTATTTATAAATGGCATGTCCAAAACACATGATATTAATGTACGCACACGCATTCGATTATAAAGTAAAGCAGCTGCATTTGTATATGTTATAGAGCAATAGAACCTTTGAGAATCGCTGAGATGTCCATTTCTTTAAATAACTGCAATATTGCTGCAAACAAAGATATATAAATATAAATTATATTTTCAATTCCAGATTTAAATATAGAAAATGACCATATCCGATGTGTCACCGCCATCTAATGTATCATCACTATCTGATGTATGTGCTGGATACACAGACAACACGCTACATTCAGCCAATTTTTGGCTTGATAGGTACTATGGTAGATATGATGTGAAACAATTACTTTTATTATGTGAAAATTGTTATGTGTTCTATAACGGTGACAATACCTTGCAAATTATATTACCACTGTTTAAATATTGTCAATCAATAAATAAATCATTTTCCAGCACCTGCAAAATAACGTATACCCTTGAACTACCAGGAGAAAAATCTAAATATGTGTGTCATGAACGGTGATAGTAGCTTGCAAGTCTACATATTTTTAATCAATAAATAAATCACAAATAAATCATTTCAACAGCAAAAAAACCGTATACGCTTGAACTACTAAGATAACTTATTATGATCCTCGGGATTATGCGTGCTCTATTATGCTCTTTCGGTTACCAAGAAAATAAGCTACATAATTGTCCCTTGGGGTGCAACATACCCCGATTTAACAGGCTCATTAATCACGTTGTTACTGTCACTTAGTGGTGTAACTCCGCACCGTTCAAATCATCGTATTCTGATATGAAGTGCTTCTGACAGAGATAACATATCTGGCTTATCATATATCACAGGGATTACGACACATTCACCCAATGTTGGCCTAGCGCTGGAGCACCGTCTGCGACGCTGGCCCAGCATTAAGCCAACATTGGAGCAATGTCTCGTGACTGTTGGCATATCAGTACGTAGATCCTGTTAAGTTCAGTAGGCGTCAGAATAAGTATCTAACCTTTGTGTTGCTAGGACCGTATATATGTCTGAATAAGTATCTAGCCCTTGAGTTACTAGGCCCGTATATGTGTCTTTTCAACCAAATTAAAACCAAACAAAATGCTGCAAAAAAAAATAGTTGAACATTTTAAAATGTGTTTTATAAAAAAAAATAGTGAAAATATCTGCCACAAAATGTTGACCACCTCTCTCTCCTAGTATAGGAGTAGTAGGAGTAGTAAAGCGTTACTTTATTAGGCCTGCTCTGCCGAGACATTAGCTTGTATTTTTCATTCATTTGAAGTTGTATTTGCAAACACATTTTCCAGCTTCAAATGACGAAAAATATTTTTATTTATTTTTATTATACCCATCCCAAATTACTTGATTAACCGTCTCAGTGCCGGGGGTCAACTTTAGAAGTCAGATTTTGAAGACAATAGATGTCAGAATCTGACGTCTGTAGACGTCAATAGATGTCAGAATCTGACGTCTGTAGACGTCAGATTCTGACGTCTATAGTTAATCCCGGGCATTGAAAGAGTAAAAGATTTATAATGGCCGTAGACCCATAACATTGGTATTCAAATGAAGCAGAAAGAGTTAACTAAGACATTTATGATGATGTCATATTTTTTTTAATTGAAAATTGACATCTCAAGTTGAAAACAAACTTTGATCTCATGTTTTTATACAAAATATTTCAGCACTTTAATACAGTTAATACAGCATATTTTTTGAATTTCTAGTATAGTACATTTTATTCAGTTTGAAAATTGTTTGAAAAATGTATAGTAAAACACGAGCCAATCATGAGAGTTAGGGCTCGTATTCTATATATCGTAGGCTTCGGATTGGTCGAGATCGCCAACTAGGCTAGCGCAATTCCCAGCTTCACTTGATGAGAATATTTACATTTCAGAAAAATAACCACATCTCAAATGATGTACTATTAAGATCTACCACAAACTATGCTGCTCTAAAGTAAACAGATACTGCCTTTTGACTTTTCACGGCAGCAGTATATAGTATGCCTAAAATGAACTCTTCCAACATCAAATTAGACAGATAAAATATTTACCCACTTGAAGGTGTATCTTGTTACTTGTTACCCACAAGTTCAATTGAGTACAAATCACTTGAGATATTTGATCAGATCTGGGCCGAAGTCTGGTATTCTACCCCCTAATTTGAATACCAAATGAATGACGGCGGTGATTGGTTGATCTCGTGATGTGACAGGCTGAACCACTTCTCGCCTGGTCGGGGGTAGAATACAAGACTTGAATCGATAGCTGGGTGTCACGGTGAAATCTGGCTGTCTAAACAAAGTATATATACATTTTACATTGGCTAAGAACACGTACACAATAAGATATATTTATTTGCTGTCAAACATTTATTGTGTTATCAATTTCAGATTTAACGGAATACAAAAAAATCTTGCTACATTCTCTCTTTATTGCACATCAGTGTACATATAGTTTTGCATTAGTCAAATCTCATATATAAATTTGTTTCGATTGTCTTCAGTAACATATAAAAAGCTGTAGGCCTATTTTGGTCAGCATAAAAGTACATAATGATGATACGCCATATATACAGAATAGTTTCAAGATATTTTTTCGTTGTTATTTAGTACATACCTTAAATAAATACAAGTATATATATATATTATTTGTACAATAATTTTAAATATATTAGAAAACACATGATACAAATTCTACCGATATCTGTAGGGGCAAGTTACTCTGGGGTCTGGTTTTGAACTGATGTCCTCGGTCGTCTGGTTTTGTGCATTGTTTGCACTTTCCTGCATTTTAGGATCAGTTAGCAAGCAATAGTTGGTGTGCTCCCTATATCTGCCGCTGGCTTTGCATTCATCTTTAGTGCTGTACATAAATATCATTTATTTCTGTACAGACATAACGTTCAGGGAATATATATTATATTAATGGTCTATGCACAATATAACCCAACACACTGCTATGATATGTCAGGTGAGATAAAATCAACAATAACATCCGTATTGTGAGCCTTGGTATTAACCCTTTAACCGCCAAATTATTCAATCTGAATTTTCACCCACTTGAATTTATGTCTCGCTGACGCGATCCACAACTTCAAGTGAGTGAAAATTAATCAGATTTGACAAGATGGAGGTCAATTATTTTAAAACCTTGCTGGTTGATGTCACATGTTATCTTTAACATATATAATATGTGGTACTTAATGTGCTAATAAAAAATGAAAACCCGAATATATGCGGCACCGGCGGTTAAAAAGTGGTATCTGCCACTTTGCAAAGTGGCAGATACGACCTTTAACAACAAAGGTGACGATACGATTTGTGGTTTAAAAAAAATAAGAAATTATTCATATAGTTATAACCCACTAAATAGTATTATGCCGCTATGCGAATGGATGGAAAACCCTCCAATTTCCATTCGTCGTAGTATAGGGGTGGATCGATTCCATTTCATCATAATAAGCAATATACTTCCTAAATAAAGCCTTATCTAAAATATGAATGATATTATGTACAATACAAAACAATACATCTTTCTTTGATATCACATATGAAAAGGTGTCGAAAACCCTTTCTTAATATACATCATTGATGATGGCCATAAATATGACATTTTAAGACCCTGTGAAAATAAATGATAGTATACATGTGGTACAAACGCAACATAATATTATCCGATATTGGATGAACAATTCAAATAGTACCACTCGTTGTACATAAATCTATAATGTTGTTCATACACATGATACTTGAATAGTTTATACTGCGAGGCGAAGGCGAGCAGCATTAACTGCTGACTTGTAAAGTAAGCAGTTACTGCTGTTTGTCATTGCACTTTAGTGACCCTTTCAGCGCGGGGACCGTCTTTATATGCCAAAATCTGACGTCTGTAGACGTCAGATTCTGACGTAGAAAGACGTTCACCTGGCTGAAAGAATTAAAATATTTATAATGACCATAGACCCATAACTTAAGTATTCAAATGAACCGAAAAGAGCTAACTAAGACATTTATGATGATTTCAAATTAAAAAAAAACCTTTAGTCCTTATGTTTTCTACAAAAACCCTTTAGCGCTATAAGGGTTAACATGATAATATGACTGATCTTTGTACATGGCGGCGATGAGCATTATCATGACATGTCGAGTATTCATAACAGGGTTCAACACTTCTGACCTCCAGCTACCCGGGGGCTGCGTTAGGTTGTCATACACCGTGAGCACTGTGGCTCACACTTCACAGAGAATGTAAATTATACAATTCTATATTTAAAAATAAGTGTAATATAATACATTTAGCGAAAATACAGAACTTCCTCATTTTTATGGGCTATGTCATTTTCTGTAAAATAACTTATTTTATAATAAAATAAATTATTTTGAAAATAGACCTCATGATGGTTTAATGGTTAGGACACATTAAGACGCAGCAGGTCATTTGAATTTCAACGGAACCTCCACTGGCCTGGAACTGTCAGAATTCCGGGTTTGAGCCCCGTGAAGGTGTCACACATTATCACTTTATTTTACTCAAGAGGCATCGCTTATAGTCTTCCCAGCAAACACGACACTTTGACACAATGTTGGGCCAGAGTTGGGCCATCGGCTACGATTGTGGTCCAACATTGGGCCAATGTCTCGTGTTTCGTGGCTAGCACCCTTGGCATTATTATGCATAACGTGGCAGATTTGGATATAAATTAATTCAGGAGATAATGACATAAAATCAATCATAATCAGATCTCGTTTAATATTTAATCATATCAGGCTATTTTTATTTAGATTAGGCCACTATATATTTTTTTCTCTGTTTTAAATGAGCGTGCCCATTTGATTAAGGGCGCGCATAAGAAAAAATGTGTTTTTTTCTGCCCAGTGCGGGCATTGGATTGTTGCCAAATTCCGAAAAAAAACTTCAGGAGACAAACAAACCATTCCGAAAAAAACCCAGTTCATTTGAGCAGACACAAAAAATATTTATCCAGCTATGTTTTATTTGCCTGTTTTTTGCAGCCCTCCCTCATTAGATTTGTGTTTTTTCCCATCTAAAACAGAAAAAATATACGGTGGATAAATCTGAGGAGAAACACATGGGTCTTAAATGGTTAACCATCCAACTGATAAATCTGAATTTTCCTTGAAAATCAGATGAATTTGCGATGAGATCCATCTTAGGATTTTAAGTAGGATGGGCCTCAGCCAGATACGTCTCTACTGTCTCAAAGGCGAGTCCTGTGAATCATAAAACAGTAACTGCTTACAGTCAAGCGAACATCTACTGCTGTTTGCATTCATTTTAAGGCTTCCTAGTCCAGCTAGAGAGATAGCATTTGTCATCTTTGATATTAATTAGTTTGTTTAAGTTACTGGCACTGAGTATCACTTAATGACACCGCTGCCGATAATCTATTAGATGCTACGGCAAGGGGGAGGGGGGTGGGTGAGTTTCAGTGGCCGATCCAGAGGAAGGGACAGGGGGGTCCTGGCATCCGCTTTTAGAAACTAAATTGTGATATATAATAAATATTTAACACTCAAAAGTTTCTCGGTAAGGCCCCGAATTTCGCGTTTATCATCAGAAAAAAAATCGTGATTTTTAATTTCAGATTCTTAGATGATAAAGTTCAATTGTAGTTTCACAAAGGCTGTGAATAACCCAACTGACAGGAATTTTGTAGCAATATTGTGTCAAAACTAAAACTCATAGCCCACCCCACCTATCATTTGGCCCACCCCGTAATCACCCGGAAGACACAAGATGTTGGACCAAAGTAGGTTTAACGTTGGCCCAGAATCGTAGGCGGTGGACCAGCATTAAAACAACATTGATTCTCCTGGTCACACATGAGACAGCATGGTTCGTCGGGATGATAACCTTTTTCTAAAGGAGGTTTCGGCGATGGAAGCAAAACGTGTCCAGAAATGTTATTTTCTTAGCAAACATTTACCACAATTGAAAACTCAAATACCTCACAACATTCACAAACAAAACAATAAGCTCCGAATTCTTATGTTATAAATATCTTTTGACAGAAACATTGTATTTAAACTAAGTCATCTCAAGTATGGGACATCCTACAACCGCCACGACCCCCCTCCCTCCCCCTACACACAAGTGGTCTGGTATGTCCCTTATAGTTATTAGTTTTAGACCTTTCTTTATCATAACTGTGTTCCGCTCCGTGACAGCTAACATGCTTGCTTTCCTCTCAGGTACACTTCACTTTTTTCAAAAAAACATCCCAACAAATATTACCCGATGCTGGTTCAATGTTGGGCCAGCGTCGTAGACGGTGGACCAACATTGAACCAGCATTGGTTTAATATATTGTGTTTGCATGAAAAAACAATATTCGGGTATATGGCAGCATACCAGCAAACACGTGACATTCACCCAATGCCGGGTCAATGTTGTGCCAGCGTCGTAGACGGTGGACCAACATTGAACCATGATTGTGTTGATAACTTGTGTTTGCTGGCAAAAATAAGGCGTCCAAAAACATAAAAGTACGTCATTATAGCTGCTTCCCTTTGAACATTGGTATCAGTAATCGATACTTATGATACTCATTGTTTGAGGGTCTGGTTGAATTCAAGTGAGCGTGTGTTTACAGGCATACACCGCCTACTCTAAAAACAACTCTTATAATAAAGAAGATATATTCGCATCTTTTTTGTGGCATAGGCATACTGAGAGAAACTTTGGAAAGGTTTTTGTCCATGCCACACTTTTATTTTAATCTTTGAACATAATTCACGGTCCTATAATATCTATATTTAAACTCTTTTATCTTCCAAGTGGGCGGGGGGCCCTAGGGTAGTGGTTAGCACCGCTGCCTTTCACGCCAGCGTTCGGGGTTTGGTTCCCGGTCTCGGCGGTTTGAAAGAAACAAAAATGTTTCTTCTCCATCCACGTGTGAAAGTCAGTATTGGGGGGAGCCTCCGTGACCGAGAGGTAGCGTGCTCGGCCTCAGACCACCAGGGCTTTTTATTTTCATTTTTATCTTCCAAGTTTAGGTAATAATAATATTATTTTCCACACTAACCTCTGGAGCTCTGAACTATCAAAAGAGAAGTTTTCAGAAACTTTAAGTTGTGTATCGCTACCGCAATCCAGTTTCTGAAAACTACTCGGATTTGTAAAATTTAGGTCGCAACATTTCACAATGTCAGAGATTTTTCACCTTTAGAATCAGATCAATTTGATCAAATGAGAACCTACCACATTTTTTTCATCGATTTCAGTTTCATTTCATTCCCATTGTAACCGTTTATATACGTGTATATATGGCGGCAGTAGCACAGGCGGTAAAGGTTGAATATTTTCATGTTTTCCAGTTTTCAGACATATCCGTTTTCATGTATGTCGTTTATAGCACCCGGCACTGAGGCGTCAGTGTCAGCCGTATGCTCCATCTTCATCATGTTCGTCTCCCCCATAGAGGACAGATCCATGGCGCTGGAACGTTTCCTAAAATCAAAATAATAGAACAAAATGGTGCATAACAGAAACCAATCACAAGGTATATTATCCCTTTGAGCGCTACGCACGACTGGAGTCGTTTTTATTCTGATTTATGAGCAGGTTAAATCACAGTCATTGAGAATGAAATGAGTGTTTAAACAGCAAAATGTCCAACTTTTTTATTTCAAATTAATAGTAATTTAATCTACTTGAAGTTGTGGATCGCCCTAGCGAAACGCAACTTCATGGGGGCAAAATTTAAATAAGTTAACTCAGCAGGTAGAGGGTTAACGTTGGTTCTGCTAGGCTCGATTCTCGGTTTCTCAAATTATTCAATTTGAGAGGTATCAATTTTTTTTATAATAATTTACCCATTTTTCGTCTTTTAAAACTGGTCATTGCGTCAGAAATTCTAGATTTAATAGATAAAAAAACTACAAATAAAAACTACAATTCAGTAGCACAAGAGTTAAATTATATGTAGTTAAATCATGAAATAATAATATCATATAATAAAGTTAATTGATGTTGAAATTAAGATTTAGTAATTAAAGTAATCATGGTAGTAGAATATTTAGAATTTATAAAAAATCACATAATGTTTAAGACATCATCTTATGCTATAATCACAATATAATTTAATAAATCACATATGATATTATAATAGACAAAATTGTTTAGATCACAAGCTACATGTATAACAAATACCAGACATATTCTAATCAACCCTTTAACAGCCAAGTTATATTTTATAAATTTTAAACGAGTTAAAGTCATGTCTCGCTACCGCAACAAACTTCGAGTGGGTGTGCAAAATACTCATATCTGTTTAATTTGGACCAGCTATTTGAAAATCTTGAAATTTAAACACATATGTTATTCCCAATAACAGTGATTTCAGTAAATCAGATTTTTAAAAACGATTATAGTCGTGTTTGACAATTACCCCTTTAAGCCCTAATGATGTCTAAAAGCATCATCTTGATTTTGCTATTAGTTCTTACATCTAATGATTTTGGAACGAAAATTGCTAGGAAGCTGTTTTAACAATAATATAATTTTTTTAATTTGTCACCCACTCCATGTCAGCATCGTCATCCACTACAAGTCCTGAATTGCGATAGCAATTCAGGACCTGTAGTGGATGAAGATTTCAGTGGTAAATTCAAGCTTGATAGGGTTAAATGGTTAAAGTACTGATTGATATTCTGTTTTACGGCATAGGCCTACTCTGAATTTAATAATTAATTCTGAGAAAGTACAAGATTCAATTCAGGATGACGTCTTGAACTTTAATAATTTAATTTATATAACTGGTTTGTTGCTGTTGTCAGGTAATTTTCACTCACTTTAATTGGAGTATTACCATGATTACGGTAGTTATATAGTTAAAATTTGTAGTAACTTCATTCATATACTGTATGGACAGAATTGATGTAGATATAAAATATGATACGTAGAAAGTAGTAATATAGTTACAATTTGTATTAATGCCGATTATATACCGTATGGACAGAATTGATGAAGATATGAACTATGTACATATAAAGGAGTTATTTAGTGAAAATTTTTAGTGATGCCATTCATATACTGTGTGGACAGAATTAATAAAGATACATAGAAAACCAAGTTTTAGTTTTAGTGTTGAGGACAATGAGAGCTGACATAAGCCACAGTGACTACTTGAGCCCACACACACAGTATATTTGAGGATTATTGATTGATTAATTTACCATTGTGCTGATAACAGGTCTGGTCGTGTGACGAGTAATTTACCATGTAGTGATGACAAGCTACACCGTATATTCACGATACTTTACACTCATATCTTAGTCGCTTCACGTTTATGATTATCTTACACACGAAAGCTTACCTGTGTTACCTTAAACCTTATGCTAAATTATTGAGTATTTTCGTCATTTGAAGCTGGAATTGCTAACGCAATTTCCAGCTTCAAATGAAGAAAAATATATAATTATTTGTAACAAATGGACATCTCCCAAATTGAATTATTAGATTAACTAAGCATCTAACAAAAAAACAACTTCATATTATTTAGTGATAGTTTATATCACAAGAGTTGAGATACCTCCCTGTCATTGTATTACAAATCGCAGAACACGTCATAACAAGCACGCTGTAATCTTTAGTTTCAGATACTTAGGTATTAAAATGAGACTAAACATGGACGCAGTGAGTGAAAATGTGTCATACTTCTACTAGGTACAGGGTCACCCTTGTGCTGCTGGGAGCGTGTATAGATATATACGTTTTCAAGCTAGTTTCAGACTAGATAAAGGCCTCTAAATTTTTCTGGTGACACAGCTTGCGGGAGATGCTGAGCTGATCAAATAATTCAATTTGTGAGATGACTATTTTTTTATTAATAATATTATTTTTTGTTCATTGGAAGCTGTAAATTGCGTTAACAATTGCTGTTCCGAATTGTTTACATCATTATAATAGAGATATCTTATAGAGACACCTGGTGATTATTCATTCGTGTCAACCCGGAAATTGTACTGTTGAAGAAGAAGGCCATTAAATTATATCTGTGACAGAAGTCGTCCATTTTATTTGTTTGTTTGTTTTTTCACACGTCAGTTGATGTAGTGTATGTTCTAGACAGTTGTTTCCTGAACATAATGGTGCCCAGACCCTATGGTATATGTATATAGCTCTGTGTATGCTAAAGAACATTATCTGTGAGTTAAATCTGTTGTTTAATAGCCTACCTCCGTTTCTGACACTGGTGACAGTGGTGCACTCAGGCGCCATTTGCATTTACATGTACGTTGAGTGTCAACAAGGTTGGTGTCAACAAGTAAAATGTCAGAAACAGTTAGGTCTCGGGCAGCTGCCCGGGGATGGGTGACCAGATTAAGTCAAAAATTGGAGAATTTATGCAGTAGATATGATCAAAAGACTTTCAATGTCATTGAGATAAATGATGCTATAGAAGAATTTGACAAAAAATTACATAATTTAGACGAAGCACAGTCAAGAGTTGAACTAGAGATAGATATGAGTGAGTTAGAGAATGACATTGGTGACGCTGCTGATTTTCGGGAGAGGGTGCGTCAATCGCGCATTAAGGCAGCCACTCTAATCAGTGCACACACTACTGCTCAACCCAAAGAAGCTGACACAAGGTCAATTACAGGATCGATAAGCGCTGCCGAGGCGAAACTTCCCAAATTAATTTTGCCGACTTTTACTGGAGACGTTCTCCAGTGGACTGCCTTCTGGGAACAATTTAAAGCAGTCGTAGATGACGGTGATCTACCTGCTATCACTAAGTTCACATACTTGCGCTCTTTATTAAAGGGGGAGGCGAGTGCTGCGGTACAAGGTCTCTCATTAACAGCCAACAACTATAAGACTGCTTGTGACATTTTACAAAAAAGGTTTGGCAGATCCGAAAGAATTATTTTTTCTCATATACAGGAACTGCTGCAAATTAAAATTGAAAGCTCGCCATCTGTTCTTGTTTTGTGGGAATTATATGATAATTTACAAGCACATGTGCGCAGTTTAGAAGTTCTAAAAATATCTGGTAAACAATATGGCGCAGTGTTGACGCCATTGATTTTGTCTCGCTTACCCCCAGATTTACGGATGGAGTGGGCCAGAGGTGGTGAAGGACATGAAAGTGATTTAGAATTTCTATTGGATTTTTTACAAACTGAAATAACGAGGAGAGAACGCTCTCAAACCTTTTCAAAGGAAGACAATGCTGTTAATACTGATGATGCTACTGATAAACTATTTAGTGCTGCTTCTCTACATTCTTCAGGAGTGAAATTACGTCGTCATTGTGAACTGTGTGAACGTGAAGGTCACAGTATAGACAGGTGTTTTAGCATTACTAAAGCTCCGATTGGTGATCGAAGATCTATACTACGTCGTGTTGGTGCATGTTTCAGGTGTTTAACTACAGCAAAAGTGCATACTTACCGTAATTGTACATTTAAATGTTCAAAATGTGGTGGAAAACACCATTCATTGCTATGCCAACCTATGTCACAAAATGTTAGGAATGTTAAAACTAATCAACCTGTACAACAGTCTGTTAAAAGTAACATTGATCCCCCTACTCAACAAAGCCCCTCTGAACAACGTGATTCAAAAATGTCAAGTGAGTCGAATCTTTCCGCACATGTTAATGCTGTGACTGATACATCTTCACATGTTTTATTTCAGGTTGCTCAAGTATCTGCTTTTGGTAAGTGTGGGAGCACAAAGGCTGTCATTCTTTTTGATACAGGATCTGATAAAACATATGTTTCCCAGCATTTAGTTGACAAAATTGGCCCTGAATGGGTAAGCTCTCAAAACTTGACTTATGGGTCATTTGGTACTACTCACATAAGTCGTGCGGAGCACAGGGACATTTATAGCATAAATTTGCAGGGTTCTCAAGGAAATGCTACATTATTAGCTACAGCCATTCCTAATATATGCACCCCTATGACACGTCACTTAGTACCTTCTAATATTTTAAAATCATTTGGGAATGATATTGAATTTGTTGATGCTCCCGTGGGAAAGGATGTAAGAGTGGATATACTCATAGGACTAGATACGTACTGGAAATTAATGAGTTCTGATATAATTTCTAAACCCGGTGGTTTGGTGGCACAGAAGTGTATATTTGGCTGGGTTCTGTCAGGCCCTCTGCCCTCGCCACCACGGTCTATGAGTGCTACAGCTATGTCAATTCAGTTACTATGCTCAAATTGTACAGATTTGGAAAATTTTTGGGACTTAGAATCTGTAGGTATTAAACCACATGAAACTTTAGATGTACATGATCCTGTGTTAGCTGAATTTAACAACAGCATACAATTTTCAAATGGTAGATATGTAGTTGCACTGCCGTGGAAGCCTGTCAATGTCCGACCGACTCTTCTCAGTAATGAGAAGATGGCCCGAGCACGCTTAAAACATTTGACACTACGACTTGATAAAAATCCTGATTTGAAATTTAGGTATCACAAAGTTTTTTGTGACATGATAGAGGAAGGTATAATTGAGGAAGTTCCTCAATATGAGCATTATGATGACACAAACATTTTTTACATGCCCCATCGCCCAGTGGTAAAGGAAGCCCGGAAAACTACGAAAATACGTCCTGTGTTTGACGCCTCAGCTAAAGGGTTTAATGGAATCTCCTTAAATGATTGTGTGGAGGCAGGTCCGAGTATGATTCCTGACCTCCCTGGCATTTTGCTTCGTTTCCGAAGATGGAAAATTGCTTTAACAGCTGACATTTGTAAAGCTTTTCTCCAAATACAGGTCAAGCGTGAAGATCAAGATGTTCACAGGTTCCTATGGGACGATCAAAATATTATCCGGAAGATGAGGTTTGTAAGAGTGCCCTTTGGCAACAAATGTAGTCCATTTTTACTCAATGCTACTATTCGGTACCACTTGTCACAATTTTCACCTTCTTGTGTAATAGAACAGTTGTTTGAAAATATGTATGTGGATGATTGGTTGTCCGGGTGTGATGATGATGTGGAAGCTTGTAGTATGCTTCGTGAGGCGGAGGCTATTATGTCACGTGCGGGAATGTCTTTGGCCAAATGGGGCTCTAATAGTACTCAGGTGGCAGATTTACTGCAGAGGGAATTTTTAGATAAATCCATCATGGATGAGTCCGGCTCATTCAAGGTTCTGGGTATGCTATGGTCAGCATCTGAAGATAGTTTTTCCTTTGATGGTGCCGTAGTCCCTGACGATCTGTGTGTAACCAAACGTGTGGTTCTCAGCCTCATATCCCGTCTATATGATCCCCTAGGACTCCTTTCACCTTTCCTTATGGTAGCTAAATGTATTTTTCAAGAACTGTGGAGACTTGGGCTTGCTTGGGATGAGATAGTGCCTGAATGTATACAAGAAATTTTTTTGAATTGGGTGAAAGGATTGAAACTTTTAAGGTCGTGGATCATTCCTCGCAGCTATACTGGGTTCCCTTGGCGTGATAATGTAGTATGCCGACTTCAAGCCTTTGGTGACGCATCTCAGTCTGCATACGGCGCTTGCGTATATCTGAATGTAAAACTTGCTAGTGGCGTGTGGAAGTCATCTCTGGTTATTGCCAGGGCGAAGGTTGCCCCTTTAAAGAGATTGAGCTTGCCCAGCCTAGAGTTACTAGGTGCTCTGCTGTGTGCTAGATTAATAGTTTATGTGAAGCGGGAAATGAAGTTGATTGATAATGATGTTGATTGCAATTGCTGGACAGATTCCACTGTGACCTTGGCTTGGATCCAGAGTCCCCCACATAAGTGGAAACCATTCGTTGCTAACAGAGTTGCTGAAATCCAGTCATTGGTGAGCCCATCACAGTGGCGACATCTGCCTGGTAAAGATAATCCTGCCGATTTGGTGACCCGTGGTATCTCCGCAGAGGAGCTGTTACAGTCAGAGCTGTGGCTTAAGGGTCCAAATTTTTTATGTGTTGATAAAGTTGTTGAAGTTTGTGGGGATAAACCTGCTGAAAATGTACTAGATATTAATGCTGAACAAACTCTTAAATCTACAGTCTCAAATCATACATTGGTCAGTGGGGCTAGTGATGTCTCAGAACCACTTTTTGATCTGGACAGATGGAGTAGTGTAACACGTGCAATGCGAGTACTTGGCTGGCTCCAGAGATTTATACATAATGTCAGATCAGTTAAGGATGTTAGATGTCATGGTGACTTATCCTTCACCGAACTGACTGACGCCAAGCTTAAATTATTGAAATTTGTTCAGAATGAAGAATACGCACATGAGTTAATAACAATTCAAAATGAAAAGTTTGTACCAAGAACGTCTTCTCTCCTGAAGCTGTCTCCATTTGTAGGAGATGATGGTCTTCTGCGTGTACAAGGTAGAATTCAATTTGCAGGATTACCTTATGATTCACAGCATCCCATTATTATACCTAAGGGCCGTTTAGCTTTGTTACTGGCTCGTCATACTCACCTCAGGTTGAAACATGCAGGTGTGAATCTCATGTTAGTCGAACTCAGAAATCAGTACTGGATAGTGGGAGCAAGACGTTTATGTAAAAGTGTAAAGCGAGAATGTATGCCTTGTCAACGTCTTGATGCCCCACCTGGTGCTCAGAGTATGCCTCCGTTACCAGAATTAAGAGTTAAACAAGCTCCACCCTTTTCTGTAACTGGATTGGATCACGGAGGTCCACTTTACACCTGTGATAATATTGGAAAGAAATTTTACATCCTTCTATTCACATGCGCTGTAACTAGAGCCTTGCACTTAGAATTAGTTGATGCATTGTCTTGTGAGACTACTGTGTTTGCTATACGTAGATTTATAGCACGTAGAGGAATGCCATCTATATTGATGTCTGATAACGCTAAAGGCTTCTTAGCCGCTCGGAGCACGTTGATAAAACTCTTAGGATCAGATGGGCCTCAGTGGAAGTTCATAGCTCCCCGTGCCCCATGGTGGGGAGGATGGTGGGAAATCTTGATAAAATCTGTAAAATCAGCCTTAAAGAGAACACTAGGTAAACGATCTCTCACTCGAGTGGAACTAGAAACCACATTACTCGAAGTGGAATCGTGTGTGAACTCTAGACCTTTAACATTCGTTGGGGATGAATTAGATTCTGGTAGTCCTTTAACCCCTTCACTTTTCCTTCTGGGAAGACCCTCCAGCCTGAAAAGTACTATAAATGTAAAAGACATTGTTGTTGAACCTTCTGATCTTAATGAGAGACTAGAGCTTCGCCAGCAACTCTTCCATGCCTTTTGGGAATGCTGGGTAAATGAATATGTACGAAATCTCCCACCTTTTAAAGGGTCATGTGGTAGTAAGGGTTCTATTAAAGTAGGATCAGTGGTATTGGTGCAGGGTGAGGGGACCAATAGATTACAGTGGCCTCTAGGAGTTATACAAGCCATCCATCCTGGACGAGATGGATTAGTACGCTGTGTTGAGGTAAAAACTGCTAAAGGACTGTTTACAAGGCCTATCCAACGTATTCATAATTTTGAAATGATAGATGATCCTTGTGTTCCCACATTGTCGGATGTTCGATCAATTGATGCAAACAATGATACTGTTTCAGATGTTACATGTCCTGAACCGCCAAAACCAGTTGTATCACGATATGGACGTACAATCACCAAACCTGACCGACTATAATGATTAAAACATATTGTTTATTTGTTTAATTCTACCTTACACTTTATATAATATTTGCACTCTTTATAAAGTATTTGTAATCTTATTATTGTTGGAGTCCACTGACTCCAAGGTGGGGAGGATGTTCCGAATTGTTTACATCATTATAATAGAGATATCTTATAGAGACACCTGGTGATTATTCATTCGTGTCAACCCGGAAATTGTACTGTTGAAGAAGAAGGCCATTAAATTATATCTGTGACAGAAGTCGTCCATTTTATTTGTTTGTTTGTTTTTTCACACGTCAGTTGATGTAGTGTATGTTCTAGACAGTTGTTTCCTGAACAATTGCAGCTTCAAAAGAATGAAAAATACTCACAAGCAATTCAGCCGTACACGGCTTAATCGAGCAACAACTTCAAGTGGGTGAAAATTGAAATTATTCAATTTCGCGCTTTAACCCTTACAGCGTGGGGATCGACTTTAGTCTGTAGACGTCAGATTCTGACGACTAAAGTCGATCCCCGCACTGTGTGAGTAGAAATATTTCTAATGGCCGTAGACCCATAACCTAGGTATTCAAATGAATCAGAACATGCTAACTAAGACAGTTATGATGATTTAAAATTGAAAAAACCCTTTGCTAGCGATGTTTTTTACAAATTAATTAACCCCTTAAGAGTTGAGGGTTAATTTCAGTATCACTGAACGTGGGTTACTGTTAGCAACGTCATATCAGGACAGATTTATTCATCGACAATCGGGATAATCCGTCGTCAGACCCTGAAGTAGCGCGTATTAATTCTTGACAGCTCGACATCGTAGAAGCTGATATGACTTTTCTATCATGTTTATATAAGGCTTTTTTGATTGAATACATTATGGTGCTCACAGAATGACATCATGGCTTCACAGAAAATGAATATGTTCCATCAGCCATACTGTCATGCATTGAAAAACATCTGGTTATTTTTCAATTATGAAAGGAATTTTGTTTGCTTTCGCAAGTTTGTTTTACACAGTAATACTGGATCTGGATCTGGTAATATTCGCTAGGTTGTAATTTTCGCGAATTTTTAGAGCAGGACAAATTCGCGAATTCAAGAATCACGCGAAAATTATTATTATAATAGCGCTACTAAAGAAAAATGAAAATTCGCGAATTCTCAACTTCGTGAAAAGTCCCAAAATCAGAAATTCGCGAAAATTTGAACACGCGAAAATTACCAGATCTACAGTATCACTACCGATAAACTACATTATATTATTATTATATCCTCATCGTGAAATTGCAAAAAACTCTAATGTGACCACATGTTATCAATAATTGTTATTATTATCACTGAAGAGGATGCTACTATTGCAATATTGCCATTTTATCAGTTATGCGGACGTAATAATTGTGTATAATTCTCAAATTATACACCATGCATACAAGTCTGTAGCGTATCCCTCTTGTAGGATTGCTAATAATAGTGATGATATTTATATAATAAATTTGGAGGTCACTTGCTACAATATTATAAGAATAACATATGATTTATTGTTATGATATTGTAGCATTTTTACGCTATAGCATAATCACCGATGGCTGATGGGACATTTTAGTCCAAAACGGAAGTTGATACTGTGATTAATATTTTTTTTAAGCTTAAGATTTGGCTACCTGTAGTAGGTGACACCTGCAGCTGCACCAGCCCCCACCACACCCACACCAGCCACACACGCCACCGCGATCACAACTATCTCACCCGTGGACAAACCTGAATCTGTAAAATAAGAAAAAAATAATGGAAAAATAACACAAAACTGAACCAGCCGCCATATATAAATATACATATAGTGTTATAATTTGTACATGTACCAGCCCCACCCAACATCAGCCCAGCACTGTGTTATATTCGTTGCCGATGCACCAGCCCCCACACGAGCCACACTGGCCACAGTTATCACATTCATAAACGTGAATCATTGTCAATAAGAAAAATAATACAAAACTACTACGTACTCGTTGTTATTTAATTTATCGAGTCTGGGTGACATTTATGTTGTTTTATTGCGTCCTATTGAAACACAATACTTACACATCTGAGTACTTTTGTCTTTCTAGTTTTTCAGGACATATTCCAACTGACTGAGTGACAGGTTTCTGCCACTCATTCAGCTGGCATCATTGCTACGCATACCATAGGCTCTTTATATTGCAAATCATCATAGCTACCGATAAAAATAACCACAACCCATTAACGTTCGTGTGACTCACCGTCTTCGTCGTCACTAGGAGCATATTCAGTTGTCACAGCAGGTTCTGCAACGATGGTGGTCTTATTTGTCTCCACGATATTAACCTCTGTGGTCGCTACGTAATCTTCTGTTCTCTGGTCAGAAGCTGCTGTCGTTGGTAGATCTGGTTCTGTAATTATCTCTGGACTTACTGTGGAATGCGCAGCACCTTCTGTTGGAATCATCCCCTCTTCAGTGGTAGCTACATGATCGTCTGTAGACACTACAGGAACTTGCGTAGTATCAATGTAAGGGTCAGACGTTAAAATCACCGGCACGGTAGTTATATCAGATTCAGTAGAGAGCTTTTCAGTGGTTGGGTCGTTCTTTTCTGTAGTTATAACTTCAGAATCAGTGGTTAAAATATCGTTTGAGGTGGTCAACTCAAAACCAGTGGGTACAACTTCTCCCTCAGTTGTAACGTCAGATAACGTAGTTAAAATATCTTCTTCGGTTGTCACATCTGATTCAGTCGTTATAATTGCACCTTTGGTTGTTACGTCAGGTTCAGTCGTTATAATTGCACCTTCGGTTGTTGCGTCCGGTTCAGTCGTTATAATTGCACCTTCAGTTGTTACGTCAGGTTCAGTCGTTATAATTGCACTTTCGGTTGTTACGTCAGGTTCAGTCGTTATAATTTTACCTTCAGTTGTTACGTCAGGTTCAGTCGTTATAATTTCACCCTCGGTTGTTACGTCAGGTTCAGTCGTTATAATTGCACCTTCGGTTGTTACGTCAGGTTCAGTCGTTATAATTGCACCTTCGGTTGTTACGTCAGGTTCAGTCGTTATAATTGCACCCTCGGTTGTTACGTCAGGTTCAGTCGTTATAATTGCACCTTCGGTTGTTACGTCAGGTTCAGTCGTTATAATTTCACCCTCGGTTGTTACGTCAGGTTCAGTCGTTATAATTGCACCTTCGGTTGTTACGTCAGGTTCAGTCGTTATAATTGCACCCTCGGTTGTTACGTCAGGTTCAGTCGTTATAATTGCACCTTCGGTTGTTACGTCAGGTTCAGTCGTTATAATTTCACCCTCGGTTGTTACGTCAGGTTCAGTCGTTATAATTGCACCTTCGGTTGTTACCTCGGGTTCAGTCGTTATAATAGGTCCTTCCGTGGTTACATCGGGCTCTGCTGTTATGATTGGGTATTCTGTAGTGACTTCTGTTGTTGGCTGAATTTTAGTGACTTCTGTTGTTGGCTGAATTGTAGTGACTTCTGTTGTTGGCTGAATTGTAGTGGCTTCTGTTGTTGGCTGAATTGTAGTGACTTCTGTTGTTGGCTGAATTGTAGTGACTTCTGTTGTTGGCTGAATTGTAGTGACTTCTGTTGTTGGCTGAATTGTAGTGACTTCTGTTGTTGGCTGAATTGTAGTGACTTCTGTTGTTGGCTGAATTGTAGTGACTTCTGTTGTTGGCTGAATTGTAGTGGCTTCTGTTGTTGGCTGAATTGTAGTGACTTCTGTTGTTGGCTGAATTGTAGTGACTTCTGTTGTTGGCTGAATTGTAGTAACTAGAAAAAATCAATCAATTCCCATTTTTAATCAAATTCGGCATTTTTTTAAACCCAATTTCAATTACAAACAGCGGTCTCTCTTTGACCATTTGAACCCTCATGATGCACCATGCATCTTTTCGCATATCTGAAAAAAATTCGCCACACCATGGGGTTTTAGAACGTCAATTTTTATGGAACTATTTTATGCCCCAGTCACACGGATGTAAATGCGAATCATGGAGAATGAAAAAGCTCCTGGGGTGGGTAATTTATTGAACAACGAACCAACTAGAATAAATACGGTTCAAATTGCGAATGACGGAGAACCAAGTGGAGCTAAGAATAATGAACTAGAGCCAATACAAATCAAAACGGGTTGACAAAAACTAATACGAAAGGTTGTGCGAATCAATGCGATCTAATGCGAATAATTCTGCAAACTGATATGAACCAATATGACGCAAGTAGAATGCAACTCGAACCAGTGCGAACTGGTAGGCTACGACCTGGAACGGACCAGTACGAACTTATACGACCTGGAACGGACCAGTGCGATTCAATAGGGATGAGCTGCTGGCTACAAAAAATCACGCTCATCCGTGTCTTATCGCCAGTCTTCTCCGTCCATCAAATTAACATCATCTTCACCCAATTTTTGTGCTGTATTATATTATAATAAACATTATGTTACTATCATTCGAAGTAGGCTATCACAATGAAGGAAAAGGGCAAGGGCATCGAAGCAAAAAGCAGGAAGAAGCTGAGATCAGCATCAGATCAGCATTAACAACGGAGCACAACACATTCCCTTCCGAAGTTGCGTATGTGGCTGTACCTTCTTTGGTTGTGATTATCGTCACTTGTTGTGCCAAGAAATGGAATATGTCAGTTTTATTATCGTGCACACGCAGGAAGTCATTCCAGTTTTGGGGAATAACTGTGGTAGAGAGTACTTGTCGTCGGACCCCTTTACCTCTCTTTTTCCTGGCTGTGCTTTTCAAACTATCTGGCTTGTGCACATCCCAGGGGCGCTTACTGGCCGTGGTGTCTCTTTTTCAAGACAATGAAGGATGTGTGCCTTTGTAACAAGCCTCAGCTTGCCTCCCAAAGAGAGTGACGAAGGGGCAGCTTGATTCTCATGTGTGTGAAAAATTGATCGATATTTCTGTCTCTAGTTTTGGAAGTTTTATATACAAGCGTGCAAAAAGAGTGCAGTCATTCTTATGAGATGTTACTTGCCCCTTGTGTTTTGATTTAGGTTTTACAAATGGGCGACTGAACAGTGATAGCTTGTTTTATGCAGTGGTATGATAGGTTTTGCAGACTCAAAGAGTCTTACTTTATCCCCATAATTTGACAAACCAGAGGTACTGTTTTTCATCAAGTATTTCAACATTCCTCAGTGTTTCCCAAACAGTGACGTTCATGTTATCTCTGGTGTCTAAGAACCTCTAGATATGGGCTGCCCATCTTTTCAACCGCTGCGGATAGCTACGTAATATTGTTTACAAATTGTTGCTTGGACTCCTGGAACCAGGATGCTGTTCATGGTGATAGTGCTCGCTGTCTTTTTGATGTGATCTCGTGGTATCATCTTCGAATTCGGCGATTATCCTTACTACTTCGGGACCAGCCACCGCGAATGGCTCTAACATACAAGAGCATGAGGATTTCCAATGAAAGTGTTTTGAGCCAAAAGTAAAACTGAACACGTGTGCTCACATAGTAAGGCCTACACCACTGGTCCATGGTCACTTCACCCACCATTTTTAACTTCATTGACCTATCAAATGATAAAATAACACCCCACCAAATGATCTTAGAAGTATTTGAAATATAATAAGGGCACGCAAATACATGAATTCAAATAGTATATGTTTTTTTTTCGCGGATTTAGAGCGATTTTATAATAACATATAGTGCTAAAATCGATATTCAAGGTCATTGACCTCTAGCAGTCACCAGAGGTCAAATTCAAAATGGCTCCACGTCTGAAAATGAAGATTATGGCTTATAGATAGCATAAAAAAATTCCATGCTTTTATCATAAAGTGCACACTATTCTTGCTTATCCGCTCTACTTGAAGTGCAATACGAAGTGCAAAGAACTGATTCACATCCGTATCAGTTCGTCATCATGATTCGCGACAGTGTGACAGGGGCATAAATAATATGCATATACAATATACATAATATTAAATTAATATGCATTTAAACAAATTTTGTTCAAATTGGGGTTATATAGATTGACCTTGGATGATCTCTAAAATATATTCCAAAAGGGTTAATATTCGCAAATATTGTTTGGGAGTGATCTAGATGATTTTACTAGCCTCCAAACTATTGAAATGATGTATCACGAATGAAAATCGAGCTAAAATCGGCTACTATACGAAAAAGAGAAATGTCATTTTACGCCAGCGTTCATCTGGTATTGCATCTTAAATGGCTACAGATACTCAATGATACCAGCTGTGCATCATTCAAGTTCTCATTCTGCACATCTTCTACTAGGCACTACCAATATCATCAATAACCTGGCTTGGTGATAGGCGATAGAGAGAAATATATTGAGAATAACAGGGGCCTGGACAGTTTTTTTATTTTACTTTATTATTTATTATTAATTAAAGTATATAATTTATTTGAACCTAAAAGGCCCATAGAGTTTAGTTTTCTGATATGCACTCACTAGACCAGATACATAGAAAAAATATATTGTTTTTGAAGCCGTTTTGTTACATGTGACCTTGAAATGACATTGATGAAAATTTGCTGTGACCTTGAGGGGGCATTTTTGTATGCTGAGGGCGCCTGCAGCCTCACATATCGAGGTCAGCTATTTCAGCGTGTGTTTACTTTGGATTTCACTATGTTTTCACACACAAACTAATGCAATTTTTGAACCATACTTGAAAATGTGAAGCATATTTCTGTGAAAAAAGCCGTGCTTAACAAAATAGCATATAATTTAGTTGTGTACGCCGTAAAATCTTTACAACCGGGATTTCGTCACTCCCAGATAACCCCTCTACAATAATTAATTGATAGGGTCAAATCGTCGGTCCATCATTAAATCAACATTAAGACAACATTGGATTGGTAACCATGTATCATGTATTGACCCTCATGCTTGACTCCCTAATTAATTGAATAAGAAAAAAAGGGACGTGATCATGACTAAAATGAGCTAAGAAATAATTACTCTACTAATCCCAATGAATAACGGCCCATAATTAACCCGACAATTGTGTTATTTTTCCGTTTCAGGCCCAATTATTTTAAATATAGGTATATAATTCTGGCAACTCTCGCCTGTTCTCATACAAGCTATAAAAAGCTCATACAATATTATGTGTTTTCATAAAATTTCATTGCCGAAAAAAAAACTGTAAGAAGGATTTGATTGAAGTGTCATTGAATGAATTACGAACATTGTCAATTACAATTACAATATTGCAATTACAATTATATTGCCAGTTATTTTTTTAATACAATTACAATTACGCATATCTGCTTTTCTTTTGACTGGGCATCGAATTGTAATTACACTTTAATTATAATTAATTAATTAATAAATTACTGCGACCACGACCCGGATTATAGTAGTTTAATTATAAAATTAGTATAGTTTACTTACTTGGATCTTCACATTCATAGATAACTTGTTCATAGTTGGTGACTCCAGTGTCACACTCGTTATCTTGATGTTGCACATACTCCACAGTACAGTAACCTAAGCCTTCACATTGTAATATATCAGCTTCATGGTCAGCATTATCTGTCACTGGAATCTTACAGCTTTCCTGTTGTAATATACAATCATCATCACCAGGGTCTTGTCTTCCAAAGTAACTGAAATCTTCATTCCATTGAATCACGATTATCTGATTAAACCGTTCACAGTCAAATACTAGAGTCGGATTATCTTCACACGCTAAAGTTGGGTACATATCCTCTGAAATATATACCAGTACATGCATTTATTGCAGATCCATGTATATATACCATAGATATAATATATACAATTTTAAATAAAAAATAATGTGAGCAATAATCACTCTATTATGTGATGATTCGACTACGCTGAATGTCATTTATATCGAAGCAAAGACAGTACCATTGAGATTGTAAGGAACTGCTGATATTAAAATTATATGTATTATACAACACAAATTAAATAAAATATGACATGGACAATTCTGCACACGTTTTACGCGGGAGATATAGGGCATTCATTTACAAGCATATAAAATAGACATTAAAAATATGACATGACAGATCAGTGTTAAAAAGTATATTTCAAGCTTTTAACCTTCGCTATTATGTCCAATTAGATGCACTTAAATACCACGTTATATAACTTGTTTAAATATTTTTGCATTTTATCCATTGCCATATTGTAAATTAGTCACGATTAGGCATCTAACATAATTTCTAACCTAAGTTTCCAAATTAATCTTAAATTGTTGAATTATTTCGGGGAAAACGGCTATACCCACATATTATCATGTACTTTAAACATTAAAGATATAGGCTACCTGGTACGATACACATGTAGGTGACTTCCATATAGGTGAGGCTATCACCACCACAAACTGCAGGAACCCACGTTTGCTCCATCTCCACAAGGCATCTCACTTGTCCATTACATACATCCCGTAGTCTACCTTCCATTCCCGTTCCAATGACAGAAGCTACACAGCTGTCATCTCTCAGAGTACAGTTAACAAAATCAGAGGAGTCTTTTTGTCCATAAAATGTGATATTCTCATTCCACAAAATATTAATGATTCCTCCATGTTCTCTACAATCCATGATGACGTCATAGCTGCCAACATTTGTACATGCTAGAGATGTGTGTACTGTAACGTTGCCTGAAACAAAGAAAGTATATTTAAGCACACGTATGTGATTAATGTTTGTTCAATAATTCCTTCTTTACTACTTTATTATTTTTTCAATTATTAAACATGTCAAGCATGTCAAACTATTTTTGTATTATATGTTGGAATCAATTCCCAGAAACGCCAAACTCCGCAATTGAGTTCGGATGGTATGGTAGATGTTCCACATTAATGCAGTAACATCCCATGATTTTCCTGATTTGGGAGGTGGAGGTTTCAATATTTCCTGTTCCCCTAGTGAGAAGCAAGTCTTACACCCCTTGACAATTGTATTCCTCCCCAAGGCCAGGTGATTCTGGTTCTCACTGGGTCACCTGTCACTCACTTCCCAAGATTCTGTACCATGTTAATGATAGGTGGGTCATAGCGGGGTGACATCACCACATTCGGCATGCCCATAATTTAATATCAAATGTCCTATGATGACAGATGACTGGTGATACTAGTTAATGTTTAAAGCTGTGAACGACACAAGACTCCTTCAGCTAGGCTATTTATACTTTCAGAAACATCGTCACCAAGTGGAAGATGATGATGCATATTCATAAAATATGATGCAAACAATGCAATTTATTCACTAATGTGAAAATATTCAATATTTTTTGTTGAAAAAAACTAAATATAAGAATGATAACAAGAATCTTGAATATATGTTACAGTAATATTGTGCAACATTGCGAAAACCTTTTTCAAATTTTAGTGTGCAAAATTTAGTTATGCCAAAATAATGACCTAGTTTATCAACCCGGTTGTCATGAACGAGTCTATGTACGTAATACGTTTTTTATTGCATTCAAGCTCTTTTTTTAAAATAATGACAGGCGAGCCAAGCGACACCAAAAACATTAATGCTGCTGCTGTATGATGTGTACCCAATACCAGTCCAGTTTTGATAAACCATCTAGACTTATGGATCAACACCACTCCAGCACTGCATGACATCGTGCTTCCGCTGATAAGAGAACTAATTAACCTGGTGACTTGTATACTTTCCCACAAATGAACTGCATTAAAAATGCATTGGGACAAAGTTTGATCTCTGATATATCAAAATTCCTAAGTTATCCCAATGGAACAGACTGAAAGTGATGACGGCATTCCCCCTATTGCCACCCATGGTAAATAAAAAGAGCTGTTGCTCACAACATCTTCTGCCAGGTGACAGCTGATTGGTCCAACAGCCCATTGGTCCAACAGCCCATTGGTCCAACAGCCCATTGATCCGACAGCTCAGAAAATAGCGGGGTGATTGTTTTGTTGACGCCCTGTTATATATTTAGATGTTTATCAGAAAGCATATTAGTCAGGAGACTGTAAGCTATTCTATGATGGCCCTCAACGGACCCATATTCTTTAAGTCAATCCTCTCCAGTACATTCATGATGGGGATTAAAAGTTTAGCTATATAACGTAACCATGCGATTGTCTCGGAAAACGGACCCTGGTAGGCCATCTCATCCTGTTTTTGCCTGTATAATGTTCAGAGTGTGCAGTGGTGTCCATGCTACTGGAGTTTTCCTAAAATAACCCTCTATCTTTGAGTCTTTTGAATCATCCTGTCCAAAATGGAATAAAACCTCGTCCCAAAGCCATTCCGGTATGTACAGATTGCATGGTGTTATGTGTGTATTGAGTTTATAAATATGGAGTTTACAACTCGATATTTGGCCTATTGCTTGAGTTCTTCAACTCGCTATAAAAGTAAGTTTTATAGATCTTTCTATCGAGTTCACAAAGAGATAACATTTGTTCGTTCATTAGAGAGCTCTATTTCCCAACCCATCCATATGACCCGACCTATATATGTTTCTCATGAATATCGTATCGACGCTTTATTTACCCGATCTTAGAACTTAGGCCTATTCTATATGCATATGCCTAATATGTTAGGATAGCAGACAGACTTTGACATCATTTTTGATATAATTTTTCAATCCGCATATGGTTGCGATGGCAACAGCCCAGTAAACACCGGGCAGCAGTCCCCCCAATTTTTTCACGATGTTAGGCCAGCGTCGAAGACGGTGGTCGGCTATCAATAAAATGTCTGTTACATAAGATAACAACCATGCCTCTAATACTAGCCCAATTTTTTATCAAATTCCTCATAGTTGCATTTAATATTTTAGATGAACAAATCAAGAGGTGAGAGTTACCGTCTTTCAAGCATAGGAGTTATCGTCATCAGGATGAGTTATCGTATCCGCGATGAGTTATCGTACTCGCGATCCTTTATGTATACATGCCGTCTACCAAGCTCATTTTTCCTAATCATGAATACTACAACAATTAATTTTTGCATATTTATGCTCTATTTTTGATCAAACGTTTATCACAACAGTATCTAGCTACCGTTTTCACATCAAAGTGTTACTGTATTCAGACACGAAATGACATTTGGAGTTACTGTTTCTCGGGTTCAAATGTGGTTAAAGTGGCTCCGTGGGAAGACATCAATTTGAGTTTTTTGTTTTTTTTCGAAGCAGTTTATCTCTCACAGATCATGATTTCAATTATCTTCAAATTTTTAAAGTTTTTTTTTTAAACTTTTTTTTCAACGTTTCTCAGAATCGAGTGATAACCCAAACAAACTATTTGTCAACCTGAAGGATGGTTAAATGTTAGCACAGCATTGAGACTTTAAAACAATACAATTTAACATAAATAAAAGCTAAAATTTCGTTTCACTTTTATCGTCGTTCATCTTAAGATTACGGTGATTATAAGTGGTTTAGGTGTGTACGTGCTGACTCTGCTCTAAATTAACTTATGTCGATGTTTGTAAACTCTAGCAATCCATCGATTGTTCTGAACATTGACCGAATTTTGATGACAATGGATATTGATATAGTCTACTTTTTCGTAAAATGCAAACAATGTTGTTTTCTAGGTGATCAGAAATTTTAGACATTCCAAATGAAATATTTTTTGTAAATTGATCGGTTATTTTATTTGTTGTGTTTGTGATTCGCCATATACAATCAATTCTAGGAGCATTATGTTATTTAGCTTCAACACTTTGTATCAATCTAGAAAGTGCTAAGCCTAAAGTTACATAGTAATGTGGTCAAGTTGGCTTAATTTTAATATGTTGAATAAATAAACTTGACCTAGACTGCTTATGAAAACTGAGCATTTGCTGTGTATCTACATGTCGTTTTTTCAATAAAAAAAATAATGAGCATGATCCGTGCATGCTATGCTTATGCTAACTTAATTTACTAAATTAAAAAAATGACAAACAAAAAAATTCGCTCCTGTATGGCATTCTACCCCCGAATTTAATTAACAGTGCTGATTAGCTTTTTTACTGTTCAGGGGTTGAATATCATACTTGGACCAAATATTTCTATAAAATTTCTCTTAAAAAACACTCACCAGCAACAGTTCCATTCTCCGACTGCTGGCAATGAGCTGAACACATTAAAGACATTAAAATCACCACGTTTACTACTATTCTCTGAAACATATCCATTCTGTTTTAATAATCCTTAATCCACTTTTAGACACTTTTCTATTTAATATTCCAACTCGCTGCTTGCGTGTTAATCCATTAATGATGAGACACCAGTCTCTGTCTGTTACTGAGTGAGATCTTGTCTGGTGAGATAAGTTAAGAGATATTGAGGGGGGGGGGTGTCTGGCTCTGTCCACAGTCCGCGTGTTAGAATACGCCCTTCTTAACACTTTACATGCTAGGCCCGCATATGGGCGCACAAAACTATTTTTCATTAACAGATCACTATAATTTCACACTAAGTTTTTTTCAGTTTTTTTTAATCTAACAAATACAAAACAGTGGCTGTGCCATCAATATTTCTTTTGACATCAGCTTAGGTGAGCTGATGTCAAAATAAATATTGTGAAATACTAAACACAAATCTTAATCCCTAAAGCGCTGAATTAATTTGTAAAAAACATCGCAGCCAAGGTTTTTTTCAATTTGAAATCATCATAAATGTCTTAGTTAGCTCTTTCCGCTTCATTTGAATACCTATGTTATGGGTCTACGAAAATTACAATGTTTTTATTCTTACAGTGCGGGGATCGACTTTAGACGTCAGAATCTGACGTCTACAGACGTCAGATTCTGACGTCTAAAGTTGATCCCCGCGCTGTAAGGGCTAAGGACTGTTATAGGGTAGGTAAAGAGTTGACAATTTTATCCGTTAGACCATTATATATAGATACGATTTCAAGACAAAAATGTTTTTTGTCTTGAAATCGTCAAATAACTTTTCAGTGGATATTTAATTAATCCAATGACTAAATTTGAAATAATTTTTATTTTGATGATTGGAAATTTTAGTTAGTTGATGCTATTGCATTAGCATTGTCAGTCAGCTTCAAAGAAACGAAACACATAATTCAGCATAAATAGAAGCAACACTTAATGGACTGAGATGGATTAAAATATTCCACCAACCGCATTATACTATGAAACAAATCTAAACCAAATGGCGTTACTATCCTTTGGTCATAGTTATTATAGGCTGAGTGCGTAATTATTATTTTATTTGTCCGATGTTGTACTTGTTATACATGCGTGTTATACATGTAGTTCTGCACGTAACTAACTAACTAGGCATGTGTGGTAACTGTATCTATATTACTTGAGTATTCATCTTTATCTGCCTTACGCTCTGTTACAGGTTATGGTATCTGTAACATAGTCAAATCAGTGCCTATCGCGATCAATAAATCAATCGATCCATCAATTAAAGAATCAATCCATCAATCTATTCTACGCCATTTAGTTTATTTATCGATCAATCAATTTAAGTCAGTTATTCCTATCAATAATTATTTAGTTTCACATAATTATTCAAATAGTTCACAAAATCAATGTTCAACTTCTGGCAAAAATGCTTTATTTTTTATATCATCAATATAAATAAAAGGTGGAAAGTGTGTATATCGTTTTAAATATATCCCCAGTTTTCGTTTCAGCACAATAAAATTTAATTAAAATAGAGCACCCTCAGTGCCCCGAGGCTTCAAGACGCTGAGAACTATATGTATATCCAAAAAGCAATCCATATTTATATGTCATATATATTTAGTTTGAATCACTCGTCATCATTTTCGCCTCTCTTAAAAAAATCAGTTATAACTAGTGACGCATTTACTTTTCTGCATTTATTATACTGATCGTAGCAACTATATAATGCAAAGGCAAAAAGCAGTAACTGCTTACTTGCAAAGTAAGCAGTTACTGCTGTTTGCCTTTGCTTCACATCCGCATAACTCTGTGTTGAGTCCCCCCCCCCCCCCCTTAATCGAGTTAAGAGCACCCGTGCTTCTGTTATGAATGGTGGCCACTGACAACCCACGCACTTAACATAGGCCTACGTACGAACTAAACTCTTTATCCCCTAAGAGATTGAATTTGTATTTGCACGCACTTGAAGCTGTGACTCGCTGGCGCGACTCACAGCTTGAAGTGAGTGAAAATTATTCTGAATTGTAAAAGTGGAGGCCAAGTATTTTTATCTAGCTGCTTGAAGGACGCATTTCAACTATAAAAAGAACTATTTGAAATGCTTGAAAAACAAAAACAAAAACGAACATGGTCGTGACTGGCATTTAAAGAGTCCATTCTGGTCGTAGAAGAAATGTCATCACATATTTTGTCTACGCGTTTAATAACTTTATAAATACATACCAGAAACGAGATTGTAATTGCATTGTAATGCATGTGGGCCTAGCTTTGCTACACTTAAGAACTTATCTTGGTTATGGAAACTAAATCTTTGCATTTGCCCAGTCCTACTTGTTTATCAAATTATAAATACATACTGTAAGTTGAGATACACATGGGCGTACTACTGTCACCACCAATACTTAATGATCGTAGCCTATTTTTGTCCACCTTTTAAATAGCTTTATAAATAGCTAGGTCTAGTGTAAAATGAGGGATATGGTAATGTATGCATGAACTAATTTAATATTGGTCTTTAATGGTAAACCATTACATCAATTGTCCACTTGTTTAATAACTTTATAAATGTATATAATAAGATGAGAGAGATGGTAACTACGTACACACATGGAGTTAATGCTGGTCATAGATACAAAATCATTACATAATTTGTCCACGTGTTTAATTATTAACTTTAGAAATAGCAACCGTAAGATATGAAAGAATGTACGTACACATATCAATTTAATCTTGGTCATAGATATTAAATCATTACATATATTGTCCACGTGTTTAATAACTTTATAAATAGATAGGGCCTACCATACGCATAACTAAATGCGACACATTGTAATGTATGTATTATGATATGATTATCTCAGAATTAAAGTCTTGATTATTATATCATTACATATATTGTGCACGTGTTTAATACCTTTATAAATAGATACGGTAAGATCAGAGACATGGAATCTTATCTTCACGTTGTACAACCGCTGTGACCAAGGACGTATTGTGTCATGATTAATCACCTAGGACTGATACATGAAATCTCTAATCCTTTGATGTCCTCTACAGTAGTTTTTCTGTGCATCACCATAATTTCCAGTCACTTGAGGTTGCGATTCGCGGCAGCGAGACACTTTTATCAAGTGACAGACAATTAGCTACAGTTGTTTTTTCTGTGTCGTGTAACCCGTTTCTAAAACTGAAATACCTACTAAATCAACAACAGTGATGCTGTGACCTGGTATGCTCTTGCAATTAACGTAATTTTCTGTCACTTGATGACGTGGTTCGCGAGCCACAGCATCAAATGACAGAAAATTTAAATCTATTAGTAGTTTTCTCTGCTTACATACTCGTGCAACCCATTTCTAAAACTGAAATACTTGGTTAATCTGCGACACCTAGTGCTGTGATCTAAATTTCACAAATCAACATGATGGTCACTTTAAGCTGTGGATCATCAAGTGACTGAAAATTTAAATCTAGTAGCTCGATGCTTTAACCCTTGTGCTGCTAGAGCCGAATATCTCCGTCTTCAGGCAAATAAGACGCCTCTGAAATTGATAAAATATGTAACCCTTAAAGTGCTGAGATATTTTATATCAAACAAGAGACCAAAGGATTTTTTTCAATTTGAAATCATCATAAATGTCTTAGTTAGCTGTTTCCGCTTCATTTGAATACCTATGTTATGGGTCTGTCAATATACATAGTTTACTCTTTCAATACGGGGATCGACTTTAGACGTCAGAATCTGACGTCTACAGACGTCAGAATCATGAAGGGTTAATAGTAGGAATTTCGTAGCCTTACTAATTCAATGTGAGATTAATTAAACAATATAAACATTTTTCGTCATTTAAAGCTGAAAATTGAGCTGACAATTCCTGCTTCAGATGCACTTTAAAAAAATGTCGAACGATGCAGTAGTACAGGAGCTTAATGCATATGGGGCACTGATGTCGAATATTATTTGTTATTTTCTCTTGATTTTATTCAACCTTTATTTTAGCAATGAAACAAAATAGCATAGATATGAACGTAATCCTATTATATTACGTAAGTCTACAAATCTAAGTCATTTCTGTTATTTGAACTGTGGATCACTTAAAGTGTTTGTAAGCTATACACATTTCCGTCATCATTACACGTTTCGTTGGTGAAACGATGGATTAAGATCGACCACGTGGGGGCTTCACTATCATGACGTTAAACCACTCTCATCCCACTGACTATGGAATGAGCTCACCCGTTAGAGCCGCATCCACACGCAGGGGCTTCTGTTTCAACTCTCCGCCTGCTATTTTATTGATTTCAGAGATATTTTATTTGGCTTGAAACTTACCTAAAATCATATAGAAATGAAGGGCAGGGGGAATACCCTTACTATCTATACGGTTTATCACAGTGACATTTATTTAGTTTGAAACTTGTTTGAAGACGTAATGTACAGCCTAGCAATACAAGGGTTAAAATAGAGAAAGTGGGAGATGAAAAGAAATCTTCACATCTGTTTGCCAGTCGTCATGTCCACACTTAACCCTTACAGTGCTGAAATATGTTATAAACCATGGCAACCAAAGGGTTGTTTCAAGTTTAAATCATCATGAATATCATATTTAGCTCTTTCAGTTTCATTTGGATACCCATGTTATGGGTCTACGGCCATTATAGGTTTTTTAATTCTTTCATTGTGGGGACGGTCTTTATACGTCAGAATCTGACGTCTTCACACGTCAGATTCTAACGTATGAAGACAGTCTCCGAGCTGATAGGGTTAACCCCTAGACCGCTGAAGTCGACCCATCCTGTGTTTTATTAGCACCTGCTTAACTAGCTGGTCAAAATGAAATACGCCTTCAATCTTGAAACACTGATATATTATTAGCAAATCACATAATTTTTTATTCACTTGAAGTTATGTCTCGCAGTAGCCAGACACAATTTCGAATGACTGAAAATTTAAATTCAGTACCTAAGTAATCTTGGGGATATTGTTTGGCTGCCTTCCTTCATACCACAAAAAGCCCTGTGGATCAGCCCTTGCTTAGCACGTTTAGTGCAGCCGTAGCCTGCATGTGATAGTGAATGGTAGTCAATGACAACCCATACACAACCAATGAAATATAATATCGTAACCTGGGTAGGCCCCTATTAAACAGTTGTATCTGTCACTCTAGCAAGTGTTAAACACAACTCTTTAATACTCACACATAAATATGAACGTAATCCTGGTCATTAATACCAGGCCTAAATCATATTACATATAAAATATTTTGTCCGTTTGTTTGACATGTATAATTCGACGCCCAGTTGACGACTTAAGCTTTGACTCTCGACATCGAGCTGATTTCGATTTGGATTCTGCGCCTCTGAGCTCGTATCTCCGAGGATTTAGGCGCTACGAAAGTTGAATTAACATTATGAACAAGAAACATTCTTTCATCATCGTCTTGCTGAATTATTTCTATTGTTTTTTTGTCATTTGAAGCTGGAATTGCTAACTCAATATCCAGCTCCAAATACAAGTTTTGTTAATTGTTTCATACCATTATACATCGATATCATAAGATGAGAGACATGCGAGTATACACATACGGAGGTAATTCTGGTCATAAATATTAAATCATTACATATTTTGTTCACTTGTTTAATAACTTTATAAATAGATACCGTCAGATAGTGAGAGACATTGGTGCCTTATCTATATATACCATGGAACGATGTTGATCAAGAACGTATTGTGTCATGATTATTAGCTATGACTGATACATAGTTGACATGCAATCGGTGTTCATTCGAGTGCAATTACACTCATTCTCAGTGTTATGTCCTTTCTCCGACCAGGGGGACAGTGTAGATTGCGATATGTGATAATGCACTCATCCAATGAATACAATTATAATGTACATTTTCTGTATTTTGCATACCAGATGAAAAATAAGAGAATAGCCACCTCAAAGAAATACTAAGGCCAATGAATGAATGAATGAATGAATGAATGAATGAAAGAATGAATGAATGAATGAATGAATGAATGAATGAATGAATGAATGAAAGAATGAATGAATGAATGAATGAATGAAGGAAGGAATGAACGAATGAACGAATGAACGAATGCACGGATGAACGAATGGTCCACATTATCCTGTATGTGCACAAATGGTGCACAAAAGGTCGTCTGAAGCCGACACATTCATTGATGCGGTTTAGCAATGAAACAACAACCCCCTCCGCCTTGACATTCTAGCATGTGGAGTACATGTATTCGTACCTGTTGTAGGCTAAATTATGCTCTACCAATCAAAAAGGCAGTAACTGCTTACTTTTCAAGTAAGCAGTTACTGCCTTTTGGCTTTGCATGGCAGATTATGGTGGCCATTGACAACCACACACGTACACACATAAATACTAAATCATTACATATATTAACCATGCGTTTAATAACTTATAAATAGATACGGTAAGACATGGTGGTGAAGTCTAATATAGGGGCGGTATATGAGGTATGTGGAGACGTGGTCAAGGACGCATTGTGGCATGATTAATCATCTATCACTGATGTGTGATATTGTAACACAGATTTTTATTTGATTCATGCAGCAAAACCATATATTATTGTCATTGTGAATGGAATGTTAATATAAAAACCGATAATAGCCACTATTTTCGCGCTCACAAGGGACGAAACACACTGTGACATTTGTGCGGTGCAGTTCGAGGTTATGTTTTTCCACAGCGGTCTGTATATGCCTACTATAACATTGACAACGTCAGTGCTTCAGATTGTTACTAACGTTACGAAATAGACTAGCATATAAATTCTTATAAAAATTGTTCTCGTCTGCAGAGACAAAACATTCCACAAAAATCACAAGGCCTACAATGTTGTAAAACATATAGCAATTCGAATGTTGGTATCTTAAACTTCTAATACGACCAACCCAAGCTAGCCAGGAGGTAGCTAAGATTTCAGTCCTCGGTCAAGCACGAGTGCCAGTACAGTCACGCTGGGGCTAGCCAGGAGGCACATATGCCTATTTAAACTGAAGCGCAAAACACGCTAACGCGAACGCAAAAATGATAAAATATACTATTTTACCATTGCCAAAATGCTCCAACGCCAAAGCGAAGGGGAAGCGCCAACACGAATCTACTGTTATTTTTTATAGTCGTGCACAGTATACGGTTTTAACCATAACACTGTATGGCTAATGTTTTAGGTTTTCCATGCTGACAGTGGAATTGCGCTTTTTGATTATCAAATCTCGAATATAGCCATATACTATTACATTCAGATCTACAAATCGATCTACTGAAGATTGACCATATTAATGTAAACCTTATTAATCAACAAAAAGTAAGAAATCGGGAGGGGTACATGCCTGTATTATATTGTACACGTATGCTTCCTGATACAAGGCTTCATATAATAGTCTGATGTGGCAGACATTATTTAATGCTATTGGCAAATTTCCATCAAACGACAGTCATGAATTATGGATTATTAATAGTTAAATAAGCCTTTTGTCAATCGATCATGACGTACTGTACTAAACGATTAAAGACAGTGTGCCGTCTAGAGCTGAATATGACAGCAGCGTGCCTGATAGCTCAGTGTTGCATTATGCTGAAGGTAATACTATTTCAAATATGTAGGTCTCTACGTGTATTAGTAAATCTAGATAAATATAATAACTTACCCAGCACTGTTTTTCCTCTAAATAAACCGAGAAAATGACATATCGCCAGACCATCCTAATACATATGTATTCTGGTAATAGTGCTGATTACTTTATTTTGTCTTGTGTTATTTAAACTAGGATAGGACTAATTATAGACCATTTTACAGTGGTATTTTCACATAACTTTATTATATTCAGTATTGGCAATCGACAATAGGCCTACATTGCCTAATTTACACGTCACGGTAACTTTTGACTTATGATTAAACCTTTCAATGCCTCAAAGCATCATTTTGCATCCCTGAAAACAGACTTCATTTTCCTGCAGCTAAGGGGCTTAGAAGGAAAATTTCCATGAAACTGTTTTAATAATAACGATATTTTATTTTTTATTTGTCACCCACTTCAAGTCATCTTTATCCACTATCCACCACTCGCGGTTTGTAGTGGATGAAGATGACAATGGTAAATTCAGGCTTGAAAGGGTTAACCCTTAAAACGCTGAAATATTTTCCCACTAGGCATACGACGTTCTTGCGACGTTGAATCAATGTCATTGACGTTGATTCAACATCGTAAAAACGTCGTTTGCCCAGTGGGTTGATCGATACATTGGAAACCGAAGGGTGATTCATTGTGAAAACGCCATATTGTGTCTTAAAGGGCTGAAATTATTTTGTAGATAGATAGATATTTATTGACGACGGGAAGTCTATGCAGACTTATGCGTCATTAAAATTCGTTCGGTAAAATATGCATGCTCAGTTAACTTAAACATGTTAAAATCAAAAGACATTAGATACTAAAACAAGCACAGGTTAAATAAAATATGCATCAGAACTATTTAAAACAACTTACAGTTAAACAGCATTGCATGATATTTTTAAGTTTCCTGCACCAAAACCAGAGATAAAATAGCTACTGCATATAGCAAAAAAAACCCTCTGAAAAGCGTAGAAACCGAGTAATTACATATTGAGTGAGAGTATGTATAAAGAAGAAAATAATAATAATAGTTACATTTAACATGTTAAAAAACAATCTAAAAAATGCATTGACTGACGTCAGCTCGAAACACCAAGAACACGTACAGCGAGCGTGACGTACAGGTACTCAAGATTCAATGTGCAATGATCACTGATGACGGAACCAGTTATAGCAAAAAGCTGAACCTGGGTTACTGTCGCAGCCTCCCCGATAACAGATTCTACTAAACCGGTCTAATCAATTAATCGCACATAACTATTCTAGTAATAAAAGAAAATGAATATATATATATAAAACTCTGGAAAATACAAACTTTCATTTGACACAAGTGACTAAGCATAGAATACAGCTGAGGCTAAACAGCATTTGATTGGATGAGACGTCATGGGTGGAACTGATTTCGTTGGTGGATGATTAGAGGAATCAACAGCCGCACCAGTCGCTGATACCACAGTGGTGATCCCCCGACAGCATGGATGATTTCATTAGTGAATGATTAGAGGAATCACCAGGCGCACCAGTCACCCTACGCCCTAATCGTTTTATAAAGCGGAGGTACGCGACACGCTTAAGGTTTGAAAACAGCTGTAGGTGTATTTTGCTAAGCATATTACTAATGGTCGATGTGTAGATGACATAATATATATAAATTTGTCGTCGTTTGAGAGTGAGTCAAATTCATTGTTGAGTAGTTTGTTTTCGGCAAGTAAACTAGTTCGCTGCGTAGCGAAGTAAGAGCAAGTAATTAAAAATTGAATTTCGTCATCAACAGAGTTTAATGTACATCTTTGACATGTGCGCTGTTCTAGTGGTATTTTTGCAGCTTGACATGCCTTCCTCGTTCAATTTCTAGCATATGTGAGCTCATTCTCAATCTTGATAGCGCCTTTATCCACCTTGTGTCGGGGATGTAAAACAGATATTCTTCTAGCGAGTGAATCAAACATAATTTAACTTGTTTGATGAGACGATTGGCATTTTCGACCCTGTGATTTTCCCAAACGTCGCGGTGGTTTGTCCTGAATAATAATGACCTGATGTGAGAGCACCAATTAGTTTCACCAATAAAATCAAGAGACGCCAGTGAGTTGTACACGATTCTCAAATAACAGCTTTTCGGCAAGGAGATCAAGCAAATCCAGTATTTCAACGCTAGAATTTGTTGTTTTAAAAAGAGGGGATACCTCCCTGTATCCCCATAAATAGTAACTGATGTGGTTTGTTGTTTGACTCCCAGCATATTTTTCAATAATGATAAATGAACCATCTCAAAGTCAGATATTTCTTTACCAATAAATAGTACCTCGCTACCATACATCAATATGGGTTCTATTTGCGCTTCAAATACACTTAAAGATAATTTAGGAGTAAGCTGTCCTAAGCTGTGACCGTAATTTCTTATTGTGAAAACTGCTTTCCGAGCTTGTTCAGCCGGATATATACGAATGTTTTTTTACAAATATACTTGTATTATTACTACACCAAAGACCTCAGTATTTATATTTGTCCACTATTTCTAGGGCATTTTCGCCCAGTGTGAAGGAAAATTAATGCTTGGCATATATTTGGTTGTATATCACAATTTTTGATTTAGCGATGCTTATGATTAGATTCCAAATCTCACAGTACTTATAAAATAATTCAATTTGTGCCTGTAGGTTCTCCGCCAATTCCGAAAAGAGGACTATGTCGTCTGCAAAAAGGAGATACGCAAGGTATAAGTCTCCTCTTTATATAAACCATGGAGACAAAGGTTTTTTTTCAATTTGAAGTAATCATAAATGGCTTAGTTAGCTCTTTCCAGGGCCTAAGGTGCGGGGGTCGGTTTTAGACGTCAGAATCTGACGTATACAGACGTCAGAATTTGACGTCCGCAGACGTCAGATTACGATTACGTCAGACCCCGCCCAGTAAGGCTTAAGTCAACTGTTCCCGCTTCATTTGAATACCAATCTCATACGTTTACCACCATTATAAGTATTTCAGTTTTTCAGCGCAGGGATTGACTTTCGACGTCGGAATCTGACGTCAAAAGTTATAAATAAAAAACACTCATAAAAACGTTTATTCTCATGCCGTAGGCCTATTGGACATATATGTTTATTGATTTAAGCATTATCACTGCTTCTGATAAGGTGACATTTAGCCTCGTGAAGATTTGCCCTGCTAAGCCAGGAGAGAGGACCAACGTTTCTAAACAGGTTGCAAACCAAAGAAAATGCAGCTGAAAACTATGATATTAATGAAGTTCGTGGCTGATGCTTGGGTAACCCTCAGCTCTGAGCGTTATTAGTTTACATTTTCAGTGACTCGAATTTGGTGACTTCAAGTGGGTGAAAATTCCGCGAATTGGTAAGATTGGATGATATCGTATGTCGGTTTCAGAGATTTAAGGCATTTACATCTGGTAGTGTGGATTGAGGGGAAATAACACCTCAGATATAACACTGTATTCGACATCAGGATTCTGGCCGCTAACCCTTACAAAGCGGGAATATGTTTTGATAAACTATGGAGAGCAGAGGGGTTTTTTTAATAAATACCTTAGGTAACTGTTTCAGCTTCATTTGCATACCTATATTACGGGTCTTAGAATCTGACTTTAGACGTAAAATCTGACGTCTAAAGTCGATCCCCGCGCTGTATGGGTTAAGACAAGAGCCTCCTGAAGTGCCCAGCAACCATACACTTCTACCCTTGGTCATCGTCACTATCTGTCCGTGCAAACAGGAGGCCCTAATTACCCAATGTAAACTATGTGTCTCAGCGACCGCGCAGTCTAAATGTTGGTTCAGAATCCCTGACGTAGTCCCAGCTTTGAATCAGCGTTGTTTCCACGTCTTGTTTCGGTCGGGACAACGGCTCAAGATCGTACATTCTTGGTGCCACTCCATATAAATGTCGTTTATATAATGATTAACCGGCACCCGTTATGAACTGCAACAGGCAACTGGCCATGTACACCCAGAAGGGATATGGTGTATGTAACAGCGAGAGAGCAGTTATTATATCATTAGTTCAATGTTGTGTCCTTGGGCTAAGCACTTGACCCTCGCGTGCTTCACTTCGCCCAAGTATGAATGACCCAGCAAACACAATACATTGAACCAATGTTGTTTGAATGTTGGGCCAGCATCGTAGACGGTGGCCTATCATTCAACCAACATTGGTTCATTGTCATTGTTCATTGGTTCCGATTCATTTCATTTTTTTGGGCAGTACCCGGTAGTACATAAATGACTATGTGAACGATAAGATTCCTAGCACTGTAACAGCTGCAGGGTGTCCAGGGGAGTTGACATGACACAAGAGTGAACGCTTCCATTGACAGGGGGGGGGGGGCTGGTAGGGCATATAGTCGGCTGTAGGGTTTCCTGATGCGATGTCAGACTATAAACTATTCACCTGCTCCTATTGTAAAAAAAAACTTTGTTAAATACCTGTACACTTGACATACCATTGGTCGAATCCTATTACCAATCGCAAAATAATCTGCGCTGTAACGCCAAAAGGCGGTATCTGATTAGATGTGAAGAAAGCAGATACGGCTTTCTAGAGAAAAGAAATTGTGATTAATTTATTTCAATTAAACATACCATCCCTTATTCAACTATTCTCATGTAATTATCTGATAATGTTCTGATAAAAAAAAACAATATCAACAAACAATTTTGAGGTTTGAGTGCACATGACTAATTAGACGAGGGCAATGACATACCGTAATCATGCTTTGTCAATAGGGGGCGAAGACAGATTGGTTCATATTGCGAGATGCGTATAGTGGCTTAGGATGACCTAATACTTTGCACTACATTATAGCGATGAAAAACTGAATACTACTAAAGGTTGTACATCTGTGTGGTATTATCTCGATTTATAACGCAAAATACATTTACATTTAGACTAGTAAGTATTAAATTGGATAAAAGCCAGTACTGCTAAAATGACCACAAACATATTATAAAATGATCACAAAACAAACACGAATGATTAGAATGTAACTGGTAAGTATCCTAACCGTAATACCACGTGGGACTATGATCCACCACCCAAGCAAAGGCGTCCCACACAATTGAGATTTCTGATGCAAGGTGGTATACTAGTCTAATAGGGCAGAAGTTATGTAACGCTATTGTCAAAATGACATATATGTGACAGCCAGGAATTATGGATTATTAATAGTCTATGTTTTTTGTGATAACGTAGTTGATAACTAAAATAAGGCGGGGGCCCTGGTGCTGTGGCTAAAGCTGCCTGCTTAGAAAGTCGAGATCGCGGGTTTGTACCCCACTCTGGCCTTCAGGTTTCAAAGAAACAAAATGTTTCTTCCATGCTCACTTGCAAAGATTCAATATTGTGGTGAGCCTCCGTGATCAGGGCTCGATTTTTTAATCCTGTGTCTGGGGGGGGGGGGGGAATTACAAGCGGTTCTCCTGGCTCAGTTTAGCCTATATGTGCACAAAGGTGGCATAAAACCCCATTCATTTCATTTACTTGATAACTTACAGTTGATCTAATTCGAAGTCTAAGTCAAAGTTTTTGTCTTTGTCACAAACACGCGAGAATATTATCATTCCAGAGGTAGTCAGCAGATTTAATATGTAACTTTGGGGCTGGAACGGTGTGTATAATTTCATTTGTTGTTCGCCCCCAATACTTTTAAATAATAATCATTAATATTTTATGGTCAGTAATATTTAATATTTTATTAAATTCGCTGACTTAGTATATGTGGCAGTGATATCCATATCAGACAAGCGGTGTGACTATAGTAACAAACATGTTAGTTTCGCTGATGAGTATCAATCAGGGGCAATCGTGTATCTCCTTAAAAACATTTTATGTCCGTATATATAAACATGATAAACGCAAGAGACCGTATATAAAATTATTGGGACCTTATAAGACCCGATCTCAACGAATTAACAACCTTATATCTTCGACTGTTTCCCCGTAAATGACCGTGCTAATTACTCTGACAGTATCTCACATTTTGCGAACGTATCCGAATCAGACCGTATATAGCCGTCCGTACAGATAGGGATATATACAAATCATGTGTTACGAAGCGAGGACAAGCTCCCTCAGTAATCGTATATAAGCGTACATACCCGTAAATAACCGAATCAAGACCGTAAATCTCATTTCTGAAACAGAATATGACCGCCAGAAACATCCGTAAATCTCCGAGAAGAACTGTACAACTGTGTATTATTTTTTTTCGGAAACATGCCGAAATTGCCAAAAATACCTCGAACCGCCTCAATGTGACTGGGCCCCAAAGCATTTGTTGTCAGTTTGGATTGTTTTATCCATTTAATGCATTTCAACCTGAAAATAAAGAAGCATTTCCATATTAAATTTGAATAAAAAAATATGATTTTAAATAATTTATTGCTTCAATGTGAATGAAATGATATGATTTTGCATCAATAACGATGGCTTAATGTGAATAAATGATATGATTTTACATCAATTGTACATGACTTCAATGTGAAATTGTTAAGTATATTTTGAAGGCTCAGAGGTTGTGATGAAATGGGCGGCGGCCTAGTGTGGTGGTTATGCAGGATGCCTGTCGCGCCGGAACTCGCGGGTCCGTACTCAGCTCCGGCATTCACGTTTCAAGTCTAAGCAAAATGATTCGTCACCGTTCACTCGTAAAGATTCAGTATTGTGGGAAGCCTCCGAGCTGAGAGATATGGCTCGATTTTTTCAAATCCTGGGCATACTTGCAGCGTCATCTGATTCACCTCATCATACGCACTACGACACCCTGGCCCACTGTAACCTCTACGTTTACAAAAGTGATCTAAAGCGCCATTCATTTCTTCATTCATTCATTAACTTGTGTTCAAGATGGAGAAAGAGCCTAAAATTATCATAACCAAGTTTTACTATACTAATGTGGCTAATAACCAGCAGTCAGAGATGCTAAACTTGCTCGCTGCCGCCTCACACATTCCGAAGCCAACTTTACCAAAGTTTACCAGTGGGGCCGTACAGATGGCCCTGGACAGTTTAATTAACGTTCATACTCATCTGACTGAATAATATAAATATCAAATCCTCATGGACACTCTTGGCGCTAAGAAATTAGCTGAGGCCTATATGTATGCTCCAAACCCTATACCATGGCACTGAATGCTCTTAAGGACAAGTATGGACAAGCACGACAACTTATGCAAAGTTAACTTCATTTGATGATGAGTATGCCCTACTTTGAATTTGTAGATGCTGAGGGTTTTGATAATTTTTCTTTAGCAGTACAGTCGCTTGTGGGGATGTTAAAATCACTCAGTGGTGAAAACAGATGTGAGGTAAAATATGACCCCCACATAGACAAACTATTAATTAAACTCTCGCCCAATTACCGGGATTCAGTTGTCGAACACTGCCTAACAAAGGGAGTTCTAAGCTATAATATTAACACAACCTATACCTTGTCGGACCTACCTGATTGGCTGCAAAGGAAGGTGCGGGTAAAACGGATTGCTGGTCAGGCAGCTAATGGTATTACTAAAGTCACTGAACACTTTAAAGCCACAACTAAGCGCAGTAACCAAACCTTTTCCGCTACAAAGTCGAAAATAAACTCTAGACAGTTCTGCTCTTATTGTTTAAATAAAGATCTTTATTTGAACAGTTGCACAGAATTCAAGAACTTGAATGTTACTGAGGGTCGTGAATGGTTGAGTGAAGAAGGGCGTTGTGATAAATGTGGCCGGAAACATAATTCTGAGAACTGTACGTTGAAAAAACCTTGTCACTTTTGTAAGGAGATTCACTTGGCGGTGTTGCGTGAAGCTCTGAAGCAAAGTACTGTAAAAATAAACATGACGGCGGGCTCATCTGATCGAGCAGTAATGATAGATCAACCTAAGCGCCCACACAATGCGCACTTTAAAATTGTAAAAGTTGATTTACATGGCCCAAGGGGTACTCAAGAGACATATGCATTATTGGATGATGGGTTCAAGCGTACAGTGATCCTCTCATCGATAGCCAATAAACTTGGTTTGATAGGAGAAACTAAAACAATATTATTACAGACTTTACGTCAGTATATTGTGCGTTGTAAGGGGCAGTGCGTTTCATTTACAATTTCCCCTGGACTTTGAGACATAAACAATAACGCAAGTTAATAAATAACTGATGCATTTACTTCTAATAACATGCAATTATCAGAGTATACTTACGAGGTGAAATCACTTCAGCAACGCTACCCGCATTTACATAGCTTTCCACTTCCCCCGGTGGAGCAAGCCACTCCTACTATTCTAATCTGTTATGATTATACAAACCTCATTATACCCTGTAAACCTGTGAAGTTTGGTCAAATGTGCGCTCCTGTGGCCGTGTGTACTCAACACGCGTGGTCGTTGCAGGCTCCAGCCGGTTCACTTTGCTCAACACAACAATGCATGTTTCTATCAGCTCAGGAGCAGAAACCTGATTTGCTTCTACACGTTGAGAGACTGTGGCAAATTGACGTGGTAACTTATACACACACTGAGCAAGCTACCTGATCTAAGCAAAACAACTATGCGGTGCAAACCCTAGATACACATACCACCATGACTGAAATTGATAGCATCTCATGATACGCAACACCACTGTTACGTGCTAAAGATGGTACTCGATTCCACGCCACTAAAGACGCAGTATTAACCATTCTTAAACGAACTAAGAAACGTTTAGGCACGAAACCTGAACTTGCGACTATACACAATTCTCTAATCAAAGCCTTGGTTGACAAGGGAAAGGTGAAATTTTTTACTAATTATGAAGTGAATAGCGCTGAAGAAACTTGTTATGTGCCGCACCATGTTGTACAAGGACACAGAAAACATTGCCTCGTGTTTAATTGCTCTTTTGAGTAAGAGGGGTTAAATCTCAACTCCTACCTGGGCCTGTATTAGGTGCTTCGCTTCTTGGTGTTTTGTTGCGATTTAGACAACACCCTGTTGCAATTTCAGGCGATATGAAAGCCATGTTTCATCAAGTGAGATTGCTACCTAGAGACACTTCACTACTTTGCTTTTTGTGGCACGATACTAATTCTGAGTGTGAACCTCAAGTGTACGAGTGGCAAGTCTTGCCTTTTGGCACCAAGTGTAGTCTATGCTGCGCTACATACGCCGTGTGTAAACACGCACGTGATGATGGTGACTCTATCGTGATTCGTTCAGTGGAACAGGCCTTTTATGTTGACAATTGCCTAGAGAGCTTGCCTGATGTCAATCAAGCTAAAGAGACTGTAAGTAAAATACGCAGTGTGTTATCTAAGGGTGGATTTGAGATACACCAGTGGGCGAGTAATGTGCCCGAGGTGGTCTCTGATCTTTCTAGTGAAGCTCTTTCTAGTAAACATGAAATGTGGTGACGCGTTAGAACCTACACTTAGACTGCGATGGGACTGTGACACTGATTATTTGTGTATTATTACAGACCAATTCTCTTTGATATCCTCGACATGAGAGTGATCTAGCTCATCCTGGTTAGCCAATTCGACCCTCTCGGTTATTTATCTCCCTTCATAGCTAGGGCTAAAATACTTATACAGGATCTGTGGAAACAGAAAAGAGGCTGGGATGACCCCATACCAAATGGAGAAATTAGAGACAGGTGGCTTGCATGGGAAAGTGAACTTAGTGTAATTTCTGAAATAAAACTCGCTGCTACACTCCAACCAATGTTGATGCCGTAAATGCAAAACATGAACTGTGCATCTTCTGTGACGCATCAGATCGAGTTTATGGCTCCTACCTACGAATTGAGGATAGTGATCACAATATACATGTTCAATATATTATGTCAAGATATCGAAACGACAGCTTTCTATGCCACGATTAGAACTGTCAGCAGCATTAATAGGTGCTCAACTTGTTCATTTATTGTCTGAAGAATTGACACTTACTATTGACATTGTGGAGTGATTCCACCAGAGTTCTACAATGGCTGCAATCTGAATCCTGCAGGTACAAGGTATTTGTGGGTACGCATATTTCCGAGATACAAAATCTTACAAAAGTTAAACAGTGCCGTTATGTTGATACTGCCAATAACCCCGCAGATGACATTACCAGAGGGAAATCATTACAATATCTCATAGCCCTTACTAGATTGCATTGTGGTCCCCCTTTTCTACTTAAACCATCAGCCGAGTGGCCCAGTTACCCTGACTGCTGACCAGCGGCTCCAAGCATAATTAGTTTTGTACAGACAATCTCAAAAAGAATCATTTCCTGAAGATATTAAAGCCTTAGTTGCTGGGAAACAAAACTTGTGCATGCTGGGGGTAGGCTGCGCCACGCACATGAGCTAGATGTTGGCTGTAAACATCCAATAGTGTTAGAATCTCAAAGCCATATCACAAAGCTCATTATTAAAGATTTTGACAATGCACTTATGCATTGTGGTGCTGGGAGAGTTATCGCGGAAGTGAGGAGGAAATTCTGGATTCTTTGCGGCCGTCAAGCAATTTGTGGCTAGCAAAGATAATGCCCTGAATGCCAAAAATGGCGAGAGAGGCCAATTGTGCCGTCAATTTAGACGAGGTCAATGGACACAGACGCCTATTTAATGGCATTTCGCCGGTTTGTGTCTCGCAGAGGGAAACCATACGAACGCCTCAGCGACAATAGTACAAACTTCAGAGGAGCTAGTGCCAAACTGCAACAAGCATTTGCTGCACTTGAACCTGATCTTACAGAATAGCTAGCAGCTTATCAGGTTCGCTTCAAATTCAACTCACCTAGTGGTCCGCACTTTGGTGGTGTCTTAGGAGAGAGAAATAAAATGTGTGAAAGAAGGTCTCGGTGCGTCCTTCAGAGACCAAACTGTCACTGAGTCTGTACTACTGACAGTACTGATTGAAGTTGAGGGTATGTTAAACTCAAAACCCCTTGGCTATGTTTCCTCAGACATTGCTCACGTTGATCCAGTGACACCAAAACTTCTCCTGGTGGGACGGCTCGATACCCCCCTTGCTCAAGAATTGTTAGGACGACGTCAATGGCGGCAGAGTCAGGTAATTGCGGATCACTTCTGGTCGCGTTTTATCAAACAATACCTACCCAGTTTACAGTCACGCCAAAAGTGGCAAGATAATTCTCCTGATCTAAAAATTTACCAAGTAGTAAAGATTGTTTATCCTCAGTCACCTCGGGCTCAGTGGCCAGTGGGTCGTGTGTTAAAGACATTTACTGGACCCGATAACATAACTCGGGTGGCGAAGGTTCATTCTGATACCAGGGAATACATACGTCCTGTTACTAGATTGATCCAGTTGCGTCATGTGATGATTGATCAGTGACTTTCCTAAATGTTAAAATTTAAACTTTAAATTTGGGGCGGCTATGTCAGAAAATCACCTTTGCTGTTTTGTGGCAAGATACCTTGATTTAATTTTTTACTTCTGGAAACGCGGGAGTTACTGTTTACTTTCTACTTTTGCTGTGATGAAGAAATTAAAACATAAAATTTTGACCGACTGAATTTGTCTTTTGTTAGCGTCTACATTTACGTAACTCTTGAGCGATTTTGGCCAAGAAGAAATGAAAATGAGGTCAGTGATATTGTCATATGATAGAATTCATGGTAGAGGCCTGTCCCAGTTAGCTAAGCCCCGTGTCCCTGCAGTCAGGGATGGGGTGATAGTAATAGATAATAGTAATAGGTAACGAGGGCAATTTCACTGTGACAGTAATAATAATAGTAATAGATCGTGAAAAAATGAAAGTAAGAGCAATAGTAACAGATCGGAAAGAAATAGATAATATTACTTTTCTATTACAGACGCAATTTTTTAAGAAAAATGGTCACTTCAGAAAAATAGTCGCAGGTTATTAATGGGGTACTTGTTATTAATGGGGTAGTGGGATGATTGCTTGTAGTAGTACTTTTCGCCCCCATCAGGGGAGAGTCATTAGGGATCTGTTCCGGCAGTTGCATGCTGTTCGGCATGGTACAGAAGCACTAGTCAACACCAATCATCCAAGGAAAGCTGCAGCCTCCTCGTATCTGGCCATAATCTTTGGGCGGATTGCCAGTAGCCTGGTTCCTCCGCTCAACTGCGGTGCCAATGTAGCTCTCGCATCAGTGCTGGCTCTGGTGTAGGCCGTGGTAGCCTTGAATAATCGGCAATAGCGTGTTGATGACATTAGGTCTCTCACGGGGAATGAATGGAGTTACCCTTCCTATTGTTACTCTAGGGACTATCCGACCTGAGGATAGCGGAGCGCGAAATGCCACGGAGTTTCAGCATAAAATTGCACAGCGAAACCGGCCATCTGGGCATCTCTGGGGGTAGATCCCCTAGACATGCCCAGAACGCCTTATCGGGCGCAGGCGCGGATCCAGAGGGGGGGGGGCGCATGCCCACCCGTTCTTGCACCAAATTATTTTAATGTCCCCTAAATTGGCCTAAATATGCCTAAAAACTCGCCTCCGAGCCACCTGCGCCCCCTCCTTTCTCAAATCCTGGATCCGCCCCTGGGGCGAGCGAAGGAAAAACGCTCTGAATAACCCACCATGCCCTATCACCCCCACCCTCACATCTTCATCTGTACATCATTCATCTCATCAATTGACTACAACGTTTTTATCATATTACAATGACACTTAAAAGACCACTTGTGCCGAGAAGTGACGTAAAGCAATGATTTACTACTACTACTACGTGGATTAATGGACCCGTTCACATGGATATCAGATGGATATCATGTGAAGAATGCCATCTGATTTTGTTTCACTTGTTTTCCACTTGTATTTTTCACATGGACTATTTTTGTACCATCCACGTGAATATCTGGTGGATATCATGTGATGGTTGAGCCTAGATATCTTTCTGATGTGCATGCCACATGGGTTTTTCACGTGGATCATCGGTGTAGGCCTACATATACATGTGTATTACACTTGATTACACAACTCAACACCTGTCAGATACGGACCTCTTTGTGCGTCATTGGGCCTAGCGACAACATCACGCTTCCTTGTTGGGTGGTGTGTCATTTTTGACCTAAAAGTTGGAGGTAGAAGGTTCGAGTCCCGCCAGGGTCTATTTTTTTTATTATTATTCGTCATAGACTAGGCTGTATCAACTACAGGAAAATAAGATCAAATGCTTAAATCATATTTATTGATTATTGGACGACATCATGCGATATGACAAGGCACATAAATTATTAGGCCCTAGGCTAAGGCTTAGCCTAGGCCACAACTGACCAGTAGCGCATGTTTTTCGTTGATTTTTCCATCAATTATCAACCGATTTTCATGAAATTTTGCACAAGTCCTTTTTCGACAGAACCCTAATATCCCTGAACATTTCGTAAAATTATATGTAGTATTTCAAAAGTTAGAGTATTTGACATGTAGTAATTTGAAATTATGATGTCCCTCTATAAACCCATTAAACTAATTTTGGAATTTTATTACATCTCAAATGGTCTAACTTTTGCAATATTCAATAAAATTCACCTAAATTTTTAAAAACATGCGCTACAGATTAAGTAAAATAATTGTAGCTCAGAGACAGAGTATAGTGAAACATAGCCTCACAGTCTGAGCTAAGATTAAGTGTAACTCGTTGGAGAATAGCAAATTAAGATATAACTTAGCTTCAACAATCTTAACTTGGTTTTAAGATAAGATCTTATCCTAAATATTATTGTACAAGAATACGGCCCCTGCTTACCGACATTTGCCAAAAATAAATGATGGAAATTAGTAGTGTGAGACCATAAATCTCGGGTTGGAGGGCTGGGAAATGACAATAAATGGGTTGATAATATTATTGTCCAAACTAGTAAGAACTACACTAGTGAGTGGTCTAACGAGTGAAGCTTCTAATCTCGTCGTCGAGGGTTCGAGTCTTGCTGGGTCCATGATAAAATAATAATGTTGATAATAATAATTTGACTTGTGATATTTCATGTGTGTTTCAGATCAGATAAGTGTCAGAGGTGGGAGGCAGGAATGGTCAATTAAATAAACAATTAACTATTTAATATTACACTACTACATCAGTGTAAAACACGTGATTTATTCACATGTATTATAGGTGGCATTAGCACGTGGAAAACACATGATTCATTCACATGTATTATAGGTGGCATTAACATGTGGAAAACACATAATATAAACACGTGAAACGTGTCTGCGCATTCAACCTGTTTTCCACTTGTATTCCACGTGGCACGGGCGGGGGGGCCAAGGGTCGTGGTTAGCACCGCTGCCTTTCACGCCAGAGTTCGGAGTTCGGTTCCCGGTCTCGGCGGTTTAAAAGAAACAAAAAAATGTTTCTTCCCCATCCACGTGTGAAAGTCAGTATTGTGGGGAGCCTCTGTGACCGTGAGGTAGCGTGCTCAGCCTCAGACCGCCAGGACTCGAATTTCAAATCCTGTGTCTGGAGGACAGTGTCATCTCAATCATCTCACCATCCTCAGGAGGTTCTCCTGGCCCAGTTTAGCCTATATGTGCACATAGGTGGCCTAAAGCCCGATTCATTTCATTTTCACGTGGCACAATAACTCATATCCCACGTGTATTCCACGTGGCTGTGCCTGCTGGGTTATAAAGGGCAGCCTGGGATCGTTCAGGTATTTTGAATATGTGATTGACTCAAGGGGTCAAATGTTAGTGAGTCACGGTTACGATTCGCACCAGCGTGAAGGCAAGAACACGGAGAAGGATTAGATAAGCTGCAGGCCAGTTATCACACTGCTACTTGTGAATGATTTCCAATATCGTTTCATTGTATAAAACTGTTTAAGACGTTAAATAAAAGATATATGTTGAAGATAGTCTGATTTAAAAATGTGGTAATGTGAATTCTCAAATCTCGGTGGTAAAGTTTGTTTTACCGATAATAGAGTCTGGTGTATCATTCTTTAAATAATTGTTTTGCATCCGTTTGTCTGGTGCAGTCGAGAGAATGTCTGGATAGGATAGTGGGGGGCGCAATGGGGTATTATTTGCTACCGACCAATATACATCATTCAGTGTCGGTGCACTAAAATAAGTCCCCTTCCCAACAAGAGCCAATCAAAGATGAATCTCGTCCATCCCCAGGAGCACTGACTGTCAGCGGGAGTGGTCGAAAACTGTGACTAAAGATGAAGTGACAACGCACTGGTGATAGCATCGACTAGTCTACCAAACTACATTGCAATTAACCCTCATGTTGCTAGTGCTGAAAAATCATTTTGCATGTCATCTCATAGTTGTTTTGATTATAGGCCTATATCCTAACCAAGTTTCCTTCAACTACGTCACTACACACTCATATTCAAATAAACATAATATGGATACACAATAATATAGGGTCATAATATTCAGCTGGAGTCATGATAATAGTTGGAAAATATTTTTAGGTCTATGGTGATTTCCTTTCAATATTTATTCAAACAAATATATAATACTGAAATAACGTTAAAATAACAAGATCATTTTTTTATTAACGGTGCTGAATACGGAATTAAATGTGAAAGCAGTCAAATAATGGGATTTTAATCGTTAGTTTTGCGGTGAATTGTATCCTTTCAGACATGAGTCATTAACTCTGCATAAATTATACATAATTTATTATATGTATGGAATACAAATCTTGTTTAATACGATAAGGTTTTTTTCAACTTTTTTGTTTGAGTTTTATAGAAAATAATAGTAATATTAATATTAATAGATAGCCGAGTAATAGAAGTAGTAATAGACTAGCAATACATGTAATAGTATCAGTAATAGACCACTGACCGAGTTATAGTAATAGTAATAGATCATATGTAATAGATCATCTCCCCTAGCCAACTCTCTAAACATACACATACCAAAGAGTATGGATCCACATTCATTGCACATACCAATTCAATAGGAAATGTATGTTATATTCTTAATATTTTCAGATGACATGTACCCTGCTTTAGCGTGTGAAGATAGTCCGACCCTTGTCTTTGACTGTGAAAGGTTTAATCAGGTGATCGTGATTCAATGGAATGAAGATTTTAGTTACTTTGGAAGACAAGGTCTTGGTGGTGATGATTGCATATTAGAACAGGGAAGTTGTAGGATTCCAGTGACAGATAATGATGACCATGAGGCTGATCTATCACAATGTGAAGGTTTAGGTTATTGTACTGTGCAATATGGTGGTCATGAAGATGTCAGCTGTGACAGTGACATCACTAACTATGAACAAGTTATCTACGAATGTGAAGATCCAGGTTTGTCTGATAGCTATGTCCATAGAAATAATTTGTAGGCTAGTGTAGCATTATCGTAGAAGGTTGATTTATTAATTACGAAACAACGTTGCTAAGTGATCGACTACCATCATTTTATCGTGTTTATATTTATTGTATATCTAATCATGTTATCGGAGAAATCAACCAAATTTTCAATTCATGTATTTATCGAAACTAAATGCACCAGCGAATTCGAACAGGAGTCCATGAGTCCAGTTGAACAGTTTTTTAAAACTTTGTAAATTATATGAAAAATGTTAAGACATTTATTTGTTTAGAAATTCTCACAATATTTTAAAATACTTTTTTATTGCTATTTATTCCCCCATGACATCTCAGTGACTACATCTCAACCTAGACGACCAACTACAATGAATGATGACTTAGAAAAAACAACGGAATCTTTAGTTTTTTCCACTGCTAAAGAAGACTTGGTGACAGATGCAGTAGAGCTAGTGACAACACAGAGTTCACCAATAACCCAGGGTTTGGTTATTGGATGTCAAGATCTAAACGGACAATGGTCATCTAAGTACACATCAGAAAGGCTGACCCTGAATCATAACGAAGATGACAGTGTGGACGGCTTGTATAACTCGTGTGCCAACTGTGGCTGGCTGGGTGTGGAGGGAAGGAAGGCAACCCAGGAGTCTACACTAGGCCTGGTGGTGATTGGTCAGGGTGGTGATGTCGTCATATCCTGGGCTGGTATGACAAACTGATGTTTTTTGCATTATAATTAAAAACAATTGCACGACCAGGCTTGACAATTTTACAAAAAAATAAACAAAACGTTTACATCAACACAGTGCATAAACCTGTAATATTAATGCTTTTAAAAAGTGTTTTTAAAAATCATGCGGATGAAACATAACAGTAATATAATACCATGTTATTATAATTTATTATAATTTATTATGAATGTAGAAAATATCGCACTAATTTATGACTTGCAAAATATATAAACACTTCACGATATTTTTGACTGATGAATACTAAGCAAATCAAACCACATCTTATTGTAGGCCTATCTAATGTGAAACATTCTATATGCATGTTTAGGCATATATATGTTACTGTTATTTCAGGCCAATGTTACGTTTGCGGTGATGAAGAAGTCATCCATCTCCACAGACTCAATTATGACATTGATCAAGGTTCAGACGTGGCTTGTGACAGCGATAACTCTGATGTATACCCTGAAGAAAGCGTGCTTTACAGAGATTAGTCACATTATAATTTGCACTAAGGTTTGAATTGCGGTGTCAAATACTGCTTATGCTATAGTCCTATAATTGTTCCCATCGTAATGTGATTTTTTTAAAACTATTTTTGTGAGAAACCATTGCGCAGCATGGCTATAAATGACAATGAAATTTGAACACTCAGTTGATGAGAACCTTTTTTAAAAGGATCTGTCATAATATTGTCGTTACCGTCAAGTTTACAATAATCGTTTAAATCTCATGGTGACATCATTTGTTGTAAATGCATGAGACAACGAACATGGTTTTTGACGTAAACATTTGTTTTTCAATAGTTTACATGATATTACAGTAAAACAATCCATTGCATTCCTCTTTATCAGAAGGTGTGTTTTTTCAAAGATCCTTGTCTTTTTTGCACACGCATTTGCAATATCTTTTTTTATCATTACAATTTGGAGTAACGAAATCCTTTCCAGCATTAATTTCTCTGATATAAATACCAAATTATTTAGGTTTCGACTGTATCAAATATTGTGCTAGTTTATCCGCAACAATATTTATCTTCGTTTTTCTTCGTCTTTTTAATTGTATAATTATATCGAGCATGCGTGGTTTTACGGATCTGTGACAACAGCCCCTGACTTGGCGAGTTGTTTCCCCTCACTAGGTGAGTTCTTTTCCTTCCACAATCTATGCCAGAAAAAAGTATTTTGTTTACAAGTTTCAACATGCTAACTCCACCCACACACACGACTCAGATTATTATCTTTAAATAGAATTGATTCATGATACAGGCAGATACGGGGAAGTCATTGAAAAAAATTGTATTCTACAGAAAAAACCTTCCTGCCTGAAAAATAAGAAATACGTATACTATACTGCATGATTATATTGTACGTTCTAACTCTTCTTATAATTGTATGCCAACCAGGTAACGTACATTATAGGCCCGCTCATCCACAAAAAGGTCTTTAGAATTATCAGACTAAAAATCATACAAAAGCCAAAATTTTATTTTCGCTTCTTGATATGTCCATAATATGTGAACATGTCGGGAGTCTTTTAAATTTTGGGTTGCTGTGGCAAAGTAGTAAGTGTGTGCAAAGCCCCATTTATCAGTTATTCCTGTATTTCTCATTTTGGACATGCATGTCCGAAATTAAATCTTGGCCTTATTTCTTGTTTAACTTACAGTGAAATTGCTGGTATTACCTATTACTATTACATATTACTATTACCCGGGCTATTACCCCATCCCTGATTGAAAGGAGGTATTTCCAAGCCCTTAAAGTTCTAATCAGAACCCTTTTTAGCCTTTCCGTTTTGTGCTTCAAAATAGAAAATATATACGAGAAATGAGCCCTAAAGTTTGCACGCTTGGCAGATTATTTTGATTCAAATTGTCCAGATATAAGTCATTTTAACCCTTTAAGCCCTCACGATACATCAAAGCACCATTTTGCATTTCTGACGAATGACTTGGTTTCCTAAAACCTAGGCGTTTCAGAACGATTTTTTTTATTAAATTGTTAAATAATTACAATGTATTTTTCTCATTTGCCGCCCACTTCAAGACTTAGTGATCTTCATCCACTACAAGTCGAGAATTGCGACAGCAATTCACGGCTTGTAGTGGATTAAGATGACAATGGGAAATTCAGACTTGAAAGGGTGAACCACAAGAAGTTGGTCGCGGTAGCGAGATACAACTACAAGTGGGTAAAAAAATTGAATTATATTATATATCTTAGCGCTTTATATGTTAATATGAAGTAGTACAGACCACTAATCATAATAGCACCACTCGAAAACTTCGCTATATATAGAGTGTAACCTGTACATATCGGAATAGCTTGGGGACAACGTTTTATTCCGGTTTAGACAGGATCCGGTTTGGACAGGTTTTTTCTTTAGCGAGGAACCAACAAGGATAACTTGTACAATTGACATGAGAGTTATAATTCAGAGTGCGTATAGTAGGTAGGCCTACAAATAATAGGTGGATGTACGGAAATTGAATTGATATACAGAAAGACACAATTGTTATAAAAGATGTTTTATTAAAACAAAATAATCAGCATAATCAATTTATACATTTCTTTTTTAAGGATGATTCATATATTACACATAGTACAGCTAGTATACATAAATTAGCTACTATGATAATGCATACATGTATTTATAGTTGTAAAATATATCTGAAACACTTTTGTTTCTTTTTCACTCGTTCTGTGCATGTTTTTTCGTGAATCATCTCTTGCACTGTTTTAATATAAATCTCTTAACGCCTAACTTTATTCCATTAGTATTATCACTAAATTATCATAATAAAAGAAACGCAATATAAATATATATAAAATAGCTAAGCATGTAAAAAGCTAGTGTACACAATCTCATTTCGCTGACAATATTCAATATTTGTATAATATGACTACTAACTACATTCTTACATCATGCCCTGAAAACTCTTGTTGTTGATATAATAATGACGGCACATTGTCATGGCTAAATAGTTCTTAGCAGTACACCCGTAGCAGCGTCACTTTATTCCCAAGTTTTTCAGCTCTAGCCGAATTTGCGCCGAATAGTTGGCCCTGTCATCAGGCCTGCGAAATGGGCTGTCAGCACAAAATGCAAATCAATTAAACATAAAGCTCATTACAAATATTTTAACAAAACGTATTTGTTTAATGTTGTTGTATTTTAATAATATGACCACCCAACAGTATACACTATTAGTTCATTGTAAGTTATAGGTCACCATTACCATATAAAGGAGATAAATAAACGTAATCTGTTATTACTAAACGTAGTAGAATGTAGCACAGACTATTTATGTGATATATTTAAAACTGAATTATCGTGTTATGTAATTATAAAGTGTCATTGCAGAAACATTTCTTTAACAAATATTCAATTTTAGATGTCGAGAACTACAATATTTATCGGCTGCCGCGTTTGTATTATTTGTGTCATTCATTTTGCTTCTGTTTATGATGATGTATGTTAATGTATGAGATAATATGAAAGAAAACGTTAGAAAAATGTGACGAATTTCGTGCAGATGGGTCACTTATATCATTTAAAATGTCTGATAAATTTGTTGAAAACAAGCATTGAACCACATAGGCTACAATTCATCACCATTGAACACAAACCTTACGCTAGCAGCCAGCGAAACTCCATTCCACTTAAAATTGTGTTTTTCATCAAAAGTAACTAACATCCTGGCACCAAAAGCTTGGGTCAAAAGATGTTGTAGTTCTTCCCCACCTCTAGCAGCAGGCAGTAGACCGGTTAACGTTGCAGACTGTTATTTTCAGAGAAGTGGTTGTGCAAACATACATCAGAGTCAATACAACAATTCATGTTTTGTATGTTAATCTTATTAAACTACATTTATATTATTATATTAATAATGAATGCCATTATATGATTTTATTGTATCATGTAAAACATGTCATTGTTCCCAATCACAGTGGTAAATATTAATAAATAACGAAACTTACATATTGTGTTCCTGCATAGAATTGACAAATGACCGAAATATAATCAAATTTAGCAGTACACCCCTGAACAAATCGTATGGTTCCGTTTGGTGGCTGTGGTTTCAGAGTCTACAAAGAAAACATTTACTTGGTCACACATAAAAAAGCGTAATGTCTATTTTAATTATTAAAGCGCTAAATTAAACATTTTAAATTTTCACCCATTTGAATTTGTGTCTCGCTACCGCGACCCACAACTTCAAATAGGTGAAAATTACAAGTATTTATTTAATTTGGGAACAAATATTTGCAAATTTTGATGTTAGATACCCATCTCATTAATAGCTGTAATTTAACCTGCCAATAAAATAGATTAAAACTACTATATGTGTGCTTGGCGGTGAAGGGGTGATGAATATTAAAACACACCACTACATTATTTTCTTTGTCCGACCACAACATTCTAAGCCGGGAATAGAGAGGTATCGTTGATCGTGTACAGACCAATTATCATGGTAGGACTATGGTGCTATAATCAGTCGGGGGAGACCGAGCTGTTGATTATGAGGGATCCTCATTATGGTCGGATGTGTTTTAGGTCAGTTAAAACCATCGGAGCTCTACATTCTTAGCTGTGGAAAAGGCCTCGGCCTTCGGCCTGGGCCTTTTCCACAACTAAGAGTGTAGAGCTCCTCGGGCTTTATCCTATACGTAATATACATCAGAGAAGTGGACAGTTCTGTGTGTACATGTATACTGATTTGAACTATGGGCAAAGTCTAATGACTATCTACATGTTTACTTGTAGACTCTTTACATCGATAACTCATCGTTAATATAAGCAATTTGGTATCTATCATTGTAGAAGTCGTTCAATTGCAGAAGAAAGTCTAAGGGGTCTGTTACATTAGATTGTACATATATACAAATGCCCTGATACCACTACTATCATTTCAAAAGCAAAACTATAATTTCCAAAGCCAAGCCAACAATCTAACTCCATGTATGCAGACCATGGACAATTATAATAAATTGATGTCCTAATGTACCCCAATGACATCGCAAAGCTCTCACGCCGAGACCACCATAGGCCATGGGCTACAACCACCCACTGTGAACCCCCCCCCCCCCACATCTCACCCACACCAATTTTTTTTTTTAACCTTAATATTTGTGTTTTGTTAATTTGAAGGTGGAGGTCACCAAATATAGAATGTTATCCAACAGATTCGAATTCAGCACACACAAATTATGTAAAAACAAGTGGATAAAAACATTATACACAAAAATTCCAAGAAACAAATTATGTTTCAGATTACAGACCATGCTAAATACAAGTATTTTCATGTAAGGCTTCAATATGTTTTCATTAAAAAAATAAAGGACATTTATCAATATAAATAACACTCATTTTTAAGCATACACACATCTGGGTTTTCTTTCACCATGTTGAATCGTTTGTTTTGTTGTTCATTTTGATTATTTTATAATACAAAATCATGCTTGAGCGTATGTGGAGAGACAACTACTTACTCTACTGCAATGTGTGATATATCATTAGAACGGGAATTTAATTATCTGTTACATGGTATATCGCAAGTACAGATTTTTAACAAAAACATCAACGACAGACGTTTCGTAACCCTACCCCATAATGTTAGACAGGGGTCAAAATATAAAGTTCATGTCTTAGACTTATCAAGGTTTAAAAAAAAGTTGGTGTCTGTGAGATTCGGGGGGGGGGGGGGTGCACGGTGGGTGGTTGTAGCCCATGACCAATTTTATTTTGTTCCAATACGATCACCTGATATCGCCAGCTGAAAATGGCCTAGTTTTAATAGGCACTCGAAATATAAATCTCAGTTTCATGGTATCCGAGTTTTTCGGTAGGCCGTACTAGTGTCGTTTTTACACAGATTTCTATGTCATAGCTGGAGAGAATTATTAGGTAAACAACTGTGTAATAACTGGATACAAGTGCTAGGTAAACAACTATGTCATAACTGGAGACAAATGCTAAGTAAACAACTATGTTTTAACTGGAGACAATTATTGGGTAAACAACAGTTTTCTATGACAGTTCCAAATTTTGCGTTTTCACCATAACATGCAAACATATTCCTCATGTGATTATTGCATCATTACTACTTACTTGTGGTAAATATGACAATGTATATCGGGTAATTCTGTCAATAAGACATCTTTCAGTCTATATGTAAGTCTGTCTAACTCGATGATTAAAACTAATTGAGTTGTGTGAACCTGCTTCCAAATGAGGTCCCCACGTTTAAATGGTAACAGTACCTGATAGTCTTTTAGTTTGCGTTTGGCGTCTGAAAGCTGTTCTTGAAGTTCTTTAATTTTCTTCACTCGACATATGAAACAAAATGGTATATTTCCCAGCAACAAATAATTACCCTACTAACATTTTGTCAAATGTACCTCCGTTTACAAGAAAAACAAGATTATTAATACATAAAAAAGTTTAAAATAGTATTCAATAAGATTAACTTTCAATGGTAGGGCTTCACCTTAATCTGGCTATTTGAAACTTCTTGTTGTTGTCTAAATCGTTCTTTTAGGCCAAAGATGTCCTACAAATAAAAATAGTAAAAATATTAGACCACTTGAAATCTCATTGTGGATTATTTATTATCGGTTAGATAAGTTATTTTTTATTTGGAAGTTGTGATATTTATTTTCGGTGTAGTGGACAGTTAAAATAATATTTACAATATATTTAGTATTGCATTGTATTGCGTGTACGCAAAAATACTATGTCATTTGTTCAAAGATTTATATTTAGCCCAAATAATTTTTTGCTAAAACAATCATTTGGTCATTTATTCCATTGGATATGTTTAATTCAATTGCGTTTTAAGCAGAAAATTGTTGGCATGTATGTAGACCAGTATACTATATGCTATTATTATAAATTGAGCGGGGGCTAGTAGTGGGATATTGCTGTTTATGCGGGCGTAATATTTGGCTATCAGCCCTGTGTGTACGTTCTGTTGCCTGCCTAGTGGGCTGCTAGTCTCTTGTACGGAGCTGTGACAGGGCTGACACCTGCTGGTTGAAGACCAGTGCACTGTAAACAATATAGGTTCTTTAAAAAAAAACCTTCAGTACTATTATCATGCAACCCCAGAAGAACCCTGCAAGGGTTCTCCAGGGGTTGCATGGTAATAGTACTGAAGGGTTCCTTCTAACAAACCTTTATTGTTTAGAGTGAGCTGTGATGTTTAGCAAGATGGTTATTTACTGCGCAGCCATATAGGCCTATGCTATAGCCTAATTGAGGCAAATAACAAATATTTTTCGAGATTCGGCGGATAAGTGATAATGATAGTAATAACATGATTTTTCAGAGCAATAGACATGTTTATTGTCCCTCAGTGGCTCTCGACTCCTCTCGGGCTATTGGCATTTGTGTAGGGAGAATAAAAAATCATGTTATTGTTATATTATCATTAAAATTTAAAATGTGTGTATATTTATATGACGACAATTTGTGTTTAGTAAATGGACAGATCCCAGTGCTTGTTGTCACATATTGATAAACTCCATTGGCGTAAACGATTAATAAATCTCCTTTCATTATTACAGAGCATCATAATAATATAGGCATGTTACGTTGAGCGAAAAAAAATATGTGTATCACATCCTTTATACACTAGGCCTATGTGATTTACACATTAAAACGTAATTATAATTAGTAAAGTAATTATGTATCAAAAACATCACGCCCCAGAATCAATACATAAATATATCATTATGGTGACTATTTGAGATGTCGTGTTTTACACTTTTAATCTCGTTATTATAAATATATCATTATGGTGACTATTTCAGATGTCGTGTTTTACACTTTTTTTCTCGTTATTATGAATATCGCACCTTACCTTCATATCTGAGATCCTTCCCCTAACATCAGTCAAATCTACTTCACCCAAGCTGTGAGAAAAGTCAATATTAATATCTGCCAGCTGTATTTTCAAAGATGTAACATGATTCACGTAATCACAAGGGTTTCCAAATTCACGTAGATCCTGCTCACATTTCAGGATGTGATTCAATTTCTTGTTTAGATTTGTTATCTTTTCGTTCTCCATTTCGGCTATGTTTCGTTGTGATTTCCAAATTCCTTCTATTTTATTTTTAATTTGCGTCTCCTTAGTTTTCACATCTGCATATATAACATCAGCAGCCGTCGACACGTCTTGGATAGTTGACTTAAAATGATTTTCTTGTTTTGTAAGCTGACAATCAATTGTTTCAGCAGCCTTTTCACTTCCCTTTACTATGAATTCAGTTTTCTTTAATATTATGCTCAGTTCATCTTTTGCTTTTGAAACCTTGTTTTTCATCTCTACACAGTCGTGCTGCGCATGTTTAAGAGCGTGACAGAGATAACAAACTGGAAGTTTACATGGTTCACAATAAAGCTGTACAGTTTGCTCCGGGTGCTCGGAGCACGCTGGTATAGAATCTCTTATCATCTGCGCTGCTTCATCCAATGATATAATATGATGATTTTTCAGAATTCTGACAGTTTTGTGATCATCTACACAAGCATGGCAAACGTAATGACACGTTTTACAGTAGGATACTGCGACTTCATCAGCACATTCAGAGCTGGAGCACATTATAACACTGGATCTGTCTTCTGCAGTGACCTCATTGACCTTATGTGTTCCTTGACTTGTGGCGTCCTTCAGTTGAGAGAAGATAAAGCTGGTTGGCAAGGCTTCTATTCTGCCATCAAGAACTGGACATTGATCACGGCAGGTTGGACATGGTATTTCTTTCTTGTTTTCCAAGCTTTTCTTATTTTCGACCGTACTGCTGTAAAGTTTCAGACATTTAAAGCAGTAAGTATGCTGGCATGTCAAGGCTCGTGGGTCAACAGCCTCCTCCAAACAAATACTACACGTTAGGATATCCTTCACAGCTTCGACCACTTTAGATGACGCCATATCGTATGTATCTAATTATCTGAAACAATTTAGACATATTGTAAAGAAATACATTTAACAATTGTGAACATTTTATGTACACACTTATGTAAGTCATATTTCATTAGTGATAGAATAAGCAAACGCCTGACTTCACCTGATGAAGTTTGTAAAATTATAAAGAGAAGAGGAAAGATAATTCACTCCCAGTCCCATGTTCTGGATGTAAAAACTAGAAGTCACAATCTTAAAATAAGTAAGTAAGAAACAAAAGTGCTTAATATCACTTGTCGCCAGACTGGTAATCCAAGTGACTCAGTGATAATTTGAACTTTGAGTGTTAAAATCTTTCGAAACGCAAATAAGAAATGACTGATAGATGTAGCTGTTTATATAACGTGTAACCTGCATTATGACACACACAAAACATGACATGTAGGAATACAGCAATACCACCAGCCCGACTAACACAAATAAATACACCCAGGTGCATCACTCTCAGACTTTCACAGAGACCACATACATCATACATCATTGACATATAATTATCAACTTCATGAACTATTCAACATCATTTTAATATCAGTCACACAAATCCCCGTGTGGTAGCTGTGCACATTAACTCCGCTGCTGGGCGGAAGACAACCATGGTAATCGTTGGAACAGATTTGCAAAGCAGAAGTGTGTGGAGCGACGGTAAGGGGATAAGGGGTTGTGGGCATGCGTGAGATATCAGCCTCAGGCATGTATTTACCTCAGGCATGCCCACAACCCCTTATTAAGTGAACATAGAAATATACTCTAAATAACCCACCATGCATATCACCACACACTCACGACGTCATGGGTGAGGGTGCATATGGGTCCTGGAAATTAGGGATTCTTCCCACTTCACTTTTCACCCGTTTTGGGCCTCACTATTCACTTTTTATAAGGGACAAATGTTCTTACTTCATTATTTATAAAATATTGTTGTCATTTTTGATAAGATTTCCGCCTTAGTTTTTACATTTATAATGGCTTAGGACAATTCAATGGGAAGCTTGTCTATGACAACCAAGTAAAAAGTAACACCCTAACTAGTCTGATAGCGTACTAGCTAGAAAAAAACGTATATTGACGTTTCCGTTGTTTTAAGAAAAGAGCTATAATAAGCTGACTAATATTAGAGCTCACTTACTGTCATGTCCACATGTGTGTCTGCTCAACACTTATGCACACCAGATATAAAAGCAGAACTAACGGCCTAATTCTCAAGTACAAACTATAAATCATGAGAATATCGATCTCCGTACACGATGGCTTAGTTTTATTAGAACTCAGAATCATTTATTCGCCTTAGCATGGAGTGTGCTGTTTTATTACTCTGGTCCCCCTCGTCACTAAGCAAATATATATTTAGTCGAGCTAGACAGGTAAGTAGGCCAATCTGTTGTTCTGTCGTCGGTGATTAAGGGTCAAAGGGCACATATGTGTTTAATCATTCAAAGAGCTTTGCAAAATATTCACTAAAGTTACTGTAGATCTGGTAATTTTCGCGATTTTAAATTTTTGCGAATTTTCTTTCTTTTCTGCCGCAATTAGGCCTAACGGATAGTCACTGAACTGTGAAATGTCACCTTTCAATTGAAAGGTGACAATTCACAGTTCAATGACTATCTGTTATGCCTAATTGACTGTGAAATGTCACATTTCAATTGAAAGGTGACATTTCTCAGTTCAGTGACTATCTGTTAGGCCTTATTGCGACAGAAAAAAAAATGAAAATTTGTTAAAACTCACTCACGCTGAAGCCTACGACTCCCTCATCCATCGTTATCACAAGTAGGCATCGGCCATTGTCACCACACCCTCTTTATGTAATACAAATTACCAACTAGAGACAACTGTGACAAGTAACAGTAATAAAGTTCAAAGACATTTTTTTGCGACTTTATTTGCGATTTTTAACTTTGTGACTGTTTAGTCGAGACTCCATTCTGGTAAACTGAAGTCCATGCGGACATCAAGAGTAGAATTAGGAGACAGCATTATTATTATAGGAAATTTTGCGTAGATTCCAGAAATCACTGTCTCCAAGCTGAAATATTATCCGCTCATAATCAAATTAACCATTTTCAAAATGGCCGCCAAGAGGTTATCGTAACAAAATATAATCTTAATTAACGGCCTAAAATTCCATTCAAACCCTCTAATATTACTAATTGATGGATGCACAAATCATTGCTGGCATTACTTTTGCTTTATTGCTCATGTAAATTGTCAAAATTCAAAATGGCCGACAAAATGGCTGCCAAATGGTCTTTCTATCATAGCCTGTGTATTAGTTCAGCGGATTTGAATAATATTTTGGGAGAATCGTTCTCATCGTGTTAAAAGCACCAAATTTGTTACAGAGCTGGACTAGAGTAACTATACTGATCCATATTGGAAGCAGAACCACCTTGTAGCGGTACTGCATGAGCTTCGTTCAGGGCATTTTCAACCCCCCTTATTTTTTCAATTAATCTGATTTTTTATTTAAAAAAAAAATGTTTCACCAGAAATGTCCACAAAACTGTTTATTAATGCTTTTAGCAATTTATTTAGTTAAAACAGGGGCGGATACATAATGTGTGTGTGTGTGGGGGGGGGGGATCGCACCCCTCTTTTCGACAAATTAATATAAAAAAGTAAAAATGTGATAAAAGCAATACATTTTGCACAAAGCTGCACAATGGTATACTTATATAAGGGAATAACCTAGTAACTGTAGCGAAAAGACTTCGCTCAGGGCATTTTCACCCACCCTTAGTTTTTTTCAAAAAAATAGTAAGTATTTTTAAATATTATGTTTCACCAAAGATATCTACAAAACTGTTTATTATTGCTTTTAGCAGTTTATTGAATCAAAGCAGTGGTGGATCCATTGCGAGTTTTTTTCGACCACCAATTATTATAATAAGTACCCTAAATTAGGTGAAATGGTTTAAAATGTGATAAAAGCTGCACAAATTAAAGAGAACGAAGTTTTTTCCCTCAGGCCAATTTTTTTTGCTCATACACTCCTTTTTTGCCAAATTATTATAAAAAGTGCACTAACCTGGCTTGAATACACAGACAAAAATATTTGGGGCGGCGAATCACCCACGTCAGCCACAACATATGGACTCGCTATTGCATTTAAACACGAAAAACAACCATTTTTTAAAAATCAATCTGTTTTTATTTTGCTAAAAAAAATTTAAAGGGGCTAGAGATTTTTCCGGTATTTTACAAAAAAGATGCAAAGAATTAAAACATTACATAAAAGCAAACTTTTACCAATATCTAAAAAACTAACAATATTTTTCTAGATTTATGAAATTAGTGTCTGTACATATTATATGTTTTCATTGTCAATTAATAAAATGAGCATGAATAAAACATCTTAAATATTTTGTAGAGCCTTATACCGCTAGGTATGGGAATATAATGTGACACGTGTTAATGTAGTGAAGTACAGCTAAGCGCTTCAAAGCATCAGCAGCTGTTGCTGTTGTGCAGTAGTCATGCATTAGAGGGTCAGGTTATTATTATATAACCTTGCTGCAACTATCTCATCGCAAAATGGAGTGCGCTCAAATCATTATCTTGCTGTATTATTGACAAAACCAGAATCAAGATGTGGAGGTTATGTGCCTCAGATAAATTTAGGAGAATTAGTGAAGAACCAGAAGAACCATTTCTTCCATTTCACTGTCGTCATCCCATCCTACTTTATGTTTTTTTATGACTTTGGTAAGTTTGATTGTACCCAACATGTAGATTTGGGAATATTGTTACACACTATTAGTTACAATTTTAGTGATACGTAATGGCAAGCAAATTTCCCACCTGCAAAAAACCTCCCACCTCAGTAAAAAGTGGAACAGCTGATGGGGTAAAGTGGGACAATTTCATATATCTCCTTAGATACATCGATACTAAAAATAAAGGGTATTGTAAAGGGGTGTAAATGATTAAAACAGTATATGAACACATTTACACAATAAATATCCAGTTGATGAAGAAGTACTGGAATCGTAGTACGTGGAGAAGTGGGACACTTGCGAAGAGAAAAGTTTATCCGATGCCTAACACTACTTATTGCCCCAGTTCTCTCCGTGCCTCCTTAATTTATAATACATTCACTTACTCAATAATCACTACTATATAATCATAGTGAAAAAAATTGATTCATACATACTGATGAAGTAGGTAGCAAGGGTGATCTGAACACAATAAATATGATATACTAGTCTATACAGTCATAATAAACTCGCTTCATGTCACTATACTCTACTAGTGTCTGTAATTTGATTCTAGAAGAGGATGCTACAAAAAAAGATGAACAGTTCAATCCCACGTCTGATTCAAAGATGAGACCAGACACAAACCTGTTCTAACTTTTCACTTAAATTTCCCTTATTATTTCAATTTTTTTTTGGGTAATTATCTAAAATCAGGGATACAAATTCGCACTAGCCAGGTAACACGAGGCTGGTGGAATATTGTAAGGGCTAGTGGATTTTCCTTACAAATACATAGTAAAATATGGTAAGGGCCAGTTGGATTTCGTTCTGGGCTAGTGAAACCTTTAATTGAAATTGCACCCCTGAAAATAACCTCTGGGGACATCCCCATCAACACACGACGTCGTTGCGACGTCGAATCAACGCCAGTGACGTTGATTCAACGTTGCAATAACGTCGTGTGCCCAGTGGGATATTATACTGCTACTGACACTTCAACACCCATTGCCCATACTCCGATATGGATAATTAAACACCGTTAAATCACTGTATCTCTTCAAATAACCTTGGTTAGTGACCTTCAATAACCTCTGGTGTCCAATCCCACCACTGCCAGCATCTCAATGTATATTGTCAGACTCCCACGGGCCAGATAGATAACCTTTCCAATGATACCAGACACAAACTTGGTCAAAGTTTTTAGTTAAATCACCCTTATATTTTGAAATAACTTTGGATGATGACTTTAAATGACCTCTGGTGACCTTTCCACCACTACCATTTCATTTGCCATACTGTCAGATAGATAACCTTACTAAACACACATATGGTCAACTGGTTTAGTGAAATCACCTTTGCCTGTTTGCGTGATTTGAAAGTTATGATCGAAAATACGATTTGTCAGCAATTTTGGCGGCCATCTTGAATCTGGACAATTTATATGAGCAAAAAGGTAAAAAATTATGCCGGCAATACATTCGGCACTATTAGATTAGTAATAATATAGTGTTTATATGTGTTTTTAGGCCGGCTATTATTATTTTATTTTTTTACAGCAACTTTTTGGCGGCCATCTTGGAGACAGTGTTTTTCGCATTCTACGGAAAATTTCCTATAAGAATGAGGATATCTCCATATTCTACTAATGATGTCCGCATGGACTTTTTTTTAGGCTTCGTTTCAGAAATGGAGTCTCGACTAGTTGTGAATTTTGCGACTTTTGGATTTTTGGACTTTTGTGCCATTTGTGACATTTGTCACATGTGTGACATTTTTTACATTTGTGTCATTTTGTACTTTTGTGACATTTGTGTCATTTTTTACTTTTGTGACATTTATGACATTATTGACTTTTGCGATAGTTGGCGACCATTTGCGACTGTTTGCAACCACTTGCGACCGTTTGCGAACATTTGCGACTGTAGTAGGGCAGATAGGTGAAAAAATCTTTCAAATGATAATACAAGCTCCAAACTGGGCACGCGCACTCCCCATGAGCAAGTCTTTCGAATAAAGTCATTAGCCAACTAAAAATTCGAGATGGCCGCCAATTTTCAGAATGGTCGCCATTTTGGTCCAGAAATATTTCTTTTCACCATAACGTTCGACTCACTGTATCGTTTTTAAGATCTTGGGGTCAAAAGATATGTTTTCCAGAATGCTGAAAACGATTTTACTACTTTAAATCCTAAAGGGTCGCCATGTTTCAAGATGGCCACCATTAGCAGTCCTGAAAAAAACTATTTTTTATCGTAACATTTGATTCACTGGACCGATTTTAATGATGGTGGGGTAAAAATATATGTTTTCAACTATGCAGTAGCCAAATGTACTACTTTAACATTCCAACCTAGAAATGGTATACCTTGCTATTTATTAATATTATTTATAAATACACAAATGACGGGCAACATGTTCAAAATGTTTTATTATTAATGTGCCAATGAATGTGTTGAATGAATTGGTCCTGTTTTAGAGAACACATGCAACTTATTATTTTGTTCAACTTCACATTATACTATGTCGGTTGACTTGCTAAAAGTCCAAAACAGTTCACCACAACTTGCTACCATGGTAACTTAAGGTCATAAAGCAAGCTAGCAAATGTCATATCAAATGTGACTAGAATTTTTTGTTCGCACAGAGCATGGACTAGTTGTCGAGTCAAGACTAAACCTCGCAAATACAGCTGCACGATGTTAAGTGCATAATAGTATGGCAGGAGAAAATGGTCCACGAGCATAGGGTGGATTAACTTTTGTAACTTACATTTTTAAAACGTTTATGGTGTCTAGAATACATATTTGGATGTTAACAGCTTGAACTTTAGCCCCATGGGTGTTTTTTGACCGCTTGTACGGTGGTTCTCCCGAACCTCCCGAACCTGTCTAAAATTAGGGGGTAGCGTTACGTAAACGTCTGTGATTGATGTTCTGATTAACCAATCTGCACTTGCGATATACCATAATGACCGATAATTAAATTCCCGTTCTAATGATATATCACACATTGCAGTCGAATAAGTATTTGTCTCTCCACATACGCTCAAACATGAGTTTTTATTATAAAATAATCAAAATGAACAACAAAACAAACGATTCAACATGGTGAAAGGAAACGACGTGATAGAATTCTTGGATATCCATATCTGGCTTATATTTTCTAAACCCACATGTGTGTATGCCTAAAAATGAGTGTTATTTATGTTTATAAAGGTCATATATATTTTTAAGTGTTGAAGCCTTTCATGAAATAAGTGTATTTAGCATGGGCTGAAATCTGAAACATGATTTGTTTCTTGGAATTTGTGTGTAAATTTGTTATCCACTTGTTTTTGCATAATTTGTGTGTGCTGAATTCGAATCTGCCGAATAACATTTAATATTTGGTGACCCTCACCTACAAATTAGCAAAACATAAAATGGCTGCCAAAATGCAAGGAAACACCTGTATTTTATATGGTTAAAAGCACTTGAAAGCACAATTTATGGTTTCCGCAAGATTTTTATTATATCATTTTTTTCTAGTGTCTTGGAAAGAAGTAACCTTTATTTGACCTTTAAATACAAGATGTCCGTCGTTTTTTTATATATTTACTGTTACTATAAGTATACCGCTAACATATTGACGATAATATGATTAAATTGTAGTAACTTAGTGGACCAGAAACAAACTTAACTGACGAGTAAATTTAAATGAATAAATACAAAATGGCCGCGATATTCACCTTCATTTGAGCAAAAAACAAAATGGCTATCAAAATGTAAATTAAACATTTTTTTTGTATTTGCGGCTCGAGATTGCTAAACTTATGTTTTTTGTATAACTTGGTGACCGAAACACACATTTCTGGTGTTTATTTCTTGTCGTCTGATCTATATTTTATCATAAAATCCAAGATGGACATCATTTTACATATTTAACATTAAAATAAGTACGTCGTTCTAAATACTAAGCACATCAAAGCATGCTAGAATATACTGTACTTGAACAGAGTTTCGAATTCCTTGTGGCCTGATCTGTCGTATTACCTAGTCTATTTTTTGGATTTCCATTAAGCAAGTGTTATTTTTTATATTATAGTTCAGATGCATAAAAAACGCTTTTATTTGTGTGTTGGCAGTAACCATTCTGAATTTGAAGGTCAAATAAAGGTCGTTTTTATCTAAAACATGACAGATAAATTGATCAACTCCAAATCACACAAAAACAAAAATTGTGCGTTAATGTACAACAAAAATATTTTAACAAAAGTTGTTTTTGCGGCCATTTTTTGTTTTTCTTATTTGAAGGCGAAGGACACCGAAAGTAAAATTTGGTCCGACAGATTCGCATTCAGCACACCCAAATTATGTAAAAACAAACGGGAAAAACATCTACACTCAAATGTAGAGCAAATCTCGATGTTTCATATTCCAGCCCAGGCTAAATACGCACATTTTCAAAAAAGGCTGCAATATTCTCTCATTTAAAACAATATATGCCATGTACATTAATCTACATACCACTCAGTTTAAGTATATACACATCTGGGTTCAGAAAACATAGGTCAAATATAGATAATGACCAATAATTATGTTTTATTAAGTCGTTTACACTGGCCATGTTGACTAGCTTGTCTTGTTGTCGATTTTGATTATTTTGTAATAATAAAAAATGTTTAAACGTATTTGTAGAGATCACGCTTCAAGCCTCTGCACCATGCAATACATCATTTGAACGGACATTGAATACACGTTTATATGGTATATTGCATGTGTAGATCGATAAAATGGAACAGCAATGACATACGTTTGCTTAACCCTACCCCCTGATTTTAGACAGGTTCGGGGGTACCCTCATATAAGCGGTAAAAAAACACCGATGGGGCAAAATTTCGAGTTATTAACATCAAACTAATTTTATAGACACCATAATGGTTTTAAAAAGTTAAGTTACAAAAGTTAATCCACCCTATGCTCGTGGACCATTTTTTCCTGCCAAACTATAACATTTGCATCTTCCACGACATTATTTGTTACACCCTCACTGGGTCAACTGTCAGCAGCTCACTGCAATGGATAGCAAGACTTAGCTGACAGCTGACATACCGTAGACTGACTCCAAATGCACCCAGCCTCGTAGGCAGCACGCTTGATAAGGTAAAGAAGGAGGAGTGGCTTCATGAGCTGTCTGCTTTCGAACAAACATCTCCAGTCGTACAGCGTCAACACATGTTGCAGTACTCGACCGATAATTCATCATAACCACAATCTGCTCCAGGATCTTCATGTCACATGGAAGGCTGATACGACATCATAACAAGCTGTGGAAAAAACAGCATTCCACTGGTCTTGTCTGGTCGACAGCCAAGTCATGTACGGGAGTCCACACAAGGTTCCGTCCTTGGCCAAATGCAATCTACAGCTCCTGCAGACCAGGTACCTGCAGGACTGGAAGACAACTGCAGCCAACACCAGCATATCAATGTCACATTCTTTGCCCATGATGCCCGGGTGTCCGCTTCTTCACGGCTGCAGGGGGTCACCTTTTTTAGTCTGATCGTCCGGTTGCTAGAAGTATCGTTGCGATGATCACATTTGTTATGTACATCTGTGTGTTCATGTCTGTCAGAAAGATGAAGAGCTCCGTCTTGTTATCATTCTCTCAAGAATTTGGTTTGGAGGAAATTTCCCATTGCTTGTCCCCTTTCTTCCTTTGATCTTGTTTCAGCCTTCAGGCTTGATGGCTGATAAACACCAAACACAATGTCTGTCCTCTGGTACTTGGTCGAGTACCCTTGTATTAAAGAACATCTAATGCTGCATACTCTGCAAACGTCTTTGAGGCTCGTGGGCGCAGACTGTTCACCAAAGCTGAGCCATTATTGATGATGGCATCAGCCATTGGTTCGGACTCTGGCAGTGTAAGACAGCCTTCGAGGATGGCAACAAGCTGGGACTTTTGGTAGGTGTGGAGTGGGTCACTCAATGAGGCAGATAATGGCTGAGTCTCATACTGTGAAACTCCTGTAGGTCGCATTCTCCGCTCTGACATAATATGAAAAGTTTTCAGAAGAGGCGTCAGCCTTCCCTCAAAACCTTCTGCTTTCCATCTACAGGGCTGGTACTTGTCGAAAAAAGTCCATTGTTGTATTTTTGATTGGCTTGAAGAAGGAAAAGATGTCTTCCCTTTCTAGACCATGGATAAATTATGGGAAGCAAATTCTGCTCCTCTTATAGTGGGTGTGAACGGTGCCCTTTGTGTCCAATGTGAGGAGGTCCTTGCTTTCTTCTTGGAAAGGGTTGCCCATGCAGGTCTTTTTGGTCAAAGTGTGCACTTTGTCCATGAACAGTATTTGGTGTGCTCAGTCTGCTCATGGTGCCTGGTACTTTGACCTGGGACACTGTCTCATATTTAGCATCAAGGTGGCTAACCTCTGGTCCGGACACCATTCATCTCCGTAGTGCTGATGAGTCACTCAAACTGCGCCACAGTCACCTCTGATCACATCATTGGCCTGCTTGTGAGCTTGATCGATGGCCATGGCAGAGTAGTCGTATTGACTTGCCCTAATTAAACTCGTGGATGTTACTCTGCCAGCATGTCTTTCAGAGGGATAGGAAGCCATCGTGCATAGTGCACATTGTTGTTTGCGAACATGTAGGAGCTCTGACAGCACTTGACAGTAGGCTACAGCTTGAAGTTGGCTACAAGAAATGCCCAGATGAGTAGGAGGATATCAAGTTTTATTAAAAGCACCAGATGCCAGACATGGAGCTAGATACTCTCCAGTTTGTGTCCCTCACACCAGTCTACAAAGCAGCATGGGAGCAGTAATCAGCGTAGGCTGGCTGTTACCTGGTGTGCTTGACATGTTGTGGTGATGCTAGCAGCAGGCAGAATTGATTCTGTGAGGGGGGGCAGATAAAGCCACTACAGCTCCAAATAGGGTTTATGTCCACCCGCTGTACCTAAGGAGAGTTTCTATTGATCTCAGTGCAGCCAGTTCAATATGCAAGCCACCAAACATGATGACCAACTTGTATTCACCGTATTGCTCAGGTCAGTACCACTGGATCTGCTTGGCTACTGCATAAATGGGTTGATCAGCTGCAACGACAGGTACTTGACCTGGGTTCTGGAATGATACTATGTCATTAATCTTCTCCATTAATTGTTTGATTGTGGCAACGGAGTGAGCTTAATCTAGCAGAAGAGGTAGCAGAACAGTAATGCTGACTTCAAATGTGGCACTTATTTTCATGGACACAGACTTCTTGTCTCCAAAGTGAAGTGTTGAAGTTTGATTAATTTTGGTATATATTGTCCATGGCAGTTGTGGTAAACAGCTCCCTTCGCAGATCTGGGTGACAAACGACCCCATCCTTCACATACTTGGCGACAGCTGCATCTCCCAGTTTGTGACCTTCTGCGACCATCATTGCCCATCACTGAAAGATTATTGGATATATGTATTTTAATTATTAAATGTAAATGGTGATCAGAGGGTCAAGGTGGTCGAGAAGCCCGGTGCACTCCACTCCTATAACCTGCCGAGTCACTGAAAACAATGCCCTATTTTGAGTGCTGGCACTCTTTTGTCAATGAAAGGGCTGTCAACCTACATGGACATTATTGAACCGACATTGGTCCACATAGTGGATTGATACAATCCCGAATTGATCCAGATCAACTGTCGGAATCGTTGAAAAAAAAGATTTACCCTGGTACCTGAATACCAAAGGATCGTTGTGCCAAGGTTTGAAGTCGATTACTTGATTATTGAGTGAGAAATAGCGGTCATAGAAGGGAAAGAAAGTTACTTTAGGATAACAATAAGTTTGGATATACATGGGTATATCACTAGATGGAAAATTACATGGGATGACAGCTTATGTGTATGCACCACCATCAACATAAAGTACGCCTACACAAGTGACCCAAGGGCATGTATGCATGTGTGGAACACTTGGTTTGGAAGCATCTTTTTAATTTATTTGTATTTTATACAGAAAATTGTTTTGGTGGGTTGTACTGTATCCCCGTCTATAAACGTGCATGCACTTATAAGCGAGAATCGACTGCTTCGGGTCTGGTTTCAAAAATATTATTGTTCATTTATAAGTGCATGCACTTATATTCGAATGCTATACTTAACATTTACTACGCGCTCCACTATGAGAATAATATTGATATGCATAGAATTATAGAAACCATTACTAGTATATGTCCATAATAATTAAATAGTTGATGATGTTGATCGTAAACACAAAATACATTATTATTCGTACTTTTAAAGGGTAGATATTACAAGAGAATTGCTCTATATTATAGATATCTGCCGGCAGTTCAATCCGTCAAAGCGATATTGCATGGGTGTGATAGCTGTTCAGAGTAACAGTCAGTGATTACTGCGTTAGTTTAGTGTTTTTTTGGTTGAAATAAATCAAATAATTACGATTTTAATGAACTTGGAGAAATTTGAAATGTACTTTTTTATGTTCGAATATAAGTGCATGCACTTATTTTCGAAAACTGTGCATCTTTAAATATCAGTGCATGTACGTTAATGCGTGGGGATACAGTAATATTAAATCCACAAAGGATGTTGTGTCTCTACTTAATAATACAGATACGACTCATTTTTATCTAATTATTAGTCTGAAATTTGCTTTAAGACGTATATATACGGTCTTAGCAGCACAATGATTATGGTGTATTTATTATATTTAGTATTAGAACTATTGCTCGGCGAAGGCAAAGAAAAGTAACTGCTTTTTTTCCAAGTAAGCAGTTACTGCTGTTTGTCTTTGCATGGCAGAACATCTTACGACTAATAGTTGGGATACTTGTGTTCATAAATAAATTCCCGTGGCATTTTGATAGTTAAAATATGCCACCTATATGATAATGTTCAGAATAGACTACAGAATGAGAAAAAGTTTGATGGCGCTCGAAATTTGGTGTCAAAAACCCTCTTTTCATGCAAAATTCAAAACGACCGCCATGAAATCATTAAGGTTATCATATCTTCATTAATAAATGAGATAGTGATCATATCTTCGTTACTAATTAAAATAGAGACGATGACATTTCACCAAACCATATGTTTTCGGTATCAAGGAATAGAATAAAAAGACGATAGGCCGACTTTTATTGTACATCATTATCATGCAAAATTCAATATGACCGCCATAAAATCACTAAATCATATATTCATCATAATTGGGATAGAGATGATATTATTTCACCAAATCCTATATTTTCGGTATAATGTACACGTAACTCGTTCAAGATGGCCGCCACGAGCTTACTAAATTTATCCCATGTCCTTTATTAAGATAGAGAATAGATTATTTCACCAAACGGCATGTTTTCGGCATCAAGAAATACAATGAAACACATACTAGTTATTATAATTACATAGCATAACATCTATTTATGTATAGCACATATCTACGTTTAGCTGAACAATTATGGCATATCCACATGAGAACAATGTTAATTGTTAACTCACTCAAGAACAAAAAGATATATGTTAAATTACACCACTGTGAATGTAATGTGTTTTGAAATATTAGCTGTCACTTCTATATGAACACATTGATGCACAAAGGCGTTTAATTGTTTATATACACTAAGGATGCACTTCACGATAGTGACCTATATCAATAATATCCTACATCCTACTTATTTTAAAAAGTTAACAACATTGGGGCTTACTGTATATAGTTATTAACCACCTGCATCATAATTACATGCGGTCAGCAACAAGGTCATAGCATACCATCCTGATAATTGTATTTCTAAATCCGTTCTCCAGCACTTGAACAGACACTGTTATAAATTTTAAAAAGTTATGTAATGTAACACAATGGGACATAGCAAAAGAATATCAATATTTGTACAGGTCATCTTTACAGGGTTAGCGTCTACTCTACAGTGTACAAATATCATATCACAAGCAAGTTAATTTCATTGCAATGTCAAATTATCATGATTATAGCAAAGTGTTTCTTCCATTAATTGGCATTACACTTTTAACTAACAAAAAATATTTTTCATATCATCAAATAATCAAAATGATTTGTTTGTGAGTTCACATTACAATGACTTGGGGGTTGTAGAATAGAAACCAACTCCGAAAATGTACACATAAATTTAGATTCCGGCTTATTTGACGTTGAGATGTAATTGTTCTTATCTGATTGTGGGGTTTTCCAATGTAAAGTTGCGCTCAAATAGTACTCTATTCACACCCAAGTTGAACCGTTCACTTCTCATGCAATTAACGTATATTCCATAATCAGTGATAATACATACGTTCACAACTAAATCAGAGCTGGATGAAGAAGATGTTATAGGGTAAATAACAAGTATTGCTCCGTTCTGCATTGTTTTATTAATTGTCCTCCTCTAATTAGATTTAAATGGTGTACAGTTATATGGCAAAAGAAGTGCATTATATACTTTAAATTATAAAGGTAATATAAAATCAAAGGACATTACTCAAGGTTGCCACTATTCCTAAATAGCCTGAAAAGTCAGGGGTGCATATTACAAAGAATCCTAACTTTGATCCCATCTCAACTTTCTCTTATTTCCATTACAAAAGTTAGGATTGATCCTAACTTTTGTAATGGAAATAAGAGAAAGTTGAGATAGGATCAAAGTTAGGATTCTTTGTAATATGCACCCCAGGATTGTTTATGTTAACCCTGACTTGTCAAGGAAAACACCCTACGTTAATACGTTAGGCAAAGTCAGGGAAAAGTGAGGAAAAATTAAAGGGGCAAACCCCCAACACGTTTTGGTCATGAAAAGTCGGTAAAGGTCATGATTTTTTGTTTTTTTTATTGTATAGCATTTAAAGAACTTGTATTGCTACGATGATCTGATTGTGATAATTCACTAGCATTGAGTTCACGAACGGATTATTTGTATAAAATGTGATATTGACTTACAAGAAATATAATTATTATGTAATATCATATGTTTAACTATATACTGTGGTAGTAGTAGTAAATCTATGCTTTACGTCACTTTTCGGCACAAAAGGTATTTTAAGTGACATTGTAATACGATAAAAACGTTGTAGTCAATTGATGAGATGAATGATGTACAGATGATGATGTGAGGGTGGTGGTGATAGGGCATGGTGGGTTATCGAGAGCGTTTTCCTTCGCTCACCCGATAAGAGGTTCTGGGCATGTCTAGGGGATATACCCCCAGACATGCCCAGACGGCCGGAGACTTCAGTTTTCCCTGTGCAATTTAATGCTGAAACTCTGTGGCATTTTGCGCGGCTCCACTATCCTCGGGTCGGATAGTCACCAGAGTAACAATGGGAAGGATAACTCCCTCTGGGTAACTCCATTCATCCCACGTGAGAGACCTAATGTCAAACACGCTATTGCCGGTTATTTAAGGCTACCACAGCCTACATCAGCGCCAGCACTGATGCGGGTGCTGCATTGGCTCCGCTGTTGAGCGGAGGAACCAGGGTACGCCACTGGCAATCCGCCCGAAGATTATGGCCAGATACGAGGAGGCTGCAGCTGCCCTTGGATGATTGCTGTAGACTAGTTCTTCCGCACAATGCCGTACACAGCATCCAACAGACGAAACAGATCCCTAATGACCCTCCCCGGATGGGGGCGAAAAGTACTACTACTAGCAATCATCCCAGTACCCCAACTATATACTGTAAGTTAAATATAACTATAATTATAATAAATATAATTTTATCTTTGTGTGGTTGCACTGTTTATATAGTATTCCGTAGAATAATAACAGCGCGGCATTGTCTCCTAAATATAATAGGAGGGCTCCCTTCTCCCATGTTATCAGCAATAAGCAAGGTCAAAATATTTTCACTCACTAATGCATAGCCTATGCTTAATATGCTTAATTGCCTGGGGACAATGAATATGCGGACATACAGGCTACACTGAATCAGGATTACCCATAAATGATAGTGAGATGAATCTGATGGCACTGCCGTCTGAAATCAAGCACGCTACTTAACTCTTTAAGTGCTTCATTACTACTTAACATTTTCCTTTCATTTGAAGTTGGCATTGCTCACGCAATTGCCAACTTCAAATGAAAAGAAAATACCTCCTCACTTAAAAATTAAACCTGCTAAATTTCACAATGGGGACTTTACTCAAGATTTATACATGCATATTTGTTCAGTTTCTGTCAAATTTTAGTTGTGGAAAAACAGTATGAATGCGCTTAAAAGCGTCGCCCGCACTCAAAGGGATAAGCACGCAGGATAATCGTTTTTTATCTGATGTAGCATTTCAAGCACGATCCTGATTTCTGAAGAGAGAAAAGTTAGATATGGTGACAAGTCATTGTTTTCCTTGGTAACAAAAAATCAAGCCTCCGTTTGAAATATTGAGGAAGATATGATAACTTTAGTGATGATGTTATGGTGGTCATTTTGAATTTTGTATGATACATGCAATAATGTCGTGTAGAGAGATCGTGTGTTTATCGCATCCCTTGATACCGAAAACGTGTGGTTTGGTGAGATAATTTTGTCTCTATCTTTATTATTGACGAATACATGGTAACTTCAGTGATTTCATGGCGGTCATTTTGAATTTTGCATGATAGACAGACAGACAGATATTTTATTGACAGAAAGAAAGTCAATCCAGACTTATTTGTCATAGAAATAGAGATATGTACATGTATATACAACATTGTTAATTTGTTAAAATCATATGGCAATATACATAGTATGACATACATAACCAAAATCATATTAACTGGCATTGCCATAAGAAACACTGGGTATATACTTAAAATAAGATTGAAAGGCATTGCCAGGGTAACATAAGGTCTATCATTTTATTTCCCGCACCAAAACCAGAGATAAAATAGATATGATGTCGAATAAATGTATCGTTTGTCGTATGCATTACTTGATGTAATGTAACTATAAATAATAGAAATCTCTATATAACAAGTCTAAAGTCGTAAACTTTCTCTTATTTCCATTACAAAAGTTAGGATTGATCCTAACTTTTGTAATGGAAATAAGAGAAAGTTGAGATAGCATCAAAGTTAGGATTCTTTGTAATATGCACCCCAGGATTGTTTATGTTAACCCTGACTTGTCAAGGAAAACACCCTACGTTAAAACGTTAGGCAAAGTCAGGGAAAAGTGAGGAATTTTTCTTTTAAGATCGCATGGATTGTCTTCAATTTAACCAACAAATTAAAGGGGCAAGCCCCCAACACGTTTTGGTCATGAAAAGTCGGTAAAGGTCATGATTTTTTGTTTTCTAAATATTGTAATACCCCTTAATAATGTATAGGATTTAAAGAACTTGTATCGCTACGATGATCTGATTGTGATAATTCACTAGCATTGAGGTCACGAACGGATCATTTGTATAAAATGTGATATTGACGTACAAGAAATATAATTATTATGTAATATCATATTTTTAACTATATACCACAAGTTAAATATAGCTATAATTATAATAAATATAATTTTATCTTTTGTGTGGTTGCACTGTTTATATATTAACAAGCATCAAGTATTCCATAGAATAATAACAGCGCGGCATTGTCTCCTAAATATAAGAGGAGGGCTCCCTTCTCCCATGATATCAGCAAATAGCAAGGTTAAAATATTGTCACTCACTAATGCATAGCCTATGCTTAATATGCTTAATTGCCTGGGGACAATGCATATGCGGACATACAGGCTACACTGAATCAGGATTACCCATAAATGATAGTGAGATGAATCTGATGGCACTGCCGTCTGAAATCAAGCACGCTACTTAACTCTTTAAGTGCTTCATTACTACTTAACATTTTCCTTTCATTTGAAGTTGGCATTGCTCACGCAATTGCCAACTTCAAATGAGAGGAAAATACCTCCTCACTTGAAAATTAAACCTGCTAAATTTCACAATGGGGACTTTACTCAAGATTTATACATGCATATTTGTTCAGTTTCTGTCAAATTTTAGTTGTGGAAAAACAGTATGAATGCGCTTAAAAGCGTCGCCCGCACTCAAAGGGATAAGCACGCAGGATAATCGTTTTTTTATCTGATGTAGCATTTCAGGTACGATCCTGATTTCTGAAGAGAGAAAAGTTAGAAATGGTGACAAGTCATTGTTTTCCTTGGTAACAAAAAATCAAGCCTCCGTCTGAAATATTGAGGAAGATATGATAACTTTAGTGATGATGTTATGGTGGCCATTTTGAATTCTGTATGATACATGTAATAATTTCGTGTAGTGAGATCGTGTGTTTATCGCATCCCTTGATACCGAAAACGTGTGGTTTGGTGAAATAATTTTGTCTCTATCTTTGTTATTGACAAATACATGTTAACTTCAGTGATTTCATGGCGGTCATTTTGAATTTTGCATGATAATGATGTCGAATAAATGTATCGTTTGTCTTATGCATTACTTGATAGCGAAAACATATGGTTTGGTGAAATAATCTTTTCTCTATCCAAATTATTAATGACGATATGATCACTTTAGTGATTTCATGGCGGAAATTTTAAATTTTGCGTGATAATAATGTCAAATGAATGTATGGTTTGTACGTATGTTGATTGCATTCCTTGATACCGAAAACATATGGTTTGGTGAAATAATCTCCATCTCAATTATTGATGATGATATGATAACTATGTGATTTCATGGCGGTTATTTTGAATCTTGCCTGAAAAGAGGTTTTTGACACCAATTTGCGAACTCCATCAAACTTTTTATTATTTTGTGGTCTATTCTGAACATGCTCATATAGGTGGCATATTTTAACCACTGAATTCCCACGGGATTACACATGCTCCTGTACTATAATGGCTATGTAACTATAAATAATAGAAACCTCTATATAACAAGTCTAAAGTCGTACATTTCTATTCGCCACAATATGACCAATATGTCTACGTTTACTCTCATACTGTATTGTATTTTGGCTCCTCGGTATGTCCATAATATGTGAACATGTCTATAGACTAGAACTAGTCCTTAAATTTTGGGTTGCTGTGACAACGTAGCAAGTGTGCCGAAAATCCGCTTATCAGTTATTCCTGTATTTCTTATTTTGGACATGCATGTCTGAAATTAAATCTCGTCCTTATTTCTCTTTTAACTGGTAAATGCGCAACACAAAATTTTGAAAACGTACGCAATTATAGTCTATGAACATGTTGACATATTATGGACATATCAAGTTGCCAAAATAAAAATGATGATTTTTGCCTGATTGTGGCACTTCAACTTACTCCCATTTCCATTTACTCAAGATTTATTTTTGAAATTTCTGTTTTGTTAAGGCATTTTTAGTAGAATTTGGCATGTATTTGTTCTAACACAATTTGGGCAGGCCTAATGGGTGTCTTGACATTAAAAACCTGTATTTAGCCACCCAAAACAACTTTCTATGACATTTAGAAAAAAACGTTAATATGATACTTTCTATGTTATTGGTGGCTATCTTGGATTTTTCCCTCTAGTGAGGAACGTACCAGGATGATCACAGGGGACTTTTAGTATGTTTTCTAGATAGGGTTCAGTAACTTATCTCTAAAGTTTCATCTCTCCCCTATTTTATCCGATCTTTGTCAAATTTTGTCCTAATTTTACAGGACTAAAAGTTAATATTGAAAGAGCTGAGGTAAGTATCCTTTATGTCTGCCAGATTATATGCGCATAAGTTACTAAGGGATCAATAATATACTCCTTTGCAAATGTTCACGAAAATATATATGAAAATTATGAGAAAATGTTCAGTCTTTATTACAATAATTGGTATATTTTGTTACTGCATGGGAATACAAATTAAATAATAAGATATTTTTTAATGTGATAACACTCAAGTGCAGCAATAGTAAATGTTGTGTCGTCCTACATAGATCACTGATCAGGTAAATAAACGTTCTCCGAACAGTCCCGGCATATTCATACATATATTTTGACATTCATTTGGCATTGAAACAATCTCCTTGACATTTGCAGCAGCCTGTGCATGTCATATTTGCATTGCAACAATTACATCGACACAATTACAGCTCACTATGTGTTCACAGGCTGTACGGACTGGTGGTAATGTGATAAGCTCTGCTATCAAGTGCTCAGCTGAAACCTTCCATCCATATTGTAGTACAGATAGACTGTGGGCCACCAGTAACCCCCTCCCTCTCCGCCCCCCCCCCTGGGGATTTTTCACGGTGGTTATTTTTGAAGCCTCTGAATATGGACCTATTGAAATCCACTTGTTTGCATTCAAGCTGTTGGGGCTAAATATGCTAAAATATGCAAATTAGCCAGCCATTACGCAAAATTCAGTTTCAAGCAATATCTCAGAAACTAATCAAGTTAAAATCCTAAAAACAGTGTCTATCATACGGTTTTCATGGTCAACGAATGCAATAAAATATATCTAATTTGAATCAAAAAATAAATTAGCATAAAATATGCAAAGTAGGCAGCCATTACCGAAAATCCAGTTTCAAGCAATATCTCAGCAATTAATCAAGTTAGAATCCCAAAAACAGTATCTATCATACGGTTTTCATGGGCAACGAATGCGATAAAATATATCTAATTAGGATCAGAATAATAAATTAGCATAAAATAAGCAAATTAGCAGCCATTACGCAAAATCCAGTTTCAAGCAATATCTTAGAAACTAATCAAGTTAGAATCTTGAAAAAATGTCCACCCTGTGGTTTTCATGGACAGAGATTGCAATAAAATATATGTTATCAAGATCATGAAAACATATTAGCATAAAATATGCAAATTAGCTAATAATAAGTATTATAGAAAATCAGGTTTCAAGCAATAGAGGCCTATATCAAAGACCAAACAACCAAAGAGTAAAACATTAAATATCTACATACCCATTTTTGTCGTCAACCTTTTATCTGAAAATATTTCAAGATATTATAAATGTCCACATCACATGTAATATATAACGTTTCAACTGGTAATTGTGTACACACATGTAGTTAAGGCGTTGTGAAAAAGAAATTCGTGTAAAAAGACAAAACTCAAGGACTATTATCGCCACACACGACCTCTCACTAAGCCCCTTGACCTTTCAGCTAATACCCACGACCAGCTTAAGCGTTTATTTTTCATATTTTGATCTTTCAATACAGCAGTAGACCCTACTTTGTTTTCTTTACTATATTAGGAATTTTTTTATGATTTCCAGCATGGTCCCTTAAGCGATAGTTACATGGTTGTCCGATAACACATACATAAAGTGACCAATAAAATAAACATTTTTTTTATTTCATTCTGGTGCCAATTCAGAAGTGTGGGCTTCTCAATTATAGTTTCAATAATATGTAAACGTTAATTTAAAACCTAATGTTGATAAAAGGTTAGCCACATATCCTGCTAAGCTAGTTACCAAGCATCGAAATATGAATATTAGGGATATCAACATGTTTATGAGGGATATCGGGAATTAAAAATAAACACATCGCCCGAACATATCGTGCACCTTCTGATTGCCAGAAAACTATGGCGTTGGTTTTTTCAGGCAAAAGCCTTATTATGTGCATGGGTCTGCATAATTATTAGAAAGGTTACGTACACTATGCATACTAGCTCGTGGTAACAAGTTAGCTAGAATATTAAGAAAAGAAAAATAATGTTTAGACCTATTTATCAGCACCTAGCGTTGCACCTGTTAATTATTAATCTGTGATATATGTCGAGACATGCATTGGGTTTGAGTCACATAAACTCAAAAGTCATCAAAAAGACTATCATTTTTTAAGCTGACTTGATGAAACTATTATTTTATCACATTTTGCTTAAATATAACTGACCTGTAATATAGGAGTTAATTGGTTATTACATGTATGATGTAGTAATAAACCAATATTTGTTCATTTAAGTTATTTTCTTATTTAAATAACATCTTCTACTGACATAACTAGAGCGATTTTAATGTGTAATCATTGGGATAAATAACTAGAGTTGAACAAATATATACAACCAGTCTTTTCTAATATTAAATTTATTGTGTAAAATGACCCGTTAATTGTTCTTGTCCTAATATCTTGAGTGCAAACTAGCAGATATTGAATAAATATATATTAAGTTGTCTAAAAGTTATTGTCTTAAAAAATCCCGCCCATGGGGAGGGGGTAGGGGATGTTTTTCCTGTATGGTTTTCATATACACACAACACGGAAGACGTATACTTTGAGATGTAAAGGGTCATTATTTATTATAATGAGCCCCATATTTGTTTTTGTTTTTTTCACTCCACGTAACATTTTCTAGTAACATAGCTAGTGTTTATTGTGTGGAACACATACCAAAACAATCACAACATGCCTTCTAGGAAATTAAATTTACCAATTAAAATTCAGGGGGTACACATATTTGATGAACCGATATTTTTTCCAGCCCCAATATTAATGAGTGCAAACAAGCTGATATTTTATAGATAAATAATAATGTGTCTAAAAATTACTGTCTTTAGAAATTCCGGCCATGGTGATGGGGTAGGGGATGTTTTTCATTCCTGGTTTTCATATACACATAGCACGAAAGACGTGTAATTTGGGATTTATAACGTCATTATATATTATAATGAACTCCATATTTGTTAATCTATTTTATTTTATTGTTACATAACATCTTCCAGTAACATAAGTAGTGTTTATTCTATGGAAAACATACCTGGAGGTAAAAAAACAATCACAGCATGTCTTCTAGGAAATTAAATTTACCGCTTATAATTCAGGGGGTACATATGGTTGATGACCCGTTATTTTTTCCGGCCCCAATATTTTGAATGCAAGCAAGTAGATATAGAACAGATAAACAAAAGAGTGTCTAAAAAATTATTGTCCTAAAAAATCCCGCCCAGGAGGAGGGGGTGGAGAGGGTTTTGTTTATCTAGTTTTCATATACACGAAGCATGGGAGGAGTGCAGTTTGTGATTTAAAGGGTTATTACATGTTTTAACAAGCCCCATAGTTTTTAGTTTGTCACTCGACAAACTTTTAAGCTGGTTTTCCACACAAACGTCTGTCGTTAACTTCCGTTACTATCTGTTCTGTCTGTGCGATGTCAGAAGGCAATATCTGCTCCCTGGTATACTAGGCATTTACTGCTTTTTAACTGGCGTCCCGTCTCTTCCTGCCATAGTGCTGCCAAAAGGCCGTATTTGTTCACTTGTAAATCAAGTATATACTTCCTTTCCGCTGATGTCACTGCCTCCTTTTGGCTTGCACTGACCCAATGTTGGTTAAATGTTGTGCCATCATCTATGACACTCTTCCAACAATGAACCAACATTGTGTCAGGGTATTGAGTTGCCGGTGTACCCTGCAAAAATAAGACCTTTAGCCAATGCTGTTTTACAGCTGAGCCATGGTCGTAGACGATGGGCCAGCAGTAAGCTAGCATTGGATGAACGTTTATCTTGTTAAGGCCTATATACTGGTATGCCAATGCTGGGCTAATGCCGGCCCAGTGCTGTAAACGGTGGGCCACTATCAGGCTAACATTGTGTCAATGACTCGAGTTTGCTGATCAGCTGTGACCGCATCCCAGCAGACACAAGGCATTGACCCAATGTTGTTCTAATGCTGGTCCGCCGTCTTCGACGTCGGCACAACATTGAAACAACGTTGGGTCAATGCCTCGTGATAGCTGGGTAGGTGTTCATGAATGCCAGCAGTCTGTCGCGGGAGGGCTAGCCACCTTCTCACACCCCTCTCTGCCTCACTTGACACAACCATGTTATGTTACGCAATATAACAATTAGGTCTTGGCTAAGATATTTATCTCCAAAAATTGCAAATTTTGTATTATTAAAATTAGATTTTTGGACTCGGCAGTAAAATGCATTGCACATTGATATAATTTATAAACTTCTGGTGTGAAAAATGACCGACCAGATAAAATATATGTTCATGATTAAATATAGTGATTAGACCGTAAAGGGTTTTGATTGGAATAATATTGGCCAAGCGTCGCAGACAGTGGTCCAGCATTACATCAGCATTGGGCCAATGTATCGTGTTATCTGGTGTTTCTGGCGCCTGATGTAAAGAATACCCAGTGCCTGACTTATAAAGAGTAGGCCTAATTGTGGGATTCCCACAAAAAATAAAACTGGCCCAACATCATTATACCGCTGCGCCACACTTTGAGCAATATCCTTGTATAAAGTATGGCAGAAAACGAGCTACTGAAACCAAAATGTAGTTGAAATGTTGCTGATTCCAACGAAATATTGGACTGTCACCTGTAACCTGACTGTAACCTCGCCACAAGGTAACCTCGCCACAGGTAATCTCGCCACAGATTTGGTAACCTCGCCACAGAAGGCTGAGTAACCTCGCCACAGCTTTGGTAACCTCGCCACATGGGGCCAAGTAACCTCGCCACAGCTTCGCCACACCTGTTGTATCCGCATTTATCAATGTATTTTTAAAGGGATATCTCTACCTTGAACGTGGTGTAGATGTCTATATAGACTTAGACTATATGTGCCATTAGAATCAAAAGCAAAAAAAATTCTAAAAAAATGGACCAATATATAACGAATAATAATAGGCTACAAATTTATTTTGTACAGCAAATATTGTAGAAAATTTGTTCATTGTGACTAATAATAATAATATATTAACCCTTAAACCGCTGAATTAAATAATTTAAATTTTCACACACTTGGAGCTGTGTCTCACTACCTTGACCCACAACTTTAAGTGAGAGAAAACAACTCGTATTTGATTAATTTGTACTTTAAGACTAAGCAATTTACAAATTTTGATGTTGAAATGGCTAATAAAACGGATTAAAGCGACTACAGTCGCGCTTAGCAGTTTGAGGTGAATAGGTGTAGGCCTAGCGGCAACAACAGAGGAAGTTGATGACACTGCCCCAAGAAGAGATCCGACAGCACCCGAGGAAGACAATGAGTAGCACCCAAGCTATGTGATCGACTCCAATAACACTCGATATTGTTGACGCAATTGATTGACACAAGTGATATTAACTCATGTGAGTGTGTGGTGACGTGAAGTTGATTGGGCCTACTTGCAAACGCTGAATGTGAAACCATTTTTTCTTCTTCCGGTTTTAATAATAGCATAACCGCCGATATGAATCTTTGATATTTCTATCAGCATGAATACCTGATGAACGTTTAATATGGAATATGAGGTGATATGAATGCCCCTTAAGTGTTTTATTTGTTGTTGGGAAAATGCCCCCCTTTTATAATAATAATGGGTCACATGCCCCATCGTCTAAGGCCAATGCCCCCCCCCCCCTCCGAAAAATATCATGGGCCCTTTGGCCCCCTTTTTCCAATTTATAAATCGGGCACTGAATATGTAATAGTACCAATCTCATACATATAATTTTAACTATTTATATTGCCGTATATTAACCGTCTGCGTCCCTATGTTTGGGCTATATTCAAGTTAAACTGAACGTAGATTTTAACCTAAGTCTATGCTAAAAAACACAAATAGTAGGCCTAATTTATGTTCTTGTATTATGGACCCTATCGATGGAAGCTGATATTCAACATCACATTGTAATAAAGGCCTAATTATCACGCTAATAGGGATCTAATTAGAAGTTAGTAAAATGTGTGGTACCAAAGCCATAACTTTATTTTGAATTGAATTTACAAATAGTAATATTATTAATAAATGATGTTCCTTTAATGCTGGGTAAACGATCTAGAGGGCGGCACAACAATAACCTAAATATCCAGTTATCCCTGGTTTAATGCTAGTCCACCGTCTGCACTGCTGGCCCAACATTAAACTAACATTAAGTCGATGTAGCTTCTGTGGAAAGTATAGCGTACATAGCCAGTGTAATATATTATGAGATTATGTTTTGTACGCATCGCGTTGACTACTACAATGAGGCAATACCGCTGGAGTACAATCACACGTGTCTTGCCATCATAGAGTTAACTCTATATTTGGTCTGGCTAAACTTTTGAAATTCGAAACCTTTGAGTGTTGATCCACTGTTCGCCGTATCGTATTTGCTGGGATGCACCTAAAAGTATGCATACTTTAGAAGTGGATATATGTATATTAAAAACATGCCTCGAAGTAATAATATGTAGGGCTATAAAGTGTCTATAAAGCAGCTGGGCCAATAGTGTTTTTTTAATGACACAGCATCATAGTTGAATTCAAGCTTTCCCATTCGTTGATAGTTCTCTACCAATTACTGGCCAACCGTCAATGATGAAGACGAGGACCAGCCGTGCATGTGGATTATAAAACTTTAAAATATATATTTTTAAATTTTGCAATAAATGAAAATCAAAGTGGAACAGGGAACACTATTATGACAGAACCAGAGTAAAAACATACCTTTCAATTATAACAGGTAAGGGATCGCAATGACATGACCAATATATATTATGCACATTTAATATGTTGTGCAGAATAAAATATGAAAAATGTTGGGCAGCGTCCCTGACGGTGAACCAATATTAAATCCACAGGTAATGTGTTTGTATATATGTAATAACAATACCGAAGGGCGGCGGAGGGGGGGGGGGGATCCTGGTGCCTGCTAGGAAAGTCAGAGATTGCGGATTCGTCTCCTGCTCTGGCATTCAAGTTTCAAAGAAGCAAAATGTTTCCTCCCTGTTCAATTGTAAAAATTGAATATTGTGGGCAGCCTCCGTGACCGAGAGTTAGTGTGCTCGGCCGTAGACCAACAGGGCTCAATTTCGAATCCTGTGCCTGGAGGGCAGTGACATCTCATTCATCTCACCATCCTCAGCTCAGGTTCTCCTTACCCAGTTTAGCCTATATGTGTACAAATGTGGTGTAGAACCCCATTTATTTCATTTCACAGCATTTGATACAGCCAACTAACACCTGACTCAACGTTGGCCTGACAACATTACAGCAACATTTCAGCAAAGATCGTGTGAGTTGAGAAAGCCTTCATGGGTCTTTATCCTTAGGTCTACTGTGTGTATTGTGATTTCCATAATTGGCATTACTTAAGAGGGTGCAGTGAAAGTCCATTACGTCCACATGTGATAATGATGGATTAGGGCTACTGTATATTTCATGGCTGAGTAAGAAACATTAAAAGCTGATAATTTACAACTTTGTTAGGCCTATTTTAGACAGAAGAATTAAAATTGAAAATTAAAGATTTCGTGAAAATTCCTGGCTAACTGGGGCATTTTAAAAGTCCCAGGAGAAGTAATAATTGCACTTTTGTAATATTAACATTGTAGTCCTGTGAAATGATTCTTTGTCAAGCATATTTCATTAGGTGCAGTGCTTCAGAACGTGTGTAAAATCAGCAAAATGTATTATGGGAACCGAACATAATAATATAAATGCCAATGATCGATATAAAGGATATACATCTTTTCAGGATAATGCATCTTAGAGTATAGATATACATTCCCTGACACATTTATAGCTGATTTTTGCAATGCTGTTGACAAACGTCAAGGCCCCTGGGCCTCTTGTTTTTTATTTATTTTAGTTTCACATAACATCTTGTAACAATACTAGTGTTTAATTCTTGGAATAACTATCTGTAGTTGAAAAAATATACACAACATGCCTTTTAGTAAAGTAAATTTACCGCTTAAAATCCAAGGGGGTACATTATGTTTGATGACCCAATATTTCTTCCTGTCGCAATATTTTGAGTGCAAACAAGCAGATATTGGATGCATATTGAATAAGGTGTCTAAAAATTATCGTCTCCAAATACCTCGCCCCGGAGGAGGGGGGTAGAGAGGGTTTTCATATTAGATTTGTATGTAAACGTAGCAAGCAGTATGTGGAATTTGGGATGTAAAGGGGTATTACATATATTGATCAACCCCATATTCTTTTCCTTTTTTTCTTTTCGCCTCACATAGCATATTCTTGTAACATAACTAGTGTTTAATTATTAGAATAAATACCTGTAGTTGAAAAAATACATACAGCATGCCTTTCAGTAAATTATATTTTCCGCTTAAAATTCAAGGGGGTACATATGTTTGATGAGCCATTTTTTTTTCCTATCGCAATATTTTGAGTGCAAACAAGCAGATATTGAATAGATATTGAATAAGCTGTCTTAAAATTTTTGTTTTCAAATATCTTGCCCTTGAGGAGGGGGTGGAGAGGGTTTTCATATTAGATTTTCATGTAAACGTAGCAAGCGATATGTGGAATTTGGGATTTAAAGGGTTATTACATATAGTAATGAACCCCATATTATTTTACTGTTTTTATTTTTGTCTCACATAGCATATTCTTGTAACATAACTAGTGTTTAATTATTAGAATAAATACCTGTAGTTGAAAAAATATATACAACATGCCTTTCAGTAAATTATATTTACCGCTTAAAATTCAATGGGGTACATATGTTTGATGACCCAGTATTTTTTCCTGTCGCAATATTTTGAGTGCAAACAAGCAGATATTTAATGGATATTGAATAAGCTGTCTTAAAATTATTGTTTTCAAATATCTCACCGTCTGATTGCTCAGAATGATTTTAATCTATTGGTAAGAAAGTAGGGCTGATAACGATAATCTTTGTATTCATTATCTTTGTAAGATTATTTATTGTATATCGTTCTTCTTGTAACTATTTTAGAAAATTGAATCACAATTGGCTACTAAATAAAATTATAATATGATTATCGTGATTAATCGGAAGTAGTAACACTATTGTCTCTACCGCCGGGAATTTGACCCTCAGAGCTCAACACCTCAACGTTATATTTTTTGTGCACTAGATAGACCCACATGTAATTATAATTCTGTACCTGTACTAGTTATTAAGTCTCGGGGTTGCAATGTTTTTTTTTTATTAATTGCACTACTGACCTGAACAAGACCTAACAAATTAACTGATTCGTATTCGTAACTTATAGAGACGGCAATTATGCGTGTGATTTATCATGTTATACGCCACATAAGTCCACAGCGTTCGCAAGGTCTGCTCTGATCAATTAAAGGGATAACCCAGCAAATACGAGACATTAAACCAGTGTTAGTTTAATGTTGGGCCGACATATCAGACGGTTGCCTACATTAAACCAGCATCGAGTCAACATCCCACGTCATAGTACAGTGTTGAACTGCTCCCAGTCACATTTAGCCTCTGGTATTGTATTTTTAATGCTCTTTTCTGTTCGATGTCTAACAGAATAAACAAAACAACAGCTAACAAGGTACAAAAAGGAAAAACAGCTTACAAGGTATAAAAAGGGCATCTGAATTTAGTAAGTCAACGTTGCAACGTTGTGCATCAATATGGCAAGAGCTAGACGTAATAAGTTCACGCTCAAAGAAAAAATTAATCTCATAGATGCAAGTCGCACTCACAGTCAGCGACAATTGGCAGATTAGATGAAGAATATGGTGACCAACGAGATCTGTCTTCTATGGCTGAAATATTTTTAGATGCTCTAGGATGGATAGATCATATCCATTCTGTTGTGAAAAAAAACTGATACCGTATGATGACTGCTCAAGATAGTTTGCGTGTTGCTGCTGTAAGAGGCAGCATAAAAACTGCGGCAAACTTCAATGAATGTAAAATAACTGTTTTTATTTAATAACTATTTTTAGTGCTAATTGAATAAAGATATTTATTATTGTATGTGTTTGTATTATATTTGTTTTAGCTCTTGTACACGTAGTTAATGGTACACATACTGTAGGCCCTCTTAGATCATGGAAATTTTCATATAATATAAGGTATAATGTACAATTTTACCTAGGGGACCACCTCGCTAATGGGACCATTTTTACTAATAGGTAAGAAATTTAATTTCGAGTCGGAAGTGTCTTCTGTCGGTGTGATAAATGACAGATGGCAAGGAATTAAATTTCGAGTCGGAAGTGTCTTCTGTCGGCCTGATAAATGAATAATATATAGGTAAGAAATTTAATTTCGAGTCGGAAGTGTCTTCTGTCGGTCTGATAAATGAAAAATAATTTTATTTCGAGTCGGAAGTGTCTTCTGTCGGCCTGATAAATGACAGATGACAAGGAATTTAACTTCGAGTCGGAAGTGTCTTCTGTCGGCCTGATAAATGACAGATGGCAAGGAATTTAACTTCGAATCGGAAGTGTCTTCTGTCGGCCTGATAAATGAGATGGCAAGTAATTTAACTTCGAGTCGGAAGTGTCTTCTGTCGGCCTGATAAATGACAAATGGGAGATAACTTAATTTCGACTCGGAAGTGTCTTGACTGTCTTCTGTCGGCCTGATAAATGACAGATGGCAAGGAATTTAATCTCGAGTCGGAAGTGTCTTCTGTCGGCCTGATAAATGACAGATGGCAAGGAATTTAATTTAAGTTCGAGTCGGAATTGTCTTCTGTCATCCTGATAAAAGAAAATGGAAGATAATATAACTTCGAGTCGGAAGTGTCTTCTGTCGCCCGCAGAAATAACCATAATACATGTAATTGATCAGTGTCGGAATT
>OZ024907.1:96168748-96228028 GCA_964017125.1 Flabesymbios commensalis
AAATTAGCAAGGCCCCGTCTCTCGATCAGCTAATGTGCCCCCACCCGCCCGAACTTTTTTGCAATTTCGACTAATTTTAGATGCAATTTCCTTGTACTTGGCAACAAATTGTTGTTTTTGGTTGTTTCTGGGAGCACTTGAAATTAATTTCTAGAGACATAATTGAACTGTTAATTGGCCAACACGGCTCCATCTCTTGATCCGCTAATGCCCTCCTCTCTCGAACTTTTTTGTATTTCCGACCACTTTTAGATGTAATTTCCTTGTACTTGGCAACATGATTCACTGTTATTTTTGTCTCGTGTGTTTGTAAACGTTATTTAATTATTATACATTTTTTCTGAGGCTTTTGGTAGGCCTATCCATGGTTTTTGCGAGCATACTATATGCCAATTAATGTGAATTTCCGTCCACCACAAAACCTAAATTGCAGAAACAATGCACAGCTTCTACTGAACATGTGAATAATAAATAAAACTATTCAGCCTATGACATACCCTAATCATTTATATCATAATTCACATCGATTTGATTTTGATTTAAGTTATCTATGATATTTTGCGTCCCGGAAACTTTATTTTGTACGCTCCATATGAAACGTATTTGCATTTTATTTTCCTAAGTATAGGCCTAAATTCTTACTTTTGCAAATCAAAAACGCCTGCGGTGGGCGCATTAGATATAAATCCATATGAAAATAACCTTTAGGAACTTTCATTTAATTACCCACAAGGCCTCATGATGCATCAACGCTTTATTATTATTCTTAATACCCACTTAGTGTCACAAAGTCAACAGGTCAATACATCATAGTATTTTTTTTGGGGGGGGGACAAGGGGGGTTACAGAAACCAACTAACCCCCTGGATACGGCCCTGTGTGTGCCATGCAAGCAAGCACAGTCGCTATGAGCTCGGCGATTCCCTGATATTAACTAGTGGTATAATAATTATCCCTGTAGGCTATATTGAAGATATATATATTCATAAATTTATATTTCTGTGACATGACTAATTTAATAGACATTTGTCATGAACAAAAAAAATATTTTAGAGTTGAGCAGACTTGCACATGAACTGAATTCTTATTGTCAATTTCTCTGTTTAGAAATAATCATTGTTTTACTCACAAATTTTATCGCTATTTGATCATGGTAGACTATATGCAGTCCAACAAACCCTCTTCTTTTTAAGGTGGTTAGCATTTTATTTTCAGGGGCGGGGCAAGAGTCTTTAATAAAAAGCTAGAAAGAGAAATATTTTTAACTACTCTACTCAACTAATTATTTATTTAAATATACAGTACATGGCGAACATTTTTTTATATAGCTCATATATATGACAATTAAAGAGAGATACCAAAAAGATGAAACCATGCATTAACTTGATGCATTCACTTGATCAACAGCTATTTCATTTATTTATTTATTTCAAGTAGTGAACACGAATATGTTTTTTTTTGGATGGACACACAATTATTCATCTACTATTTGTTGAGTCTTCAATAATTTATTCCAAAACAATACCCTCCCCCCTCCCCCTGAAAATGAAATTATGGCCCTTTAAGATCTACCACAATTTTTGCAATCACAAGCGACATAAACTTGATAGGCCTACATCCAAGATGATATTTAGTACACATAACATTTCACAAATAAATATTTTATTATGACAAAATATATTTCATATGGTCATGCTCCTCAAATTAGCAAAGTATTATATTTATAGCATCAGCATAGCATCTGGAAATAATGCACTTTTTTATGTTCCCTCTTTCGTTGTGTCGCATCGCCCTATCTGTGTTAAGAATAGTTATTGTTATGTTAGCAAAATGGAGGGTTGCAATAAAATGCCGAGCTTGTAAAAAAATGAAACGAGTACAATATAACTGCGAAACGGAATGGTAATCCGAAACCATGAAAGGGTGATGCAAATGCACAAACTTGGGAAATAGTGAAATTAGGGTGACACATAACGACGAAATGGGAAATAGCATTAGCCTATTTCTGATCAGCGAAAAATCCGGACACTTCACATTAATGTACCTTTCAAATATAAATACTGAATATACAATACACGTAGAAAAATGGTATTTAGTCATATTCGATTATAATATGGTTATGGAATATAGTTGTTATTTCCAAATACAATTATACAATATATATTTTTTTATTATTTTAAACCACAAGTATATTGAGATATATTACATCATCCTAGTTGTAAACTAGAGCATAATACACAGGTCTATATAAAATTAAGCCAATAACAAACTCTCAAAGTTACATGGTGCAGGCTCGGAAACTTTCAAAAAAAAGGATACTTTCACAACAGTAGGCCCAACTAATTTTTTTTTTCAAGCTGGTAACTACAGAAGAACCTCATGCCCCCATGTCAACATCTATTTTTTCATAATTTTATTTCCATACAAAGTGACCACAACATAGCCATATATATCATTACAGACAAATATTCATATTATATCTTAAAAGAAACCTATTATGGATGCATGCATTCATGTGACATATTGTGGGCTCGTTTCATCTTTATGTAAATTACTCTATACCAATGAAAGCTAGGCGAGATTCCATCGTATCCAATTGAGGGTGACTGAAAATAGAACAATAGCAAATTACTAAAACAGCTTTCTACTTGATAATACATTACTCTCTTATGTCAAACAGTAAGATTGAATTGATTTGAGGCATTATGATTTCAACGCAACAATATTTCTAAAGTATGTGTATTTTAAACATTCTGTGGTATACTAATTCCGTGTCGACAAGATACAAATTTCAGTAGCATCTACTCAAAATTACCATGTCATCTAACGTGGACCTATAAATGCATTACAATTAAATTCATCATCTGTAAATCACATAATGGAAGATTATCAACTTAATAGCAAAAATAGCATTATATTGCTTGGAGATATATTAGTACCCACGCCCTTTAACTACCTAAGGTCATTACTCACCATTCTCCTATTAAATCTCCATTCCAGTTGATTTTATTGTCTTTCACAATAACCAACACTCCTGCATCAAATGCTTTCTGAGCCAGCTTAGCTAAAGCAGGTCCGTCTTCTGTATCATGTATTACAAATCCTAAAGTACCCCCCATATAAGGATGACCAGGTCGTGGGTGGACATGCTGAAACACAATGCGTAACATACAGCTTATTATTATTATTATTTACGATTCGTCTATAGCGCTAAATCCCATTAAATGGATCTTACACTTTTGAAATCTTTTAAAAAATGTAAAAAAAAAAATCTTTAAAATCAGTGTCTTTGAATACTAAATATTATATATTAAAATAGTGTATTTGAATAATACATATTATATATTAAAAATAGTGTCTTTGAATAATAAATATTATATAGAGTAGTGTTTTGTGACTAAAAATGTCTTAATTTGACGCTTAAAACTTGCGAGTGATAGTGCATATCGTAACTCTGTTGGTAAGGCATTCCACACTCTGGGTCATGTGAAGAGTGTCTACTTGGCGGAGACGACTGCTTAAAGGGACAGTCCACTGTTTATAACACGTGGGACAAAGGACCCCCACAACGCAACGTGCCATGGACACCATAAACTACAGTCGGTAATCTGGGTGATTTAAAGGGACAGTCCACTGTTCATAATATGCGGAACAAGGGGGTCCCACAAAGCACCGCGCCATGGACAGTATAAACTACAGTCGGTAATCTGGGTGATTTAAAGGGATAGACCACTTTTCATAATACGCGGGACAAGGGGGTCCCACAAAGCACCGCGCCATGGACAGTATAAACTACAGTCGGTAATCTGGGTGATTTAAAGGGATAGACCACTGTTCATAATACGCGGGACAAGGGGGTCCCACAAAGCACCGCGCCATGGACAGTATAAACTACAGTCGGTAATCTGGGTGATTTAAAGGGATAGACCACTTTTCATAATACGCGGGACAAGGGGGTCCCACAAAGCACCGCGCCATGGACAGTATAAACTACAGTCGGTAATCTGGGTGATTTAAAGGGATAGACCACTGTTCATAATACGCGGGACAAGGGGGTCCCACAAAGCACCGCGCCATGGACAGTATAAACTACAGTCAGTAATCTGGGTGATTTAAAGGGACAGTCCACTGTTCACTATACGCGGAACAATTAAAAGGGGACCCCCACAATGCAACACGCTATAGACACCATAAACTACAGTCGGTAATCTGAGTGATTTAAAGGGACAGACCACTGTTCATAATACACGGGACAAGGGGGTCCCACAAAGCACCGCGCCAAAGACACCATAAACTACAGTCGGTAATCTGGGTGATTTAAAGGGATAGACCACTTTTCATAATACGCGAGACAAGGGGGTCCCACAAAGCACCGCGCCATGGACAGTATAAACTACAGTCAGTAATCTGACTGATTTAAAGGGACAGTCTACTGTTCATAAAACGTGGGACAAGGGGCCCCGTAAAGCAGCACGCCATGTACAGTATAAGCTACAGTCAGTAATCTGACTGATTTAAAGGGACAGTCTACTGTTCATAAAACGTGGGACAAGGGGCCCCGTCAAGCAGCGCTGCTTGACGGGGCCCCTTGTCCCACGTTTTATGAACAGTAGACTGTCCCTTTAAATCAGTCAGATTACAGTATAAGCTACAGTCAGTAATCTTTGTAATTTGCCAAGGTATCATCATATACATTTGTATATGTAAAAACTTCTATGAGTGATAGCTGTAACATTTGTGATGTGATACCGCGGTGAGCCACTGAAAACAAAAGGGTATTGCATCAATTTTTTTTATAGCTTTCACACAGTAAATCGCTCTATAAAACCTGTTTTCACACAAAGAAATATATCTGATTATACCTCGGAAAATTACTCGATTACTGAATGTCAGCACATGCTGCTTCAGCAACACTGGTTTATTGACACAAGCCCTCCATGTAATTAAGTTTGAACGAATACCTTCGTCCAAACTTGTTGTTTTTACAACATATCTTAAATTGTATTTTTATTATTCCATGGCCGTTTTTCATAAAGCTATTTCTACTCTACCAGAATTATTTTAAATATTCAGATAATGATCCTTAGATATGCCTAAGAAATTAGAATAGTAAATCTGGAGCAAATTCATGATATTTTGGATCACTATATGGATTAATGTCAGTTCAATGATGCACATGTCAGGTGATCACCCATTCATTGTATGAATAGAATCACGATGGTGAAAATGGATCCGGTGTGTAGACCAACTGCCCTCTATGCACCCTGTAATCGCTACATTTAATTATTAAAATACATGTAGCCAATGGCAATGCTGTCCCAATGTTGGCCAGTGCCACAGACGGTGGCCGAGCATTGAGCCAGCGTTGGTTGATTGCTATTGTCAGTAGTAACCATTTAAGTGCAACATTTGACAATAAATTATATTTAGCTGATGTTTCAGTCATAATAAACATGCATGTAAATCATCGTAACTCCGTCATTTTTATTCCGATTAACTCACAGAAATGACACAGTGTGGCATAATATCACTGCTTAAAAGCGTACCAAATATTGTAACGAATGGGATTGGTGATCTGACATTTTTTTTGGACAATTAATGCACTTTTTAATTTTTTTTACCATTTTCACCTGCCAGTATTTTCTCGGAATTTCAATATTTTAAAAATCTGTTTGTTGTAACATGTGCGCTCACACACGCTGGTTATTTAAACATATGTAAGGTATTTTTCATCCCTCGTACCGGTAATTTTTTCACAACGGCTTTCTAAAAGTCGGTGTTGGTCGCACCACTATTGTCCAGCTCAATCAACACCGAGCAATAACCCAATACTGTTTTAATGCTGGGCCAGCATTGCAGACGGTGGACCAGCATTGAGCCAATGTTTACTATGGGCAGTAGAAACAGTTTAAGCACTTCATTCAATAATTAAAATATCAGTGGTGCTTCTATCTCACAAACAAACATGACCAAAACTGACGTATGGCACACTCACAGGTATGGCACAATCTAAAATTGCAAACAAACTTCAAAATGTCAGCCAAAATAAATTTCCTAAACAATCTCCCAAAGTGACCAAATTTATTTAAAATTATATTTGTCCGACAAAATTCAAAATGGCCACCAAAAAACGTATAAAACTCACATCCAAACTTCACTGTTAGTTTAAAAGTCTTCTCTAGTTTTAGTTGCAGTTTCCATAAAATCGAAACTTCTCGGGTACATTAAAAGTAAGATTTTAACAATAGGAAATAGAATTGACTACCTGTTAATTCACCTAATAATTTACCAGATAAGTTTAGATAATGCGGCAACCATATTTACCAGGTATATGTTTACGTAATTCTCAGAATTCATGAGATTTATGTTTCAGTGACTCAATTATATTTATTTATCTGTCGTGGCAGTCAAAGGGTGTCTTGAATCGATCTAAAACAGGTCCATATTCAAGTGAACCGATATGTATAAAGTATTCATACGGTTAATACTGATATGTCCAGCCAGCGTGTCACAGAGTTATAATTAATCTTTGTGTGTTCATCCCACCTCTGTGCTGGGCACTATCGAAATTTGATAAATTATTATCTGCATCCCTATATCTTTGTTCAAAATTGTATTATTCACCTAAGAACAGATACATCTCATTATTTTTATTTTCTCGAGCCATCGTATACATGCTTAACCCTTTGAGTGCGGGCGACGCTTTTAAGCGCATTCATACTGTTTTTCCACAACTAAAATTTGACAGAAATTGAACAAATATGCATGTATAAATCTTGAGTAAAGCCCCCATTGTGAAATTTAGCAGGTTTAATTTTTAAGTGAGGTGGTATTTTCCTTTCATGTGAAGTTGGCAATTGCGTGAGCAATGCCAACTTCAAATGAAAGGAAAATGTTAAGTAGTAATGAAGCACTTAGAGAGTTAAGACAATAGACTATTTCTCCATCTTGCCATGTAGCAAGCACGACACATCAGACGAGTGTTGGACCAATGTTGGTTCAACGTCTACGAGACTGGCCCAACATTGATCTAGCATGTGTTCGATGTCTTGTGGTTGCTGGGATGAACCTACACTTTGTGTTCCTCCAGGAAACTCACACACTACTTGGATCAAACCCTGGTCCATGGTTATCGTGATTGTTCCATCAGACGGTTGAAGTAAATGCTGCACAAAATATATCCAAACAAGTAATACATTAAAGTGAATTGTGACAGTACACTGATGAATAAGGTTTTGAATTGTCAGCAGAATTATGTCATTCATGCAGTATATCTAAGGTGGAATGGTAGGCAGATAATGTAGGTGTGTAGATTTATCTGATTCTCTACAAAATAATTATAAGGTAAATATAATAATATATTTTTAAAGTGATGACTGAAAATTTTGTTGTATGTTTGATATTATAAATTAATTCAAGATATGGCTTATATAATATAATAAAAAACATAATATAACATGATTTACAATTAGGCCGTTCATAACATAATATTCCACATTTTAATGTAAATATTGTGTTGTGTCACTATTTTGTTGTCTATGAATAAAATGTGCACATAAATTCTTCAACAACTGAAAAATATTGAAATTAATAGAGCGAGTACTATTATTTGGCATTATATAGTTATCGTATCAATATCAGCCTCCTTCTCAGGCTTCTCAGACTAGCACAACTAGGTGGCCCTGCTACACAGCTTGAGAATCTCTTCTATGCCGCGTCCTGATAGGACATACAAAACAACAGTCTGGTGACGCCGAGCTTGACCCTTGAACTTTTCTAACTTCCTCTATTATCGTCCATCTTTCCATGTGTCACCCAAGCAGCAATAGTTTGACAGCAACGTGGCAGACGCCGTCCGTCATTTGAGATGCAAAATTTCTAATTTTAAACATCTGCATTCGCAATTTGTAAATTTGCATTTAAGCTGCATTATGAAACGCCTCTCTACCGTCATAGTGAGCCAGGTTTGTTTCAAAGCTATTTCAGAAAAAATTGTGTTTTTTAAGTATTTTAAAACAGAACTTATATCAGCTTAGCTTGAATTCTCAATAATTCAGTATATTAATTATTTTTGCAAAAACAACCCTTCACTTAAATTCCAGTTATAATAATGCATCAACTATAACAATTATTTTGTGCTGTCAAAATACTGAACCTGCTTCTCCTTGTTGAGGATTTGTTCTTTCAGCTCTTTTGACAAGTCAGCAGTGGGCTAAAATTACAGAATATAAAATATATCATACATTTTAAATTTTAATCGCATTTATTTTACCAAAATAGACCCACAAATTATGACGTTTGTCTGTTTTTTACTGTGTTAGAAGTAGGCTTCATCAGCCATTGAATTGCAATAATATGTTATTTGGCTATGTAGGCACTGCATGTAGACTATTTCAGCTCACACGAATAATGTAGCATTTGTCCAACACAGTGAAAAAATATTGATTTTTGATACATTAAATGGCTTCATATTGAATACTATTCTGCATAAAGCCACACAATTAACATTGGCCTGATCATCTAGTCAGCTAGTACAGGAACATATCGGGCCACCAAAGTAAAGCAGCACGCATGCATCTAAAGGCTTTGACGCACCACAAAGACTCCCCGCGATTGCTTAAAATGTACCAACATTTGTAAAACAATATGTCTATACTTTTAATTTCTCATGGATATTTTCTATTTATATTAGCCCTTAAAGCGCTGAATTATTTTTATATAAACCATGGAACTCAAAGGGTTTTTTCAATTTGAAATCATCAAAAATGTTTTAGTTAGCTCTTTCTGATTCATTTGAATACCTTTGTTATGGGTCTACGGCCATTAGAAATAGTTTTACTCTTTACAGCGCGGGGATAGACGTCAGTCGTCAGAATCTGACGTCTGCAGACGTCAGATTCTGACGACTGACGTCTACAGACGTCAGATTCTGAAGACTAAAGTCTATCCCTGCGCTGTAAGGGTTAAGCTTGCCATTACATCCAGACCTTCTTTATTTATCAAGCCTGGATCTGCTCTCCGTGTAGGAGGCCTACACAAGTTTCGCTGAACAATATGCATTAAAAAGATATTGCTTGATCACGACAGATATAAAATAATAAGAGATAATTTACATTAAATATTAAAGCAATAGTATTGAGTCAATATAATTCTTATTCAACTCACCTGTCGGAGCTGGACGCATAGACAGAAGATAATAACCACAGCACCAACGACATAAAGCGTAGTATTAGGATTAGAGGTAGGCCTTTCCTTGAAAGAAACGAAACAATATGTGGGTATGTGGTATTTGGCACATATAGTCTACATAATGTATTAAAATCTACCAAACATTATGCTTTTAAGTCAGAGCTAATTTATATGTCAAATATTGCTACAGTGATCAGCAAAAAAGGTGAAGCCATTGTGGAGATAAGATCCCCATTGCAAACATGACAGAAATAAATTGTGTAGGATCGCTTATAGAAATTTCAAGATATGTTCTCGCTCGTCATATATCCCACTGAATGTTCTGGAAATTGAATGAAGAAAGTGCTCAGTTGTTCAATATCGTTGAGCATTTTTGGTCCAGATTTGTTCACATGTCTCCACAACATGGGATTCACGCAGCGTTGTTGAATATTTAATTATTTCCATAAAATCGAATACTCTGATACATGACACTGTAATTCTCACTTTCTGTGTCTTTAGTAGTTCTTCTCTTTGGTGTATGATTCTCTACAAAGTAATCACAAGAGGAAAATAATGTTTTTTTATTATTCATGGGGATATTTTTTATTTAGAGATTTCGTTGGTATTGTAACTTTTGAACGTTTGTTTTATAGTGTTATATATAAACTCATTATCACTCTATTACATCTATGAAAATCCTTTTTTGGGCCTTGTTTGTACCCTAGTCACACATACAAGACCCACAGCCCATGCATTGAAATTGAAAAATAAGATCATTGCGTTGTTGTGCGTCTTGAATAAACTAGCGAATTGAAAACGAATTATGGTTGTACATAAATCAGGTGCATACATCAACGAATACACAACGAGATGCTAGCGCGATGCGTGCATTCATAGCGTATATGAATTATGTGAGAATGCGTTTCGAAGGTGTATGGAAGATGTAGCTCATTTTCGTTGTCTTCTTTATTTTAAAGCGCAGTCACAGATCTACGACTCACAGATCACGCACTGAAAATTGGGCAGAGCGTAATTTAAAAAAAAAGTTGGACATGGACTTCTTTCAACGTGCTCGACGTATGTATGATTACCACATTTGTGGTATGCAATGAATACAGAGTGTGTGCTCTGTTTTTGAGTAACGTCAGTCTAACGCTGGTTAAAAGTTCTTTCATTTCATTTTCATTCATGCGCAAATCAGCGCTCATATTTTTTGGACATCTGAAACATATTCGCATAGCTTGGCGTAGAGAGTATGTGTATAGCGCTATTCCAACACACGATGGTTTGTAAGTGAATTAAACGATGAATAATCCAAGAATCCACTATTTAGGCATGTGAGGCTAGTTATGCTGCAAAATAACTGTATGTGTAACTGTCCATTATATAATTCCATAGTGTTAGATGCATTATATTTTTGAACGTACAATGCTTCAGAGATCAATACAACGTGTGTAACACACAGCACAAAATCGTGTAAATTTATTACAAATTGCAATAATATATTTTATCTATATGCCCCAATTAATAACTACACGTTAAATAAACAACAGACGAAAGGCTTGTCTGATTTAAAATACACACATATACAAAACTTCAATCACGACATGTGCATCTTGGTTCTGGTTGAACAATCTTAACAACGCATCTGACTTTGTACTAGTCAGCTCCAGGTTCTTAATATAACATCTCTGGGCGGATGACAGTGCGGCTCCCTTTCCTCTCTCGTCTTAATCTTGTTATAAACTTAACTGCCTCAGTCATGGTCTACATCTTAACTAACTGCCTCTGTCATCCACCCATCGTTTTTTACTGCTCATCTCAAGTCATACATTTACATGTCATACAGTGGTGACCTATTGCCGGATCCCCTGGCAGGTAGGGGGCCTGGGAGATGACTCCCAGTGCCCCCTCCCAGCGATAGTTGGTCACACCACCGATAGGCTATGGGCGTGGGTAACAGTGGTGGCGGCGAGACGCCGATAGACGGCGTGACCAACAACGGGCCGCCGCTAGGTGGTGCGATCAACAGCAGTAATTGCCCGGGTACTTTGATACCCGGGGTGTATACTTAAGACTTAGCAACCTTCGTAACGGCTGTCACCAATTGCCCGTCCCAGTAATCAACGCGTCCAGTTATGTCATAGACTCCTCTATGATTGTGATCACTGGCCCAGTTTATTAGGAAGATCATAAACATGGTAAACAACCCAGCAGTTTGATCGACCAAGGAATTGTGGATGTATATGTCTTACGTCAAACTGCTGGTTTGTCGTCCATGAGTAGTGGCTAATAACGACGAATAATAATTATCGTGCGATTCTCAATATGTATGCATGCGCACTGGCCGTGTATAGCGTTTCCAGTGTGCATGTTATACATAACGTTCTGCCTGCTTATGGGCAGTGTCATACATATACACTAAGGTAATAGCCATAATGATAATCATAATATATATATATACCCGATTCTCTCTTAAGGTAAGTATGGTAATAACATACAATAGCATTTATCTATCCGTATGTATGTATATTGGCAGCGCATAGCATATCCAATGCACATACTATACATGTTGTCTCACGCTATGTGCTATCTCTATTTATACTAAATAGTGAGCAATAATATATATGAAACCATATCCTGTGTGCACCGGTCATCTCTTGTGTTGCATCACGCACATTCTAATTATACATTCAATAAAGATACATGACATATATTAATTGTAATAATTAATGTCCATTTGAATCCGTGAATGTATATTCAGGATTCTACAACATGTGATTACAGTTCATAAAAATGAAATTGAAACACTAGTAATGTGAATAATAGAGTTTTTTATACAAACGCAATACGTAAGCCAGTCAGTCCAGTGTACGTAGTTTGATCTAAATTAGATGAAGGATATCTATATGCTGGCATTATGTTGATCTGGTGGCCTATTTATAGGAAACATCATGTTTGGAGCTATTATGGGAACCTTATCTCGCATGAAAAGGAAATGATCTGAAATAGACAACCATATATTCTGTACACTGAGCACGGAGTATATACTGTGCCCAGACTAGACACCGATAGCACATGTGTCTCAAACTGCCGACAACTGTCATACACTTGCTACGTTGCCACAGTAACCTAAAATTTAGATAATGAATTTTCCACAATTCTAGTCTATGGACATATTCACATACCATGGACATAGGATGAAGCAAAAATAATATATTGGCTTTTGTGTAATTTTTGGCCTGATTGTGTCTCTTTAAAAATTCCCTCCACCGTGCCTGTGTGTATATGATTGCTAAAAGTCACTGTGACTTTCTAAAATTAGGGCATTGTACAAGTCAGAAGTCTGAAAATTTGAATCACAGTTTATTTGCATGAAGACACCGACAAACACACATAATACAAAATAAGCCTCTCCGCCCTTTCTTGGCTAATTCGCGCATGTTGGCTTTCACTACGAGATGTATGGTGAGATCAGCCCATCTCGCACTCTCTCCCATACGCCCCTACACTTCACTGCTCAGTTTAATTTTGCCGTTTCAGATAGATATTCGTACGAGAAAATACATACTGCATCGTTGGGTACGGCGAGATTGGCTGATCTTAGCACTCGTCACCACATGAAGCCCTCGCCTAAAGGCTCAGACTTGATGTGGTGACTAATTGTACTGAGATGAGCCCATCTCGCCTTCCCAACGATCCCGTATGCATGTATTCCAAACTGAGCAAATTTTAACCAGAGAACCCGCGCCAGGCCTCACAAACAGCTGAGCACCTGCGTGAGGCTCCAGTGCGAACACACAGGGTTAAAAGACGGTATCAAGTCACTAACAAAGTAGCTGGATACCGTCCAACGCGGTCAACCTTGAACGCGAACTCCCTCCACACAGGGCAAACTCGACCCAAGGAGCATCATTCTGCTGCTGGTCAGTACACAGTACACAGTACAGCGTGGGGTCACCAGCTATGAGGTTCGCCCAACGCTGAAGCAACCGCGGGACAATGCCTCACACACTCTGCGCAGCACATCTGATAGTTTGTGAAATTCTTCGTTCGAAGTTTTAACAGGTACAATTTATATAAATTTTTAAAGATATGATTACATATTATGACCACCTTTCATTGTAATAGTTTACCTCGTTCATATTAGCATTCTCTTCTTTTTTTTTATCAAGATCACTCTGCAGATCATTCATCTGAAAACAAACGAAATGGGTGATCATTAAGAAAAACACTTAATATTATTAGTTGTCGAACCATAGACATCGAGGGAATTGACAACAGACTTCAAATCTCACGAAACTGATTGATGTGTGAGAGCTTACGTCCGCGAGAATTGACGAGAGAAGGGATGGATTACTTCTGCTGTAAACTGTCAACCATGTGTTTTTTGATCGTTTTTCATGGGTATGTTAACATTGTGTTGATCACAATTTCAATCACAGTCAAACTAACGATTAATATCAATATCTTTTAAATCGTAACAAATGTATTCGATAAATGTTCCTTCTGCTTCATTATCAAAAGTATTTAAATATTACAATAAGAATAAAACATCCGAAGATCATAAAGTATGCTTCTCCCGTAAAAATGTGTGACTGGTCAGTGCACATGTTACTCTGGTTCCCAGAGCCACACTACGCGGCGTGGCCGAGCTTCATGTAGCCTCTAGTATGCCCTGGTTGCGAATGTTTGTGACTTGTTGCTATTTTTTTATAAAAATAGGGTAATTCCTGATTTCAGACATTTTTGAAAGGTCACTTCCCTGGATGAAGAGTTGTTCACAGTATTGTATTTCCCCTCTGACGCATTTCCTATGACTTGACCCAGAAAATTATTCACCGGCCTCACACACAGGCATGATGGTCACGTGACTGAGAACCTTGGCCAATACCTGGCAATTAATTAAATTAGCCGGGCTCGCCAGGCAATGCACATGTGTGGTCATATAGATCATAGACGTATACACACCATGTCCAATAGTCACCCAGTAACTCAGCAGCACCTATAATTTGACGTCTATACATGTATTCAATTCAATATGACAATTGTCCGAATTAATGTCTACTGACATGCTGGCTTAGCAATCCCAGCAAAAACGGGGCATTCACCCAAAGCTGCTTCAATGTTGGCACACCGTCTTCGACGCTGGCCCACCATTGAAACAGCATTGGGTGAATGCCCCGTGTTTGCCGGGTACACTACAGTCAAGTTTGAAACAGCTTCACTTTGGCGTCTAATTTAAATTGTAAACCTCAATTGTCTTTGTTTTAATGTATATATTTAGCATAAACATAAAAAATTACATTATCTTGAACAATTAGTTGGTTCAGTAATTTAAATTATAGTGACAATATAGCCCAAATTACTCGCGTATCGAGCCGATGAAAAACTTAAATAGACAACAGAAAAGGTAGACCGGAAATCAGTTATCCCTTTTCCTAGCTGCATGCGCATGCGCGCCGTAAGTTCACGACGATCTTGCGCCAGTTGACAGTCCATACCTCGATGTCTATGGTCAAACTATAATTATTATAGACCTATAACTGTATACAACTCCAAAGTGCAAAGTGTCTTGACTATGAATTGTTATTCAGACTGATATTTCTTGAAGATAGAGTCGCTTTGACATTTCCGAAACACTTTAACTCTTTCAGTGCGTGACCGTCTTTAGACGTCTATGGACTTCAGATTCTGACGTCTAAAGTCGATACCTGCAGATTATTCTCAGAAACTGTAAAACTACAAGTTCCCAGCAAACACGTATGAGATATTCACACGATGCTGGTTTATTGTAGGTATGCCGTCCACGACGCTGGCCCAACATCATACCAGCGCTGGGTGAATGTATCGTGTTTGCTGGGTTGTCTCTATCTCTGTAACTCACGCGATGATTTAACCCTTTAAACGCTAAGGGCGACTGCAGTCAATTTTAATTCTTTTTATTAGCTGTTTAAATCGCAGACATTGGGAGCGAAATGTGTGTTTGAACATCAAGTGTTCGGTCTAAAATTTAACGAATATCAGTAATTTTCATCCGCTTGAAAATGTGGGTCACGGTACCGAGACACAACATCAAGTGGGTGAAAATTTAAATTATTTAACTGAGCGCTTCAAGGGTTAAGGGTGTAGATTTGACCAGCTCTTGGTACAAAGTGGACTACCCCTTTAACACTGATATTCGCCAGCAGCGCTACTGACAGAAAAACAATGTTTCATTTCTGAATACTTAATTTCATTGATTAAACTGAAGAATTGCGATACACTAATATGCTATATATAATTATAGTTCATTATCGTGAAAAAAATAGCATTAATAAATTGTCTTCTATATTTACGTGAAAATTATTAGTATTTAGTGGTATTTAGTTTTAAAACATTTCAAACCTTTTGGATTTGTTTTTTCTCTTTCTTTAAATTCTCGGCAAGCATCTAGACAGATATGATTAAAACACTGTGAAAATTTATTATAACTATGCAATACATCTAATTAATTATATACCTAATGTTCAAAACATGCTAAAGTTAACACAACATCGGAGAACTGTTTATGCAATGTATTTTAAGCAATATAATAAACAAATACTACACAAAGGGATTTAAGCTCCAGCAATAACAATAACAATAATTGTAATTTTACGTTTTAGTTTACAAAAAAATCTTTTTTTCCTAATTCTTTCAGCTCTTTCGTCAAATCAGTAGTACACTGAAAAGGAAATCATAGAATAAAGGAAAATGTAGAATATATTTAAAATATATATACAGCATACCATACAATATTGTCTCTGAGAGTTTTTACAAACAATTTTACAATGTTTTACAATATTTTATCAATTGATTTTGGTGGGGATATTTTATTTACATCATCATTTAAGAAGAAAAAGTATGGAAAATAGTTGTGATATAAGAATACGTGCGAGTGACTTAGCACACTTTGCAATTGGTTTACAGAAGTAATTGTCAATTAAAGTAGCTGAGTGATCAGATAACATACTTGGTAATGGTATTTTTGGAATTAGTTGATTAGATGTAATAAGATAAAAAACACGAAAATAGGTTGAGAATTGACTGAGAAATCGGCGAAAAACATGCGATACAAGTTAATCGGATGACGGGTATAGTATTATTAGCACCTACTAAATATGTGTTCAGTGATGCGTGCAAGTTATTTAATCCTAAGAAGAGTCAACTTATGTTGTTTGACACGTCTTCAATGACAATGTTTAGCAAAAGGGTGAATGCTCTGTGTTTAGCAATACCAAATATAGGGGAAGATGGGGAGAAGTGGGCCAGTGGGAGAACAGGGCCACCCCCTGTATCTCTAAAAATGGTAACATGAGGGTTCCCTCCCTTGGTCACATGACACAGTGGGATACCCCTGGAATGCAATCGTTTTTTAGAAAATTGTGGAATACGAAGCAGGTGGGTGGCACAGAAAATATATTTGTTGGTCCCCAAAGTGAGTCTTGCACCTGTATAGTGTGTCCTTATGTCTGTAATGCCAACAAATACTTATCAAATTTAACATCACTCGATCAAAGTACAGTAAATGAGCTGTCATTTAGTAATGAATGTAGATGTATTAACTTGCCATGAAAATTGTGGCACCATCAATTATTCAAAATGGACGATGTGGGAGAAGTGAGCAGGGAAAGTGTGGGAGAACTGGGCCAGTGGCCCACTTCTCCCAAACTGGCCAACTTCTACCACAGGGAATAACACTTACCATAGAAAAACCTTAGGGCCTATGAAATGCGCAAAATATGCTGCCACAGAACACGTGATTTCGCACCACACATGATTTGATGTACATGATATTGTAAGATGGACAATAATCTAATATTTAGAACAATCCTTTGCAATCAAAGATATGCATTGGAACTTACCTCGTTTTGTATTAACACATATTTACTGAATCAGTTTGGTAATTTTTAGTATGTATACCCCTTATGGCGACCTACAACTTACAACATTTTGGCTGTCCACAGTTTATAGACATATGCAGCCATCCCATTGCATACATGGATATTTTACTATATCCTAACGCATATACCTCGATTGTACCTGGACCGCATACAGGTATATGAGGAGTTATATAATGTGAAAAAAAGTGCATCTTGCCCACGACAGTACATCATTGCGACAGCAGCTGTAGGTAGCAGCGCAGCAGCATATGTGAGTACCACATCAGCTGTTGGAAGCTCAGCAGTAGCTTATGGAGCACCGCAGCAGTTTATGGGATCACAACAGCGGCTGTTCAATGGGCACACAGAAGCAGCTTTACCGTAGCAGCTGCTGGGAGCACCACACAGCTTTTGGGGGCACAGCAGCAGTTTAGAGAAGCACCGCAGTAATGTATGGAATCACTGCAGCAGCTGTTCAATAGGAGCACAGCAGCGGCACCACAGCAGCTGTTGGGGCATCGCAGCAGCTATTGAGAGCACCACAGCAGCTGCTCGGAGCACCGCAGCAGCTGTTGGGGCATAGCATCAGCTATTTAGAGCACCACAGCAGCTTCTGGGAGCACCGCAGCAGCTTCTGGGAGCACCGCAGCAGAATTTGTGAGCACCTCAGCATATTTTGAGAGAACTGCAGCAGCTTATCGGAAAACAGCAGCAGTTCCTGGTAGCTTATGGGAGCACCGTAGCAGCTGCTGGGAGCACCACAGCAACTATTGGGAGCACCAAAACAGCTGTTTGGTATAACGCTACAGCATATGGGAGCACTGTAGCAGCTGTTGGGAGCAATGTATACAACAGCTTATGGCACTACCGCACCAGCTTATGGGAGCACCGCAGCAGCTGCTGGGAGCACCACAGAAGCTTATGGGAGCACCACAGCGGCTGTTGGGAGCACCGCAGCAGCTGTTGGGAGCACCGCAATACCTGCTGGTAGCACCATAGCAGCTTATGGGAGCACCACAGTAGCTGTTTGCAGTACCGCAGCAGCATATGGGAGCACCGCAGCAGCTGTTGGGAGCACCACAGCAGCTGTTTGGTACATCGCAGCAGCATATGAGATAACCCTGATAGCTTATGGCACCACCACAGCAGCTGTTTCGTATACCGCAGCAGCATATGGGATCACCGTAACAGCTTATGGCACCACCAAAGCAGCATATGGGAGCACCGCAACAGCTTATGGGGGCACCGCAGCAGCTGTTGGGAGCACCACAGCAGCTGTTTGGTATACCACATCAGCATATGGGATCACCGTGACAGCTTATGGCACCACCACAGCAGCATATAGGGGAGCACCGCAACAGCTTATTGGAGCACTGCAGGCATCTGTTGGGAGCCCAGCAGCAGCTGTTGGGACCACCACAGTAGCATATGGGAGCACCGCAACAGCTGTTGGGAGCACAGCTTATGGGAGCACATCAGCAGCAGCTTATGGGAACACCGCAACAGCTGATGGGAGCACCACAACCGCTTATGGGAGCACCACAGCAGCTATTGGGAGTACCGCAGCAGCTGTTTGCAGTACTGCAGCAACTTAACTGAGCCCAGAGCACTGTAGCAACTTATTGGAGCACCGCAGCAGCTGTTGGGGAGACCAAAACAGCTAACGCACATATTTTAACTGTAATTACATATATTTGACACACAAAGAACTTCAAAAGAAAATATAATTAAAAAAAGCGACAGAAAATTATATAAAGCCAATTTGATGAATTATGTCTTTTTTTCATAGACTAATTTATCAATAGTTGGGTATGGCCCATTTCTCCCACACGGTGGCTCAGTTTTCCCCCGAGCAGGGACAACTGGGCCACTTTGAAAACTGGCAGAAAAATGTTGTTTGACAATTTTCAACTAATCAGTGGCTTTAGAACACATGGTTAATACATTTATTTTTTCACAAATTTTATTCAGCGGATATGTTAAATTGATGCGTTTAATTGTGAATTTGTCAGAAGAAAAATGTAAACAAGAGCACACTCGATAATAGCCCGCCGCCGAATTATGATAAAGAAAGTAAAGTCGAATGTCATCACGTAAATAACAACGCAAGATATAAATGGTATGTTAAACTAGCCGCTTTTCAAGTTATCGCGCCCACAAGGTCAAATTATGGACGTAAAATAAATGTGAAAAATCGCAATAAGTCGACCATTTTGATTTTTTTACCGGCCATTATTGAGCTTGTCCAAGAACTGCTTATTAGTAACATGCATAACAAACTTGAAGAGGATACTTGTGAAAATGTTGAGGTTATCGTGCCTACAAGGTCAAATTATTGACGTAAAATGAGAAAAATCGCAATAAATCGGCCATTTTGAATTTTTTTTCAGCCATTATTGAACTTGTCCAAGAACTACTTATTAGTAGCATGCATAACAAATTTGAAGAGGATATGTGAAAAACTTTTCAAGTTATCGCGCCCACAAGGTCAAATTATTGACGTAAAATGAGAAAAATCACAATAAATCGGCCTTTTTTTTTTTTTTTTCAGCCATTATTGAACTTGTCCAAGAACTACTTATAAGTAACATACATAACAAATTTGAAGAGAATATGTGAAAAACTTTTCAAGTTATCGCGCCCACAGGGTCAAATTATTGACGTAAAATGAGAAAAATCGCAATAAATCGGCCATTTTTTTTTTTTTTTCGGCCATTATTGAACTTGTCCAAGAACTACTTATTAGTAACATGCATAACCAATTTGAAGAGGATATGTGAAAAACTTTTCAACTTATCGCGCCCACAAGGTCAAATAATTGACGTAAAATGTGAAAAATCGCAATAAATCGGCCATTTTTTTTTTTTTTTCGGCCATTATTGAACTTGTCCGAGAACTGGTCATTAGTAACATGCATAACAAATTTGAAAAGGATATGTGAAAAACTTTTCAAGTTATCGCGCCCACAAGGTCAAATTATTGACGTAAAAGGTGAAAAATCGCAATAAGTCGGCCATTTTGAATTTTTTTTCAGCCATTATTGAACTTGTCCGAGAAGTGGTCATTAGTAACATGCAAAACAAATTTGGGAAGGAAACATGAAAAACCTCTCAAGTTATCGCGCCCACAAGTAAATGTTAACGCCGACGCCGACGCCGACGCTGACGCCGACGCCGACGCCGACGCCGACGCCGACGCCGACGCCGACGCCGACGACGCCGAACTTCAATTGCAATAGCCCACCTTTTTTAATTAAAATTAAAAGGCGGGCTAAAAATGGCCTAGTTCTCCCCATCTTCATCTACACTATTTAAATTAATTTGCATGGCTATGTACGGCTGTGAGTTATAGGACAGAATACGGAATACGGCGTTAGTTCAGCGGTGTCTGCTCGATCACTGAAGTTAATCAACGCCGGGCCCGGCCATAATTGGATGGGTGACTGCCTGGCACACACCAGGTGCTGTATGCACTAGGACCTGCGTGCAACGATGTCGTGTCGTGGGGCTCAGAGAACCACGTAAAATAAATCAGATGGCTCGTCTGACTGACATAGAGTTGAACGTAAAAGAACCTCAATGGACGTAGGCGCAGTTTCCATCCGGTGAGACCCCAGAAAATCCACAATGTGGTGCGAGCACCCTGAGTCGTTAGCCTTCCAAACTAGGAAGTGATGCTCAGTATATACAAAACAAACAAATAAAAACAAACAAAACAAAGGACTTTTCGTCCAAATATACAGAGATTTTTATGTAGCCTGGCGTATCAGATTATCATGGTCCCTTCAAAAACAGAACCCATTGTAATTTATTACAAATCATTTGTGATGACTTGCCTGTGGAATATCAATTGCATATACGTTTTCTCAAGTCTATTAAATCTAACATGAACACTGATAATGGAATTGTAAAACTATGTGCACGTTTATGCCTTGGAGGCAGCATATCAGACACTGGAGACAGTTTAACAAATATGGACTGACAAAGAAAGATGTACATGGTGCAAGTACAAGAACAATAAAAAATGTCGTGTTGGCTGGAATTCATACACTTCCTCAAGAGGCTGTGTGTGCCGGTGTAGCCATCAGAGAGGCTATACACATGAGAAAGTATATTATGGACTGTAACCCATTTACGCAAAACGATTTGGAGCTCCTCATACACCAGACGGCCGCGGACAATTAACAACAATAAAAACAACATATCACCAGAGATTATATTAATACATGAACCGAATACCTTTTTTGAATTGATGTGTGTATGAATTACAAGTACTTTGTATGAATACAGTGAATATTATATTAAAGGGTTTATACAATTATTTGAAATATTGCAAACCTTTTGGTTTTGGTACTTTTCTTTCTCATAACTTTCAGCAATCATCTAAATAAATATATGAGAACAATGTTCTACGAAACAATAGAGAATTATTGTGTAAATATATACAATATAATTTAAACAGTAGAATAGCAAATTAAGTATCGAACCTGCTGCTTTAAGTTTTCTCTATAGCTCAATTCTTTCATCTCTTTTTTCAAATCAGCATTCATCTAAAAAAGTCAGATAATATTAAATATATGAATGTTTTTTTAATTTGATGTAAATAAAATGGAAAATGGTATGTTTAAAGGTTCATGAAATATCTTCTGATTGGTTTTGAGCTAACAGACAGATACTATTATTTCTATCACATCTCGACAACACGTTTAAAATGTTTTTTGGTCATTTTTACCCACTTGAAGTTGTGTCAATAAATTTATTTACGATCAACTTCGTTCTATATCACACCATATTTCGTATTTCTGATTTACAGCTTGCATCATTTTTTTCGTTACTTATTGATGTACTCTTTATTCCCTTAATCATTGTGAAAAAACGAACCTTTTCAAGTCTGGTCAACTGTGCCTTTTCTTTCTTTTCTGCTCCTTTAGACTTTGGACCAAAAATAACAAAGTTTTACTATTATGTTATTTCAACAATAGCCAGGTCATTGTTGACCAACATCGGACTTGTCATTGTCATATATATGATCGAGAATTGACTTTCGAATAATCGTGAAGTCAAACATGGCCGCACGACCATCAATATTAAAAATACGACAGTAAGCATAAAAAGAATCAATTATTAAATAACAGTTATGTAAAAAATATAAGGATTTTCATATTTAGACTCTATTTATGGTCGCAATTATACAATTGTACACTTCACTTGTATGACCATGAAATACTTCACCTTTGTCACAAGTAAGAATTTTGAAGAACTGTAAACGTATTAAGTTTATCAGCAAATCTTTTCTTTGCACATGTGTCGAAGTGTATTTATAACGACGTGGCAAATTCAGCTAATCCCCATCGGTCAATCAGTTGGTATGAAGTAATACGTAGATTTCGACACATGGGTATTTTTTATGGCAATTATTATTTACCTCACAAACTCAACATCCTGTTGTGGAGACATTCAAAAAGTCATCTAATACAGTTTATCAAATGTCAGGTACATTTATTGCTTAGGCATAACCATGTGCTATTAATTGTATCTGCGTAACGATGCCATATTTGATTTTTAATCACAATACAATGTCTAAAATACTTTCCGACTAAACAAACTATATCAAGCATATACATACAAAGCTTAAAGGGACTGGCCCAGGCTAAAATCATAAAAAAATCGGTGATTTTATTTCGGGTTCTTAATATGACCATATGATGTAAACATGTACATAGACTACAACTGCAAATTTTTATAATTTTTGTGCTGCCCATTCACCAGTTAGGCTAGATATACAGACGAAATTCCCGCATTTCCTATTTTTGACATGGTTGTCAATAATTAGAAATCAGGAATTTCGTCTCTATATCTAGCCTAACTGGTGAATGTGCAGCACAAAAATTATAAAAATTTGCAGTTCTAGTCTTTGGACATGTTTACATCATATGGTCATATTAAGAACCCAAAATAAAATCACCCATTTTTTTATGATTTTACCCTGGGCCAGTCCCTTTAAATATAAACTATTTTATCAAATGTTATGTGCATTTATGGTTTAACCATGATCCTCCTATGCCAGCCATTTGTCAGCATAATGGATGCCATCTTCGATTTTAGCCACAATACAATGTCTGAAAAACCTGTGGTGGGCACTAAAATCATGAATATGTTTCCCTTGTGTCGACAATAGTATCAATTTATAGGTTAACCTTAGTCAAATAGCGGTCATCTTGGAAAATTAAAGACGTTGCTAAATATTTAGAAAATAACTCTTGGTAGGTTTTTGATGCCAGTTGTATGTTTTATTGAAATCGATTATTGAAAACAACGCATTCAGTGTTTTATACACTAAAGCCAGAGTCTAGACTAAATGGCAGACATGTTGTTTTTTGTTTATATCGTCGCCTCGGAGCTAAAGGATCCTATCTGCCACTCTGACGAGTGTCAGATAGGATCCTTTAGCTCCGAGGCGACGATATAATGCTATATCGATTTCAAAAGGCGGCATACATCCTGAATGTGATCACTGTAAATCATAACATGGATTCAAACTGCTAGAATCCCATCCTCCCTGGAGTGATATCTAGAGACTCTTTGCCATTTTGCCACTAGTCTAATATACATGGGTTGATCATTTACTTCTATTTGATCGTGTGCGTTATAATGTTATATTAGTATATGTTTCTTTTAATTTATGGTATACAACAAAATTATGTTATTTTGATAATTACTACTTATACTACTTTTCACTAAGTGTTACCTGATGGGATAAACAGCAAAACAATTGTATATAACCTGGTGCTTTATTGGTCTTCACTTACTAAAATATCCTTTTTTTTCATCAGCTCATCATACATCTGAAACATTTAGGTCCTCACGATGCATTAAAGCACTATTTTACATCCCTGAAAACAGACTTAATTTTCCTACAACCAAGGGTTTTAGAATGACTATTTCCATGAAACTGGTTTACCAATACATGGTGATTTTCTTCACTTTTTCACCCACTTCATGTCATCTTCATCCACAACAAATCGAGAATTGCGACAGCAATTCACGGCTAGTAGTGGATGGAGAGGGCAATGGTAAAATCAGGCTTGAAAGGGTTAACTAAAATGGAGTATATGTTTTTTTTTTGAAAGTTATTTTTGAAATTTTGAAAATTATTTCTTCACATAGACTAAACTACGACTGCATGTAGGCATGTTTTCATGTTGTGAGATTTCAGTGAGCTAAAGATGTAGCCTCACTGTGAACTCACTGTGAGGCTGCAGGGTCAGATTACAACGAGGTCTTTATGAGCTCACCATGATCTCACAGTGCCATCATATATAAGATCTAATCCTCTGAACTCACACAAGTACCACTTTTAGCTCAATGTGTTCTCACAACATGATATCAGTGTGAGCTTGTCATGAGCACACTGCGCTTTGAGCTCGAAATTGAGATCAAGCTCAAATTCCGTTGCATGAAAAACCTCATGCCTGAGATTAGGCCAACAACTAGGCCAGATTATAATAGTAATGACAACAGCGCTATTTATAATAGCAAACATTTATACTGGTTATTATTCAACCCATCACTTCGAAAGTTTGATTAATGATTTTACCGAAATAGTTCTATTTAAAACAATAATTATATTCTGGCAGACACTAAAATGTTTAATTGATGATAAGAGAGTGTCTTGGGGAGAAATAATTAAACTCAATTAATTTCCACTTTTTAGCTGAGGAATTCTTCTCAGCTGAGAGATGCGTACGTGCCAATGGTTTCATACTACATACTCGGTATCTCAGGTGTCATCAGAATTCAGGAAATCGTCTCACTCATAATTTGTACATGATCGAGAGTCAAAGCTTGGAGTAACAAGGACTAAAATCAAAGGCCAAGTATTTATGTTACTTTTAAATGATTTAACTGAGCTCTCGAAACGGTTATTAATGTCACAAAAGCATATATTAAGTACATATCTCAATTCGTTTGTGTGATTACAAAGGTTTATACATGTATATTATATTGTACTGAAGTACATGTAATCGAAATTCCTACCTTCATTCTTTCAGCAAGTTCTTGTTTTTCTTTCTCTAAACAGCTTTGAAATTTATTTAGCCTCTGGAAAAAGGATAAAAACATGAATTTATAATTATGCCAATTTACTGCTACTATTATTAATAAAACACATACTACTCGGCTATATGACACTTTTTTATCACCGTTTTCAATGTAGGCTTACAGTAGTACAAGACTAGTGACGTATTTATATATATGTTATTCAAATTTTATTAAAGTATCTTTAACGTATTTGCACACAGATAATACATGTTTTTTTTGTGTTATATAGCACAGATATACAGGTTCATCTCATCATTTAGAACATTTGGATAAAATCGACTTGCCTTCAAATAATATCACTCTTTGAACTATCCTATTGGAAGATAGCAAAAGAGGTGCAGATATATCATACATGGCAGTTCAAATAAGTGAACAGTAAAGAAATGTCTGAGAACAGTAATATATTTTGCTTGATATTCAGTATATTCTGTTCACCCAATAAAATATGTGTCGATTGTCACAGGCCTATACAAGTCTATTAAAACGAACCACATAAAAAAAAATTATCGTAACAATAAACAAAACGAGAGCAGCATAGAAATATATGAAGGATAATAAGTAATTTATTTGTTTACAACCTGTTGGCAATTTTGATAAAGCGTCTGCTTCTCCTCCATGAGCTCAGCATACATATAAAATAACAATCAGCGCTAAATAATACGTTATAAAATATCAAAAACATAATCCATTCCACCATATGCATAATACTCCCAAACATTGGCAAAATAAACAAGCCATCAATTGACATTTTATAAAAGTGTTCATCTGCAGCATACCTGTTGTTTTAACATATCTTCCTTCTCTAATGTTTGCTTCTTTTTTATCATTTCCTCATAAATCTGCAACAAGAAATGTAGTAAACAGCTCCATTCTATAGCAGGGCAAGACTAGTCAACATTGAGTTTAAAGACCCCATGTAGTCCTCAGACCTACTCTGCACAACGTCACATTTCATACTATTTTAGATGACTCTTTAAATACTAGAGTGCTCAGCTCCCATTTTTCAACCACCATGGGAGCGATTTTCCCAATGGCAAAAGTAGGGGGCGGAGCTAATTCGTGACGTCCCAAGTTGGAGACATGCTTGGCTGGTTATAATACATGTACATGTACATGTAGCTGATGATGTACTGTGTGATTTTATAAAACTGACCAAAGTTAACACGGAACGCCGGTCCAACGCTGCCTGAATGCAGGTGCAACACTGTAATGGGTGGCCATCACCGCGCCCGCTCCTTGCCATCGTCCACATCTTGTTCACCCTGTCGATGCGGCACATTGAAATGAATAGAAATCTAGTTCAGTTCATGTACAAATACAAGAAACATATACCCGATGCAGTTTCAATGTTAATTCACATTCAATAATGGGCGGTTTTTGTGTGTGAAGTCATGAGTTGTGAGATCCGCCCAGCCCAGAAAATGTGCACTTTTCCAGTTTTTTCTTTTAAAATAACTGATAATTAGTGGACTAAAATAAAGTGATAAGTTAGGAGATAGTTTATTGTGATATATACTTCACTTATATTGATGAACTGAAATCACTTCACAGGGCCTTTACTTTTGAGGCATGGAGGGCTAGCTAGTAGTAGGCACAAGGCACCCATGCTGGATCAATCACTGGGTGGATGCCGCCGTAATTTTTTTTTTTTTCTCACAACCAAATATGTCAAATTGAGATCTAAATTGGAATCGTTTCTCTTTTTTGCAATTATCTTAACTAGATATATCAAGATAAAATGAATTGATTGTTAACTGTGAATTATATATATCTATTCATCAAATGAACGTTTTTAAAAACAAATGTACCGTTACAGCAAAAAAACAACAGAAATGTAACTTTTTTAGGAAAGTCATGTATCAGCATGATCACGATTACGACGTATGAACGCCATGATGAAAACAACTGGAAATACACTGTACTCTCTAAAGTTTGTGATAGATTCTATTATTATTTGTAGTTTCACTAGGTTTCAACATTGAATTGAACATTGTCTCCAGTAGAGTAATTAGCATACAGTTGACACAAAAATGTTTCAATTTTTTCTTCGATGCGATATATTCCGATGACCAGGAGACGTTCTTTCTGGCAATAAATTCAAGTGCGTTCATTCACAGAGCTTCCTGCCTGTTACCATAGCTCAGGAAATAGTACCCTGACTGGCCAAAGCTACTAATACATGTCACTCATCTAGGAATTATAGGACAAAGAGTCAACAGTTTGTATTGTACCTGTAGGTATTTCTGTATTAAATAATGTTCACTGCCCTGCAGCCTTTAATATTCCCACTAACAATCTTAATTAGGATTATCTTAACCAACTTTATCTAATTCTTATTAGATGAGGTACAGAGGTATAGCATCTAAATGGAACTGAGAGAAAGTTGTGATAATTCCAACATTTGTAGTGGGATGACCGTAAAATGACTTTTGTCTTTTTGAAACATGTCTTTTGCCGTCATAATTACGGGCGACGTATCCCGAATGGTTGTCTGTTTTTACCCACTGCTCTGTTGTTTTGTTCAATAGGGTTTTTTGAAGGTTGATTGTGACCTTATAAACACTATTATAATGTCAAAATAATTATATGTTTTGCGTTATTCGTTTTATATATTACATTAGAGTTGATAGTGTACCCTTTGCGTTCTGGCAAGTTCTTCTCTTTCTTTCATCAGATGACCCATAATCTCACTTATTCCCTGTTTGAAATAAAGCATATTTTTTTCAAATTAACAATTAACACCCATCAGAATGATAATGCATATAAGAGATCGATGGTAACCCATTATATGTATGCCAATATATCGGGACGCTTCTTATGCCAGTATCATGGATCTTCACCAAATCCCATGATGACAATTAGATCACTAAGAACATATATATTATCAAATAATATGTTTCTAAACATGTAAACTTTTCTTAAATTGCTGGCACCCATGATTAATTGTCAATTGTTGTATAATTTATCAATACAAGACACAACTGTCTAGCTAAATCCAATATTTTCTCACATGGTCTGAAGGATAATGAAAGATGAATCACATTACATTACATTACATTACATTACATTACATTACATTACATTACATTACATTACATTACATTACATTACATTACATTACAAATACGTCTGTAATGACTTATATCTATGTTAATAAAATATCTGTCTCTCTGTATTACTAATTTTATGTAATTTGATATGCTAATTTTGACTAGCTTTGCCACAATGATGTCATTAAAAAAATATATTTTTAAAGCACTCCATATTATTTATATTGACTTTTTCATGTGTCCAGTTATTGAACAATGTTTTAACCATCTTAACATAAAAATGGACACAAAACCGTCAATATAAGAACTTCGAGGAACTAAATTTTAGACATCATACTTCGTTATTTGATAAATATAATAAAATTTTCATCAACGTAAATGATCAATACAAAACAAATATGAAAAATATAAGTGCATTGTATAATATTCCGACCTGTTGCTTCAAGTGATTTTCTTTACTCAGTGCATCCTTCTTCTTAGTGAGCTCAGCATTCACCTGAATAAAAAAAGCCGAATCAATCAAAATTCTACCTTTCGCATTTCAAATTATTTATTAGAAGTTATAGTTATCATAAAACAAAGAATGTGCGTAACTGTATTATTTGAAAACAGGATATCAAAAAAAAAAACATTATTAGCAAAACATAACTGTTATCAGTTAGGGCCTACTCATTTCGTTTAGTATATATGTGTCATTCACACAAATTAAAGGAAAATGAGATAAACAGGTATAGCCTATCAGGAAATATATTTTTTTGAAGATATATATTACTTTGTTTTGAGATGAGCCAGGATTCACCAGAATATTCCACCCCTGCTAAGCATACTTCTTATTGTTTGTGCAAATCATAAGCGGGGGGGGGGGGGTATTGGATAAAGTATGCTTGCAATATTTTGGTTTATGATTGATAAAATAGATTCACCTGCATTGATAGACCTGTCTTTTTATACATTTTGATCTTAATTTAACCTTTTTTGTTTTCGAAACCTCTTCTATCTGGTTCTTCAAGTTTGTCTGTAAATCGGCTATTTTCTAAAAAAAAATATATATATAATGATATTTGCAATCAACAAAAACTCTCCAGGAATATATATTAAAGTTATACAATATTCATAATTTAAAATAAATTATTTTTAAAAATATGATTTACTGCTTAACCCATACAGCGCGGGGATCGACTTTAGTCGTCAGAATCTGAAGTCTGTATGTGATCCCGGCACTGTTAAGAGTAAAACTATTTAAAATGGCCTTACACCTGTAACATAGGTATTCAAATGAATCAGAAATAGCTGACTAAGACATTGATGGTGATTTGAATAAAAACACTTTGATCTCCACGGTTTATATAAAAGGTTAAACTGTTATGAATATATTTGCATAAAACATTCAGCAGAGATAAAGTGCGGCTAAGGAACAATCAATTAAATGTTGGGGATGATCCGGATTATGATCCGTATACAGGCTTCGGATTACCTGGATTAGTAGTAAAGTACATTTGACGTACATGTATAGAAGACTACTTAATGACGTCATATTCGTGTGAATCGTTACAACCCACTTGATAAATACAATACTACTACTATAGGTTTTGGAGGCTTGGTACACACATATCGTAATGTCATAAAGTGGGAACGAGTCTTCCCTAGACAGTGCCTATATCATATTATATCTTTGGCCAATGACTTATCCATTATATTTTGGGAATGATCCGGATTACGATCCGGATGCAGGATCCGGATTATGATCATTAATTTTGGTGGAGGACTGAATGACTGACTGTCTCGTATACTAATATATTAGCTGTAGGCAGTGGTGTTCGAGCATAGATCGGATATAACTAGTCACTAATCTATAGTGTTATTGTCCTTCTGTCATAAAATAGATATATTTTGTTTAAAAACAAAAGCTTGAAAATATAATAAATTAATTATAAAGTGAGCGATGACCACAACAATGAAATCACACAATTATCAGAGGTGAAATGGCAAAAATACATACCATTAATCACTAATACACGTAATAAGGATAAACAATATGTGCATTGTTATGTGTTAAATATGTCTGTGTTTTCTTTAGATGTTGAGCTCATACCTTGGCTGAATCCTTTCCTAGTTGGTTATACTTTGCCATAAAGTCAGTTTTCATCTGCAATATGTTAAATATGTAAACAATTTGTTTGAACTTAGTGAGACCATATGAGATTTTATTATAAGTTGACTTTTATGTTTAGTTTGTTTTAATTTAGAAAATCTATAATATTGATCAAAATAGTCAAAGCACCAGCACTCTGAACGAAAACAGCTATAGACCCCCTTAATTAGTTATGATGAGTGCCTTAACTCATGGACATGCTCATTATTACCTTGGTCGATAATTGGCCAAAGAACTGTGACAGGAAACAATATACACTGAGAAATCCGAAGTTTATGAAAGTTTCTGCATTAATTTATATTTCTTTCAATAGCAAGCATTTTATATTATGTTTGTCAGTGGTTGAAGTAGTAGTAGTAGTCAATGATTGTTTCACGTCACTAATGGTAATTCAAGTGGCATTGTAATACAATAAAAACAGTGCAGTCCATTGATGAGATGAATGATGTACAGATGATGATGTGAGGGTGGGGTGATAGGGCATGGTGGGTTGTTGAGAGTGTTTTTCTTCACTAGCCTGATAAGGGGTTATGGGCATGTCTAGGGAATTTACCCCAGGCATGCCCAGACGTCCAGAGACTCGTTTTTCTTGTTCAAAACTAACTAGTCTGGGGACTATCCTGAGGTCGGATAGTCCCCAGAATAACAATAGCTAGATGTAACTTCATTCATCCCACGTGAGAGAGCTATGTCAAATACTCTCAGGGCCGTAGCCAGGGTTGGAAAACAGACGAGGCGGGGCGGTTGTTTAAGGCTACCACGGCCAGCATCAGTGTCTGCACTGAAAGTGACACTGCATTGCAGCGCCTGCCCTGATGTGGGAGCTGCATTGGCACAGCTGTTAAGCGGAGAAACCCATTGGAAATGCGCCCGAAGATTATCGCCAGACAAGTGGAGGCAGCAGCTTCCTTTGGATAATTGTTGTAGACTAGTGCTTCTGAACCATGCAGTACATCATGGAACAGATAGAAGAGATCCATAATGACCCTCCCCAGATGGAGGTGAAAGGTATTACTACTGACAACCATCCCAGTACTCCTCGACGGTTGATGGAGCTTGCAGAGGATGCTCTCTTACTAGCAATGGTTTTCTTTTTAATTCTCCAATAAAATATCGGTACTCACAGTAAATAAACTAAACTTATACTGATTTAATATGTGTGATTGATCCATACGACTGAGATAGGGCATACATGTAATGCTACACATCAGCTTAATGTCTGGGGTACAAGCTATAGCCTGTTTTTACAAATTATATATCTATATCTTTACGCTGGGGGAGGTCACTGTTCACACACGAGACATGATCGCTTTACTGAATAAGCTTACTAGCTAAGCAGTCTGTATGAGGTTTTAAGCAGTCTGTATGAGGTTTTCATTGAAGGAGAATTTATTCAATGTTATTAACAGATCATGATATCATTGGAACAAACAGGAACAAGGAAATTTATTACGGTAATTAGTGACATGTTGGTACTGTTGTGTTGACAAATGTTTCTTGGTAAAATTATTAGCACAAACGAGGCGGGCGTTGTTAACAAATTTGCAGAAAAGAAAGAAAAGTCTTGTTTTGAAAAAAAATTGATCCAATAGCCTGGACCTACATAACTGTTATGTAATATATCGTAATGTTCCATATATGTATGTATATATGTATGTATATATATATATATATATATATATATTTATATATATATATTTATATATATATATATATATATATATATATATACAATACACAAATGTTAAAAAGTATTACCTTCTCGTTGATTTCAGCTTCTGTCTTTGTTCTTGCTGCGTTTTCCACAACCTTAATTATACAAGCAATACACACATGTTTTGGTAAATTGAGTAGGTATGGTTTGCAGCACGATTGATTTCCAAACCGCAAGAATTCAATGGAGAGTTAGAGATGTACAGTCTGTAAATTACGTTATTTTAACAATGATTTGCTAGGTCATTTTATTTTACTAAAAGGAAATAGACAAACAATTTTTGTTACAATTTTGTTTCTGGAAAAGATTGTAATTGTCGTTTTATAGGTCTCATACATGCACAGCTATTGATAGAATAGTAAGTAGGCCTATCTATAAGTGAATCCTTCTCAGCCATGATGACCAAACAAAAACATTTTAACCCTACTATATTACATTTTTTTTTAATTTAAATCAGATTTAAAAAATCACACATTTTAAGTAGCTGTTTTTTTAACAGTTTAGTAGATATGTTGGGGGTGTTTTACTGTTACCTTGTCCAGTTTTCGTTTTGCTTCCCTTAGATCCAGTTGGTTCAGGGTGAGAGTGATGTTGTCAGGGTTATGTGCCTCTAGTTGTTTCTGTATTGATGACACAGTTTGAAAGAAGTCACAGGGTTTACCACATTGCAGTAGTTTAGTCCCGCATAGCTGTATGCTCGTCAGGGTCATGTGTAGCATATTTACACGATCTGTTTCTGCTTCCATTTGCTTCTCAATCTGGGTGTACTCACTGTTTAATTCACCATATATTTCTTTGTGTATCGTTTCAACCGAAGTTGCCACACGTTTTTTAAATTCCGTCACATTGTTTGTCATCTTTACATTGTGCTCTTCAATACGTTTCTTCATTTTCTCACATTTCGTTAGATATATACTGACAATGTCAACTGTTTCCCTCAGTTTGTCTTTAGCTACGGACGACTGTTCAATTATTTCTGCACACTTGTGCTGTGCGTGACCGAGTGGATAACACAATAAGCAAATAGGGAAATCACAATCGTGACAATAAAGCTTAAGTTGCTCACGTGAATGCTTAGGACACTTAGGTAGATCGTTATGGTCATCTTGTGAAGCCTCGTCCAGTGATAAGGTAACATGCTTTCTTAAGAGATTGATACTTCTGTGTTGATTTTCGCATTCAGAACAAATATAACCACACTTCTCGCAAAACCGCGTGGCTTTTCTATGAGAGCATTCAGGAGTGGTACACACATAAAGAGGGGACGTGTTCTCTTCTGCGGTAAAGCTGTTTCCAGTAGATTGATGTGCATCTTTGAGCTGATTGTAGAGGAAACTAACTGGTAACTCATCCAAATTACCGTTGGGAAGAGGGCACCATTTACGGCACTCGGGACATTCTATCTCATCTTTCTTGTCTTTAGTTGTCAGATACTGGACGAGACATTTATAGCAGTATGTATGCAGACATTGCAGGTGACGTGGATCAGCTATCACCTCTACACATATACTACATGTTATCATCTCTGCCACCATGTCCACCATTTTAGTTCCCGCCATGCCTGCTAGTTGTTGAACCTAAGGTAAACATTATAACAAGGTAGGGGAGATCAGGTATAACTGGGACACTTTTCTTATTTGTTGCTTTGGATCAGACGATAATAGAGATAGAGATTCAAAGCAATCAGTCGATCCAGGTGGCAAATTTGTTTAGGTCATGATCGAGGGCCTTCGATAAATTGCAGGGGCTAATCGGGACACCCCTAATGTTTCAACAATATATATTTTTTGAGATTATACTACATGACTCCAACTAGTTAAATATAGGATTAGCCCCTTTCAATTCCTAAGAAATATCTAACTCTATTTTGTCTGCTCCAAGGCGACAAAAGAGAAATGTGTCCCAGTTAGCCCCGGTCTCCCCTACACCTTGCGTGTTAAGAATAAAAACAGCTGGTAAATTCTGTCCATCCCCAATAAATAAATAAATAGTAGCACGCCCATTATTTGCATACCAAATAATTATGGCATGGGCACATTTAAAATTTATCTAGATCTCAGATCAGTACCCACATGGGCTATGTTGGCACAATGTTGTTTTACAACCGGAGCTAGCTGGGACAGTCCTGGGGCTCACTTGAACAGTCCTGGGGCTACCTGGGACAGTCCTGGGGCTAACTGGGACAGTCCTGGGGCTAACTATGACAGTACTGGGGCTTACTGGGACTGTCCTGGGACTAACTGGGACAGTCCTGGGGCTAGCTGGGACAGTCTTGATGCTAACTGGGACAGTACTGTGGCTAACTTGGATAGTTCTGGGGGTCACTTTGACAGTCCTGGGGCTAACTGGGACAGTCCTGTGGCTAACTATGACAGTACTGGGGCTTACTGGGACAGTCCTGGAGCTAACTGGGACAGTCATGGGGCTAGCTGGGACAGTTTTGAGGCTAACTGGGACAGTCCTGGGGCTAACTGGGACAGTACTGGGGCTAACTGGGACAGTCCTTGGACTAACTGGGAGAGTAGGAGAGGGTGGGGCTAAAAGTCACAGGGGCTTAAAGTCACTTGCCTGTTACCTTTTCTCTATGTGTAAATACCATTATATGACGTCACTGACAAGCTTACAAATTATTTCCTAATCTATACATATCATTCCCAGTGTTCCCCAAGAACATAAAGACAGAAATGTAACGAAGTGTTATTTTGCCATCTGTTGAAACGGGATTTCAGAGTTGGTAAAAAGACTTTTTAGGTTAGTATCTCAAGGTCGTGTTGGAGATTAACCTTTACATATATACTGTATCTATTGGCATGCATAATGATTTATATAAAAACCCAATGGTATTCCGGAATTTTAAATATGAACTACGCTGCACACCATGGGGTTAAAAGTCACAGCCAAAGGGTGAAAGTCACAGGCTGTGACTTTTAACACCAATGGTAAACAGTTTTGTCCTCATATCTGTACAGACACCCATGGGAAGAAGTCATCTGCAAGCTGCCAAGTGATTCCAGGGTAGCATGAAGATAACAGAAACGCAGTCTAAAAAAAGTATGCTTCCGCTAATTTGACCAAATAGGGCTACTACGTCCTGTTCATTTTTTGTCGATGTCAATAATGTGACTTTTTACCCCAGTTGCTTTATTCCTTGTGACATCTAACCCCACTGTACCTTCATACACTGTGACTCTTTGCCCCAGTGTTGTGACATCAAACCCCATAATGGGGTTGAATGTCACAAGCTCACCAACAAGGATAAACAAGTTTTGTTTGATGTTCGTTTCAAAGGAATTTACTAGACATTAGCTAAGATATGTGCCTATGCTTTGCCATTGCCAAACTGGTTCTGATTAAACACATGAAATATATATAAACTCGTTTCTACTTTTTTGTTACCTTTACCCCCACCCCACCCCACCCCCTACTGGGGCTAACAGGGACAGTCCTGGAGCTGACTGGGACAGCACTGTCATGGGGCTAGCTTGGACAGTCCTGGAGCTAACGCAACATATGCCCCAGTTAGGCCCTGGGTTGATCTCTCATAAAACATATTTGACCTGGCATGTACTAAACAAGAGCGAACATCTAATAATTGTAAGTAAAATTGTGCTGTGTTGATGGGTGTTTTCAGTGATATGTGTCAGCATATTACAACAATCTAAAGTGGGAGATAAAAAATACTGCAGTGGTAGAAAAATACATTTATTTCAACCTGCATCCTCAGATATTTTATTTCCACTAGGATTGTAGATCAAGTGAAGAGACAAATATTGGCATTCCAGATAATTTCCTGTCAGATGCTTCTCCCAGAGCTAGAAAAGAATATGTCGAACATACGATTCCTCAGCAGCAGTAAGCCTACACTACAAGTCAGCACGATACTGACCCAATGCTGGTTCAACGCTGGATCACTGTCGCCGGCGCTGGCCAACATCCATTCAGCACTGGGCAGTGAATCGTGCTGGATAGGAGCCACGTGTCTGTACAATGTACCCAACTACATATATTCACACCCAATGCGGGGTCAGCTCGTTATTCCGACAGGTCTATATTCCGACAAGTCTATATTCCGACAGGTATATATGTAGGATCCTTGCCTCGCTCGATTACCGTGACAGTCGCCCCAGTCTCCCCGGACGCGGAGAGACAGTGGGATGACCTCGTTTTAGTACTCCAGTGGCGTGTGAATAAATCCGATTGCCATGCGGTCATAGCTTTTTCCCGCACTTGTAATCTAGCTCTTTACGACTGCAGACGTGTTGCAGGTCGTCCGCTCGGAGTTAGCCTAGGGACGTGTCGTGCGCGGGGTTGTGAATTGCTAAGTTTTTGTGTCTAGACCAATAAATACAATGAACTGAAGAGGAGTTTTGTGAAGTCAATCGGAACCGTCGACCTGACGGGGAAAGAATGAAGTTAATAATAAGTTGGTAAATGTTAGGCTGGTCTCGCCGTTCACCCTACCGGTGGACCCACGTAACATCCCCACATATATTCCGACAGGTCTATATTCTGACAGGTCTATATTCCGACAGATCTATATTCCGACAGGTCTATATTCCGACAGGTCCATATATTACAACAGGTCTATATTCAGACAGGTCTATATTACAGCAGGTCTATATTCCTACAGGTCTATATTCCGACAGGTCTATATTCCGACAGGTCTATATTCCGACAGTTCTATATTACAACAGGTCTATATTCCGACAGTTCTATATTATAACAGGTCTATATTCCGACAGTTCTATATTACAACAGGTCTATATTCCGAAAAGTCGTTATTCCAACAGGTCTATATTCCGACAAGTTTATATTCCGACAGCTATATTACGACAGGTCTATATTTCGACAAGTCGTTATTCCAACAGGTCCATATTCCGACAGGTCGATATTCTGACAGATCGGACAATTCCGACAGGTCCTTGGGATAATGACGATTAACCTTTTTATAATATATCTACACTCTTCACTTTAACGAAACTAACGGGATAGGGACTTATATTACTATAATTATCATTATTTTAAAACGTGATTCATGACATTTTTGGAAACGCAATAATCCCATAAAAACATGTGCAAATACTAGTAGCCAGCTACACCGTTTATAATGAAATCCTGATTTAAACACGTTAACCAGCCACGTTTTCTCCCACGAAACAAAAATTATTCTGCGCGGGGCATTAATCAAAAAACATGTCCTAACTAACATAAAATAACACAAGTAAATGCACTTACTACTTATCAATGTGGCGTTACAATTGCAAAGACTTTTCTAGGGGCGACTATCAAAATAGTAGGGGGGCTGGAGTTTTTGTTCAGATATTGTTTTTATTTCAATCTTTTTAGAAGGTGTGATTAAATTAATAATTATTTCTACACTCATCCGGAGAGGATTTTTTCAAAAAAATTGATTGAATTATTTGTTTAAACACAATTTGGAAGTCTTTCAAAGGACGAAATTATTTATTTCAAAAACAACTCCAGGCCCCTCCTGCAATTCTACTGGTCGCCCCCTTACAATATCATAAAGTATTCGTTGCTTTTTATTAAGACTTTATTACATTTTATCAAGACTTTGTTACACGGATCATGAAGACAGTACTCCCGCTGTTACAGTACAGAAAGGGCTATTGGTATAAAAATTAGAAAATAAGCCACTCCGGAAAGCGAAGAATGCTATAAAATAATAAAATACAAGTTTACTTTTAAATAAGCCAATATATGTACGGACGATCAAAGACCAAAGAACAGAAAACTCCTGTTAGCCTTCAGGACCCAGATGCGCACTTTCGTTCATTTTGCGTGGAAGTCATTTTGAATTAATTATAGGTTGTGTCATTGGTTGGCATTAGGCCCAACAACTGATCTGGACGTATCCATATCATAGTTGTAAAAAAATATGGGTTAAGTTCGCTCTATAGGGCTGATAAGGTGTAGGCCTACTACTCTAAAAATACGCCAAATGGCTCCCAGAAATTAAGGGTGGAGAAGGTTAACCCTTTCGCTGCGGGCAAATACGTTCAGATCTCAAATAAAGTTCCGATTGTAAATTATTAGATCTATAGCAGGTCCCTTTTTTAAACGTGGGGGTATTTCCATGTATTTGAAGCTGATATTTGCAACACCAATGCCAGTTTCATATGAATAATGAATGTCATAGCGTGTAACAGCACTTAAAAGAGCTAAACAACATTATTGACAGTAACTGGTAATTCTCTCTATCGCTATATTTTTATGACGGAATAACGACCTGTCGGAATATAGACGTCGGAATATCGACCTGTTTGTCCGAATATCGACCTGTCGGATTAACGACCTATTGGACTATCGACCTTTCGGAAAAACGAACTGTCGTTATAACGACTTGGACCTCCCAATGTTCGTTCAACGTCGGGCCAGCGTCGCAGATGATGGACGTTCCAGTGATAGAACAGACAGCAATCACGATATCGGGAATCAATGCTGGATTGATTTTATAACACTGGTGCAAGTACTATGATATATTCAGTTAGTGTGTAGGGATAAAAAATGTTATGACGCAAAACGTTAAAAGCGGCAACTATAGCTACTGATAGGAGCAGTTACCACCTTTTATAATGTCTTTTCACTTATGTATTAAGGTTGGCCCACAATAAAAAATGTGCCATCATTTTATGATCATCCCCTGGCCCTACCTCTACAGCACCCACTGGACGGTTAACCAATGTTGCTTTAATGTTTGCCCAACGTATCTGACGATGCCCCAACAACAACCCAACAGTGGCTCACTTTCCCTAGTTGGGTCTGCCATGTATACGTTTCCACTTCCCGGCATTGTCAGGCCATGCGGTTGTCTGTCTCAACATTATTGCAACATTCTTAAGACGTCTCCAGTTTAATGAGTTACCCAATGTTTTTGAAATGTCAGGCCAGCGTCGCATAAGATGTACCAGTATTAAATCAACATCGAGCCCACGCCTCTTGTTTGTTTGGTAAGCATACTGGTCAGCATAATATCTCCACTGAAGGTAAAACTTTTTAAGCTCTTTTCGCGAGTATAATCGCGAATATATTTCTTTTAACACTTTTGATAACACATTTTCAGGATTTAAATATAGATTTTGTAATTCATTCATTTCGAGATAATTTGTTGATGTTGATGTTATTTTACAATTTATCATTTATGTTTCACAAATAAAATATCACCAACATAATAGCAAAGTGAATAATAGATAGGCCCCTATAGGTATAAACATATTTATTGTGATTTCCAAGTATCATGCTAATACAATAATAATAGATATTATTACTTGTACTAAATCGTTGACATAAGTTAAAATGCAAAAGATGTGAGCCTGACTTCAAAATCCTTCCTCGTGAAATTGAGGTTTTGGTGGAAACTTAACCATTCAAGCGCTAAATTAAATAATTCAAATTTTCACCACTTGAAATTGTGTCCCGCTACAGCGACCCACAACTTCAAGTGGGTGAAAATTACCCAGAATTTGAGATAAAACATAAATTTGAAAATGTTGATGTTTAAACACTCATTTCATTCCCAATATCAGAGATTTGATCAGCTAACAAAACAACTTAAAACGACTTTCGTCATGATTAGCGGCTCAACCCATACAGCGCAAGACTGAATTTTGTCGTCAGAATGTGACGTCAATGGACGTCAGATTATGACGACTAAAGTCGATGCCCGCGCTGTAAGAACAAAAATATTTAAATTGGACGTAGACACGTAACATAGGTATTCAAAAGAATCGGAAAGAGCTAACTAAGACATTTATGGGTCATTTTCAAAAAAAATTGAGCAATAACGGGAAAGACATTTTAAGAAAAAATAATTCTGATTTTGTGAATTTAAATGTTATGTACACATATAGCATACTATGCCAAGCATCAGTGTGCAATATCCAAGCAGCATGTTATATATTAGCACTTTTAGAGACATTAATAGAAATCTTTTTTTGTCTTTACCGGTATGGCTTAAATAGTAGGCAATTTTATATTGGTAAAGACAGAACATTAAACGGTAAAGACGGTTTTGTAACGGTAGAGATGTTGCTGTAACGGTAAAGAAAAAAATCGTTAAATAAATAGGTGATATAAGCTTTATATAGCAGGCCTGGTTTTCAGTATAATTGTATGCAGACTTCCACACCTTATGACTAAATGGGCATTGAACTACCACAGAACTCACCTTTTAAAATAGTATTTGTCTTTACCGTTTTATGCCGGTCTTTACCGTTTTAATGGTAAAGACAGATCATTATAACGGTAAAGACACACTATTTGGCATAAAATAAACATTTTACAAGATATGTGCATATTTTTTACTTCACAACGTTGTTTTCTTCATACACTGATGACAAGAATAATCTAGAACAGCTATTTAATTTGTCAACAAATGTTATTAGACACAGGGTAAAGACATCCTATTGTTGTGACATTTTATTTGTGCCATCCTATTTTACACTTATATTGCATTTATCTTTGTCCAGCAATCAAATCTTGTTTACTTCAAGAAAAAAATAGTTGACTAGATCCGGGAATTTATGCGCTAGAGCCATTTGGTGAATACATGCAGAAATAATAGGCCTTATGGGTTCTTGTTAGCGGTAAAGACATTTGCATTCCAAAACTTGGACCACGGCTTAATATTGAATAACTGGTGATTCAGTCAACGTTTTTATACATATTTTATTTTATTATCAAGAAATAGGGCCAACCTATCATGAATTGCAATAACATAATTATATGACATTAACAAGTTTTCAAAAAATCGCAAACCCATTCCGGACACCTCACGGTGAAGACAGATCAAGCATGTTATATCGAATAAAAAATTTTGAGTTCCAAATAAATGTCTTTAACTGAATAAATGATAACAATAATGAAATAATGCAAACTTTTTGAAAAAATGTTGAAGGCATGTCTCTACCGTTTTTGCTCAAATATTTTGAAAATGGCCCTTATGATGATTTAAAATTGAAAAAAAACCTTTGGTCTCCATTGCTTCTACAAAAGTATTTCAGCGCCTTGAGGGTTAAGGGTTAATGCTGGAATTTACAAGCTATAAACCAGGCAGATGTGATTTAACCCTTGTGCTGCTGGGGCCGTATATATAGGGTTTCCAGCAAGTTTCAGACCAAATAAAATACCACTAAAATCTAAAAAATAGTTTGTGATAGATGCTCAGAATTACATTTTGTAGATTTTGCTATTTTTCACAAATAGACAGATTTTCGTCATTTGAAGCTGAAAATGGCGTCAGCAATTCCAACTTCAAATGAATGAAAAATAGAAACACACAATTCAGCAGCACCCTTCACACTCTACAACCGAATAAAACGGGGCTAAAACATTGGAAAAGAGGGAAACCCTGTGGTTTCTCATAAAAATAGCCTGGAGTGGGAAGGGTTAAATCAGCTATGTATATGATACCCAGACTCCAAATTTATACAATTTATTTAGCATTATATCATGAGCAACTGTATCAAAACCTAAAGAACTGCTTAGATAAAAAAACACCCAAACTATACTAGAATCCAATATTAATCTGCTGTTTGAGTAGCGCATCGTTTCCGTTGATTATTCAAAACCTACCTCTCTATTCACATTTAAACTTCGTATACATGTTCAGGACACCTTCCGGCGATATATGGACGTTTTTAGACTAAGTTCCGGTATAAATTATAATTGCAAAGCGAGACGAAAATTCCCACTTCAAATAGCTGGACTTTCGGCAGATCGAGTCTGAAAGGGTTTCTGGTCAACAAGCAGGATTGAAATTGGATTAGCCTATTGCGAAGAATGGGGGTGACCAGGTTTTTTTAACATGAGCTGTCAGGGCTTGTCTAAATTATGGACTGAAAATGTTAACACATTATTTGTTACAATGTCTAGCTAAACTGCATGTTCTCTCTATTTCGTGCATAGTTTCTTTATTTAATAAAAAGTATTAATATGTGATGATGTTAACATTTGCTTTTTGACTCAAGACTACATGGACAAGAAGCAGGATCCACAGATAAATACCATTCAAATGTCTATTTATAAGGAGTTCAACCGTTTTGCAAAAAAAAACAACCACCATTTTCTGTCAATTTCGGGGTAAAATATTTTTCTGAAAGAGCAGTTTTTTCGGTTGTGCAACTAAATGATTAAATTAGATAAAAGTATGGGATTGTGGAAAATTTGTCCTAGTTTAAACATGTATTTTTTTGTGTAAAGCGGAGCTTAAAAAGGCATGACTAGGCTGAAGACGTCACTCTATGTAACAAAAATGCAATGGTTTTGCCAAGATGTTTTTTTACTTATTTTTTTCGAAGTGGCTCTGTATTAGTGACTCAATCAGGCTAAAATCATTAAGAAATCTGTGATTTTATTTCGGCCTCTTAATATGACCATATGATGTAACCATGTCCTTAGACTAAAGTTTTCAAATTTTTGTGCTGCGCATTTACCAGTTAGGCTAGATATAGAGACGAAATTCCTGTATTTTTTATTTAGGACATGCATGTCCCAAATAAGAAATCAGGAATTTCGTCTCTTATATCTAGCCTAACTGGTAAATGTGCAACACAAAAATTTAAAAACTTTTGCAGTTATAGTCTATGGACATGTTTCAGAGGCGTAGCCAGGGTTATTAGCATGTGTACTCACACAGCAAATGCTGTATTCTGAAGCTTTAGCTAAATTGACACGATTTAATTGATTTCGTAAATTGAGTAACTTATGAGAACATAAAAAACTTAGCAGCTTAACAATATAAATTATTAATTTCAATCCACGTGTGTGCGTTTAAACGCCTTGTTGACTTTATCTGCCCATTTAATGTAATATGTGTCTGGTGTTCCATGTGAATAGCCATAGCTTATCGATTTATTCAATAAAAGTATTTGTGTATCTTATTTTTTTACATTTCTGAACTGCGCCATTCGACTGATCATGCTGATAATTAGGCCTACGTGCACAGATTACGTGACGGATTGCACATGATGTTTGCCAAATATTGTCTACAGGGAAGATGTGTAGATAGGATTAGACCCCTTAGTCTGGGCTAATATTACATGCCAAACAAGTACGGTAACAGACAAAAGCCACAAGACGGATAATGCTTATTGATAATAATATAGGCCTGTATAGATTTTAATATACAAACCAAGACCATAGATTGCGATCGCGGCGCGGCAAAAACAGCAGCACAAGATCAAGAATTATAAAGCCTAACTATTATCAGATTATGTTATCCAGCCGGGCGATCACCCACCCAGCAGAAACGAGACATTGTCTGTGACGCTGGTCCAACATTAAAGGTGTAGTCAACTGTTAAAATTCACGGGACAAGGGTCCCCCAGAAGGTAATGGTGCCCGTGGGTAGGCCAAGTCCCTATTCCATAATAATACTAAATATGCGTTTCATACCTAAAGCCTCATTAATAGCAAGTTCTCAAATCACAGCAAGTTCATATATACTTGAGCGACATCTATGAGTTTATAATTCAAAGATCTTGGCCCTTACCCCTACTTGGTCGCTTGCTTGCAAACAAACTGACTGTATTACTGCGGGGATGTTGAAACTGCTTGACCCAAGCTTGTATTGACATGCCCAGTAGACACAAAACATTTGTATGACTTTATGCAATGTTGGACCAACGTCGAAGACGTTGGGCCAATGTTGTATAAATGTTATACAAATGTCTTGTGTTTGCTGGGCAGGCGGACTTTCTCTGAAACATTGTACATTCATTCAATGTTGGTTCAATGTTGGGCCAGCGTCGCAGACGTTGGCCTAGCATTAAAACAGCATTGGATCAATGTCCCATTTAAGTAGTATCTTGTAATCAGTTCAGTGGCTATATTAATGCCGTACTATATTAATCTGTACTCAATAGGCTACTGTTGGCCTACACTTGACCGTCCCAGGCATGCGCGTCTTGCAGTTGAATCATTCTTTAAAACACCATTGTGTTTGCTGGGCAGGAACCTGGTGTCATATATACACACATAGTCGTCACCTTGTGTATAATTTGTTAACAAGGCCCGCCGACGACGGAAATAGGCCTCAGCCTCTAATCATCGTTTAAAATTAAAAATTATTTGAAACAAGAGCATACTCGACAATAGCCCGCCACCATTATTGAAATTGTCCAAGAACTGGTTATTAACAGCATGCAGTACAAAGACTGCACAGTTTGTTCAATAGTAATGGTTTAGCTACCTGGCAAGGTTTTCCAGTTATTACGCATATTGAAGTCACAACAGAAGTGTGAAGTAAGTGGCAGCAGGTCGGCCATTTTGAATTTGATGAAGTTGAATTTTTTCATGGTATATCCCTACCTGAAACTGCACATTTTGTTTAATAGTAATGGTCTAGCTGTCTGGTCTGGTTCTCCACATATTACGCATACATGTATTACAAAAATAATGCCCGATATTTTTTGGCCGCCATGACCTACTTTCTGTGCAAATCTTAAAACTCATGTGAGCTATTAGTGAAATGGATATATGGTATGCATTTTTGAGCAGTATATAAAAAAATGTTGAGTGAATCGCGTTAACGGGAAAATGTGTCGATCGGAAGTGGCCGCAGGTGTGCCATTTTGACTTTGATCAAGTAGAAATTTCTCATGGTATATTTTTCCTACCAGAAACTGCACATATGCTCCATAGCAATGGTCAAGCTATCTGGTCCGGTTTTCCAGATATTATGCATATTAAAAAAAATAATGGCCGATAATCGGCCCCCATGACCTAGTTTCTGTCCGAATATTGCCCAATTTCGAACTAATCCGAGCTATTGTTGAAATGGATATAGGGGGGCTTACGGTATAAATTTTTGAGCAATACATAAAAAAATTGTTGAGTGATTTTCGTTAACGAAAAATATTGTCGATCGGAAAAAAGTCAAGGTCATAGGGGTCACAGAAAGATCAAATGTGAAATTAGTCAAGCTTTAGTCATGATTACCCAGACTCTGTATGTGAAGTTTGATGTGCTTTCAACTTACGCGAAACATGTTATAGTGCTAGAAGTGGCGGACAGACGGACGGACAGACGGACGGACCAGCCTGATGACGACAATAGACATCCGCCAAAATATTGGTGATTATTCATCATGCAATTCTTATTTTGAAAGGATATATTGATTGATTGCCACCTACTGTGAACGCAAAAAACATGTTTTTTAACATAATATTCATAGCTGCATGATTACGATTTCTTGCAACAATATATTCTAAATTGATTTTATAGTGTTGTTGTAATAAATTACGGAGTCATTTGTCTGCACATTCATACTGCACCGTTAACCTGTTAACAGTGAACATATTTACTTATACTAGGTTATATACCACTATAGTCTGTCCAAGGGTGGAGGATTGTCCAAAATGAAAGTTAACTTTCGTTGATTAGGCCTGCTCAGTCAATTCTAAAGCGATTTTATTGCAAGTAGGCCTACTGTCATTTGGTAGCTGACGAGGTCTCCGGTCACAGGCTGACCAGCTGCCTGTTGAAAAAAAACAGATGCATCTTTTTGATGTTTGGCCGCAGGAATCGGATTGTTTAGTGGTCCACAATTAATTTGTGACGCTTTTATGGTCATGTTAAGAAAATATAAACAATTCAAAATTCGAATCGAACAAGTATGATCAGTATAAACAGTCGCTATTGTGTTTAATGTTTTTGCAGCTGCAAACAACATTCAGCTCTCTGTTTGGAAACGCAGTGCCGTCTAGTCATTTGGCACCTGTCCTGAAAATATCATTAAAAATATTGTATAGCTGAAAAGTTTGACATTGACATTGTAGTAAATATCTAATTATGACGCCCCTCTATAAACCTATCATAAACTTAATTCTGGTTTATTCTCAGAATTGTGTTACATGTCAAAATGGTCAAACTATTGAAATACTTGTGATTCTGACGTGCACATTTCTTTGAGAAACATTTCTTCTTGAAAATCGATATATAAAAACAGAAATCTTACAATGCCTTGGTGCACTAAAAATTGAATTTTTAGCCACATGTGGTGAATTTTTGACGTTTCAGAACCACAATTAGACACTTTGTTGTTCCTTTTTTCTAAACCAAATCAGATTTAAGTGTCCCATGAAAACAAAACTAGGCTTACGTTGTCTCGTTCGTTACTGAATGGATGAAACGGAACACACATTAGAGGATATAGCATCATAGCAGTCCACAACAGATTTATCATTGCTAACGTTACATAGCGATCTTCAATCATGACATCGACAGGCGATTAGTCTCAAATCACAGGTCGCCTGACAAATGAACCACCAAGTCATTATCATTCAGTCTTTTTGTATTTCGGGTCCCACTGTAATATCTTTCCAAGCCAAAAAAATATCAGAGTTAAAGATTATTTATATCAGCCACGATATTAAATAGCCTAGGCCTGCATTCAGCGTCTAGTGCCGGTAAACCTGTGGTGCCGCCAATATCACGGCCCACACTGTCACTTTGTGGGCTGTGTATAGTAACAGTTAGGCCTATATCTGAATTAGTTTCACACGCATATTAAGCATGGCATTCCATGATCCTCAACATCATGCCAACAAGGTTTAAATGAAGAATGGCAGAAAACGAGCTGCGGACGCCTAGATATGTAGTGTGAACATTCGCGCGCACTCTCAGTAAACACGTGACACCGACTGCCACTCAATGGTCGTCGCTCACAACGCTGACCGAAAACGTTATTGATAGGCAGTAGGCCTAGCCTATTATTACGGTCAACTAACTAATCCTCGTCTTTGGAAGGCTGAATAAAATTTATTATTATTATTATTAATCCCATTAATTGTTATTGCTGATAACAACTGATCGGAGCCAGTGACACAGGGTGAAGAATACTACTTTGAGTGACAAGAGTCGCGCATCATCTTAACCACCTCCTAATTGTTTTTTATGGCGGATCAAAGCTGTGAAGCGTCACGTTTGACGACTCAATGGATGACAGGTGACGATCAAAACTCGGACAGTGATAGCGTGAGGAGGATCGCAACTCAGTTTATTGGCCTAATTGCCAACAATGACATAGATCTATGAATTGCAATCATTGACGATCACAAGTTTCACATGTAGGCCTATAGCCTACACACACCTTGTAGGTCACATCTTGTCTTCTGTCTGTTGTTGCCAATAAACCTACCTTAGGCCTGGATATGTTACAGTCAGGCTTATGCCTAGATATTTGTTCATGAAATAAACACAAATTAAACAAATTGACAAAACGATAAGCAAAAATGGAAAGTATTAGCGCTTCCCCGTCCAGTGCTTCCCTCTGAAATGTCTTTTTCTTTTATCACGCCGGTGAATATGGTTGGCCATCACCCTCATAAGTAAATAAACCTTCCGAGGATAATTAAAAACCTTCCGCGGATAATTAAAAACCTTCCGCGGACAATTAAAAATTAATTCTCCGCGGAAGGTTTTAATTATCCGCGGAAGGTTTTTAATTCTCCGCGGAAGGTTTTTAATTATCCGCGGAAGGTTTCTAATTGTCCGCAGAAGGTTATTAATTATCCCCGGAAAGTTTTTAATTGTCCGCGGAAGGTTTTTAATTATCCGCGGAAGGTTATAATTCTCCGCGGAAGGTTTTTAATTGTCCGCGGAAGGTTTTTAATTATCCGCGGAAGGTTTTTAATTATCCTCGGAAGGTTTATTTACTTATGAGGGTGATGGCCAACCATAGGTGAAGAGCCTAATTAGGAATGGGGTTATATCAGGTATGGGGTGTCAAGTCAGGGTCTGGTATATGCGCAGGGTGTGGTGCGCAGTTGTATGGGGAGGGGGTGGGTGGCAACGGGAAGTACTGTTAGTGTAGCAGTGGTGAATGACTATCATCGAGATTTTTTGTCAACCTGGATATTTAAACTGAAACAAGTAAAACAACAAATTACATAGCGTAACACAAAAGAATCAGACCAATAATACCATTCAGAGATGTTAGGCACTATTCAAAATACGCTGAGTATTCTGAAAGCCGTCTTAGACAATATGGTAAGAGAACATCACTGAGAAAATATTGCCAACACTACAGATACGATACTGGAGGTAAGATAATGAATACTTTTATAATGTTAATTATAACTAACGTGTTTTGCTCATGTTTTAAAATGCCATAGCTATAGCGGTTCCTTTTTTACGACATTCAGGTAGGCCTAATTCAAAATTTATCAACCAGGCGCATTCCTAATTTTGGCACTGACGAGTCATGATTATTTAATCCAACAGGTACATTTCGAATTTCACCACTGTCATGTAATGCCTAATTTATTAACTAATGCTAATTTATGACCCAGGCGCATTATTAATTTTACCACTATCAGGTCAGGCTTAATATATCAATCAGGTGCATTTCTAATTTTGACACTGTCAAGTCATGCGTCAATCAAGTGAATTCCTAATTTGATCATTGTCAAGTCATGTTTAATTTATCAACTAGGCGCATTCCTAATTTTGACAATGTCAAGTCATGCTTAATTTATCGTTTAGCGACATTAATGAACTCGTCACACTTAGGCGACAAAATCTAAGTCTAATAAAAAAGAATATTGTTTCTGACTTCAATCAAAGCATAATCTCTATTATGCTCTCAGTTCTCCGACAAGCTTCTACTATGTTTTTGCAAAAATAATGATCTCATTTTGTGACAAAACATCAATTAAGCTTTAGCGAGTGAGAGATTATCTCTTCGGTTTCAATTAAAATATATAAATTCTAGAGAAATTGACGATATTTTAACATTTATAAATGCCATGGGGACGGGATCAATTTATATCGGTAAGCAGGTAAATTGGCTATAATAAATACATAATCAGTTAGTTACAATGGTAATATTGAATCATTATTTTTATTTTGAAGAGGAAGAAAACATATAATAATTATGGTGACATTTCTGGTTATCCAAAATGAAATGAAATGAATCGGGCTTTAGGCCACCTTTGTGCACATATAGGCTAAACTGGGCCAGGAGAACCTCCTGAGGATGGTGAGATGATTGAGATGACACTGTCCTCCAGACACAGGATTCGAAATCGCCCTTCTGGTTATCCAATGATCCAGATAATTGTGTAATTAAGTAACCTCAATAAAGCATCCGTGGCAAGGAGCAGCGTAGAAAACTTTTCCCTTTTTATCTTTAGACGGGCGATACATGATGTTGTTTTAGTGATTGGCCGCGATAAGTAGCAGTACAATCTATTGTCCTGTAAGAGGGAGGGGGTGGGGGGGTTGTGTAGCTATTAAGTCACACTAAATAAGGTGTGATCGCATTGTCTACTGTCGCCCCAGAATGACCATCTAGTTCCAAGAGGCTTTTATTCAAAATTTTAACGTCCGGTATGGAATGATGCTAATAATCTATTTGTTACAATAAAATATAATCATTAATATCTCTATTTTATTTATTCTGATGAATAAGCTTTCTATTTCTCTTTTTTATTTCACGAGATGTACTCTTAGTTCCGACCGATCCCAGTTGCCACAAGAAAACACAAACACCTTGCATTTACGCAAAGTGTTGATAACCGTAACACCTGAAGAGGTGTGACTATCGCTTAGTCTCATTCCCCACTCTTTGCAGCCAACTTAAGTGACATGTTTATAATGCACGTTATTTTTTAAATCAACCATATATTTATTTTCCATATATTTATTAAAAAAAAGAAAGATTTCTAGTTGCTATCAAAATATATCTGTTGTTTAAGGTTTCATATAATATATATAATTTAATAAAATACTTGATACCATGATAATACTCACGAGGGAATAATACGGGTTTTTTCAGCTTGACAGGAATTTAGCTGATTTCCACGTCACACTGGTGGAAAGAGGGTTCAGCGTGAGATTACAAAGACATCCTATTGGTCCAGGCGCAGTAGTTAAGTCAAGGAAAAGGAGCCAAAACAGTAGATTCGTAAATCCGAATCATCTACTGTCTAAATAGTAGACTTAAATCACTATTTTTATTTTTAACTGTAGATACACCTTGGTGCCAGATCAGCCTTTGCAGCATATTAGGTTATTTTTTAATATATTTTACAAATAATCTTAGATGATGTAACGGTTGATTTTTTTCTATGCTAAATGCTAAAAGAGGAGTGCTGAATGTTCATTGTCAGAAATTTCACTGCATTACAATGAGTTTTTTTATTGTTTTTATTTAATTTGATCGAGAGAACTAGTCGAGTCTGTTCATTAATATGATATGGCTTCATGTTGTTTTCTGCAGACGGTTGATGTTTTAGTTTAATCTATTAAAGCTCTTACAGTTTTATGAAGTTGTTAACATAATGTTTGAATTAGGTTTTATTACATACTTTTCACTATGATTGTATCGTTTCGTAATTTCCACATGTTATAAGTATAATGCCATAATTGTTAACTTGACAGTTGATAATCATGTTATATCTGATGAAAATAAACGAATGTTTTATTTGAATAAGGAGGCTGTGTTGTGTTACTTTTTCAATTGGCAGTTCTTTCTATAAATCGATAGATGTGATGTAATAAAATACTGATATAAGTGATTCTGCTCCACTGTGTGTCAATACCGCCGATATTAACAAAATTAAGCATTAGCTTGCTGACACATCACAGTCAAAACGTGCACAGTTGGGTGTCAGCAAGGTGATGCCTAATTTCGCAAGCCTCTGACCAGGTGTTGTCAAGCCACACAGTTGACCACATTAGTACTTGTAATGCTAGGCGTGATGTCATCTATACAGCCTACTTAAAATTGTTATTATTCCCGATATAATTTAAGTTTACATAAACATACATGTCTGTATTTATTAAAAAGTTTTTTATTTTTACGAGTTCTGTATTTTATTAACTCATACAGTTTTTTTTATTATTACTGGTTTATAATATAACATCTTTAGTGAGATAGACTCCCCATAAAAAATATCATTTGACACACATTGATGTCTATTTTGTGATATACTGAAATTATCATTAATTATTAAATGCCCATCTCCATGGATTGCGTAATTATTATTAATTTGTCATCACTATTATTATTATAAGACTGCACAGTTTAATTACATATACTAAAACCCCTTGATCAGCATATCTCTAATATATAACATTAATATATATTTGAGCTTACCGCATATTTGGCAACATATTTAATGGAAATATACAATTACATTAATATAAAAAAATTTGCTGCATGATCATCTGTAGGCGTTACACACAGTCATGCGCAATGAGTAGGAATTAAGGCCATGCCTAATATCCACCCCATGCCTAATTTCGCTTGCCTAATTAGGAATGGGGTTATATCAGGCATGGGGTGTCAAGTCAGGGTCAGGTATATGCGCAGGGTGTGGTGCGCAGTGGTTGGGGAGGGGGTGGGTGGCAACGGGAAGTACTGTTAGTGTAGCAGTGGTGAATGATTATCATCTAGATTGTTTGTCAACCTGAATATTTAAGCTGAAACAAGTAAAACAACAAATCACATAACGTAAAACAAAATAATCAGACCAATAATACCATTCAAGGATGTTAGGCACATTTCAAAATACGCTGAGTATTCTGAAAGCTGTCTTAGACAAATTGGAAAGAGAACATCACTGAGAAAATATCACCAACACTACAAATACGACACTGGAGGTAAGATAATGCATACTTTAATAATGTTAATTATAACTGAAGTGTTTTGCTCATGTTTTAAAATGCCATAGCTATAGCAGTTCCTTTTTATGACATTCACATGGTAGGCCTAATTCATAATTTATCAACCAGGCGCATTCCTAATTTTGCCATTGACGAGTCATGATTATTTAACTCAGCAGGTACATTTCGAATTTCACCACTGTCATGTAATCCCTAATTTACTAACTAATGCTAAATTATTAACCAGGCGCATTCCTAATTTTACCACTATCAGGTCAGGCTTAATATATCAATCAGGTGCATTCCTAACTTTACAAGTGTCAAGTCATGCTTAATATATCAATCAGGCGCATTCCTAATTTTGACACTGTCAGGTCATGCTTAATTTATCAACCATGCGCATTCCTAATTTTGACACTGTCAAGTCATGCTTAGTGTATCAATGAGGCGCATTCCTAGTTTTACCACTGTCAGGTCATGCTTAATTTATCAACCATGCGCATTCCTAATTTTGACACTGCCAAGTCATGATTCAATCAAGTGCATTCCTAATTTGATCACTGTCAAATCATGTTTAATTTATCAACCTGGCGTATTCCTAATTTTGACACTATCAAGTCATGCTTAATTTATCAATCAGGCGCATTCCTAATTTTACCACTGTCTGGTCATGCTTAATTTATCAACCATGCGCATTCCTATTTTTACCACTGTCAGGTCATGCTTAGTGTATCAATGAGGGGCACTCCTAATTTTGACACTGTCAAGTCATGCGTCAATCAAGAGCATTCCTAATTGATCACTGTCAGGTCATGTTTAATTTATCAACTAGACGCATTCCTAATTTTACCACTGTCTGGTCATGCTTAATTTATCAACCATGCGCATTCCTAATTTTACCACTGTCAGGTCATGCTTAGTGTATCAATGAGGTGCACTCCTAATTTTGACACTGTCAAGTCATGCGTCAATCAAGTGCATTCCTAATTGATCACTGTCAGGTCATGTTTAATTTATCAACTAGACGCATTCCTAATTTTGACACCAGAGAAACAGTCTCTGTTGACACTGTCAAGTCATGCTTAATTTATCAATCAGATGCGTTCCTCATTTCACCACTGTTAGTTTATGTTTAATTTATCCTAATATTTGTTATTTTATCTCTTGTTCTCTATGGCATACATGTAATATTGTTATATTGTTATATAATGATCAGTAAACAAAAGTAATTCGATATTCATATATGTCATATTGTTTTCTACTCATAGATTGTTCTCATAAGTCTTACAATGATTACTATAAAGGGGGGGTGGTGCAGCTATCAAGTCACACTAAATAAGGTGTGATCGCATTGTCTACTGTCGCCCCTGAATGACCATCTAGTTCCAAGAGGCGTTTATTCAAAATGTTAACGTCCCGTATATAATGATGCTAATAATCTATTTGTTACAATAAAATATAATCAATATTATTTTTTTTTTATTATTTCTGACGAATAAGTTTTCTATTTCTCTTTTTTATTTCACGAGATGTACTCTTAGTTCCGACCGATCCCAGTCGCCACAAGAAAATACAAACACCTTGCATTTGTGCAAAGTGTTGATAACCTGAACACCTAAAGAGGTGTGACTATCTTTTAGTCTCATTCCCCACTCTTTGCGTCCAACTTAACTGACATGTTTATAATGTACGTTATTTTTTAAATCATCCATATATTTATTTTCCATATATTTATTAAAAAAAAAAGATTTATAGTTGCTATCAGAATATATCTGCTGTTAAAGGTTTCATATAATATATATAATTGAATAAAATACTTGATACCATGATAATTCTCACGCGGGAATAATACGGTTTTTTTCAGCTTGACAGGAATTTAACTGATTTCCACGTCACACTGGTGGAAAGAGGGTTCAGCGTGAGATTACAAAGACATTCTATTGGGCCAGGCGCAGTAGTTCAACTAAGTCGTAACTCCGATTCATCTACTGTTTTAATAGTAGACTTAAATCACTATTTTTATTTTTAACTCTAGGTACACCTTGGCGCTAGATCAACCTTTGCAGCATATATTGGGTTATTTCTAAATATATTTAACAAATAACCTTAGATGATGTAGAGGTTGATTTTTTTTCTATGGTAAATGCTTAAGAGGAGTGCTGAATGTTCATTGTCAGAAATTTCACTGCATTACAATGGGTTTTTTTATGGTTTTTTTCAATTTGACCCACAGAACTAGTCGAGTCTGTTCATTATTATGATATGGCTTCATGTTGTTTTCTGCAAACGGTTCAGGTTTTAGTTTAATCTATTAAAGCTCTTACAGTTTTATGAAGGAGTTAACATAATGTTTTAATTAAGTTTTATCACATACTTTTCACTATGATTGTATCGTTTTGTGTTTTCCACATGTTGAAAGTATAATGCCATAATTGTGAACTTGACAGTTGATAATCATGTTATATCTGATGAAAATAAACGAATGTTTTATTTGAATAAGGAGGCTGTGTTGTGTTACTTTTTCAATTGGCAGTTCTTTCTATAAATCGATAGATGTGATGTAATAAAATACTGATATAAGTGATTCTGCTCCACTGTGTGTCAATACTGCCGATATTAACAAAATTAAGCATTAGCTTGCTGACACATCACGGTCAAAGCGTGCACAGCTGGGTGTCAGCAAGGTGATGCCTAATTTCGCAGGCCTCTGACCAGGTGTTGTCAAGCCACACAGCTGACCACATTAGTACTTGTAATGCTAGGCGTGATGTCATTTATACAGCCTACTTAAAATTGTTATTATTCCCGATATAATTTAAGTTTACATAAACATACATGTCTGTATTTATTAAAAAGTTTTTTATTTATACGAGTTATGTATTTTATTAACTCATACAGCTTTTTTTATTATTACTGGTTTATAATATAAAATCTTTAGTGAGATAGACTCCCCATAAAAAATATCATTTGACACACATTGATGTCTATTTTGTGATATACTGAAATTATCATTAATTATAAAATGCCCATCTCCATGGATTGCGTAATTATTATTAATTTGTCATCACTATTATTATTATAAGACTGCACAGTTTAATTACATATACTAAAACCCCTTGGTCAGCATATCTTTAATATACAACATTAATATATATTTGAGCTTACCGCATCTTTGACAACATATTTCATGGAAATATACAATTATATTAATATAAAAAAATTTGCTGCATGATCATAAGGCGTTACACACAGTCATGCGCAATGAGTAGGAATTGAGGCCATGCCTATTATCTACCCCATGCCTAATTTCGCTTGACACCGGCATACCTCTAGAATTTAGAACTGATATAAACCCATTAAACTGGATAAAATTAAAATCCGTTTTTAGCCTTGAATTGCATTACATGACAAATAGTTTAACTTATATCATATACCAGACATGGATTTATGAAAAAAAATTATGATAAGAATTTAGGAAAGGAAAGCTATTTTTTAGACTTGCTTTATGTCTACAGCACTGTAGCTGGATTAATGCTTCCCCCATTGTGACATAAATTCAAAACAAAATGATGACATTTTTTTTTAGCTATATGTAGTCTAGATCATAATACACTATTTTGACTGGTATAAAAATCCCCACCTACAACATTGATAATAATTTATTACACATATATATATGTGATTTGTGAATGTTCTAAAAACAGTAGGGACACATTAAATTAAATGATATAATGTGAATTAATATATAAATATAGCTTTTAGTAACCGAAGGGTTAGTTGAAAAAATATTCTCTATATTCTTTAAACGTGAGTAAATTATAGGCCCCCTATGTTTATTTGTATAAAAATGCGTAAATATTTCAGTTCTACATAAAAACAGTGATTATTTTAATTTGTGATTTGAGGGCTCAAAGAGTCAAAACACATCTTGACACTCACCACTTTTGAATTAAGGACACTAGATTCAGCAATATTTCATAAAGGAAGACAATTAGAGAACTCGTAACAAGTTGATTTTTTATGAAAGAACCCTAGAGGTATCTAAATTACCATAGTAAACGTTCTAGAAAATCCTCCTCAAGCACTCTGACATATTCAAGATGGCGGCCAAGATGGCCGCCAGCGTATAGTCATATTTGATAAATAGCGTAAAATGATCGATTTTAGCTCGATTTTCTTTTGTAATACACCATTTCAAATAGTTTTGTGGCCAGTAAAGCTATATAGACTAACCCCAGCAATTTCGAAAACATATTTAACCCTTTCATCCCAAGAGGCTTTTTAGCAAACGCCCCTGCGATCTTTATTGGGAAAACATTTTTATTTATAATCAATTAATTAAGTATTAATGGTGATGTATATTGGTTTCAGTAATATGGATATATTAAAAGCACGCTTATTGGTCAATTAAGTAGTATTTTTAGTTATACAAGATGGCGTCCAAGATGGCCACCAGCGCATAGTCATATTTGATAAATAGCGTAAAATTATCGATTTTAGCTCGATTTTCTTTTGTAATAGGCTCTACACCATTTCAAATAGTTTCGTGGTCAGTAAAGCTATACAGACTATCCCCAGCAATTTAAAAACATATTTAACCCTTTTATCCCAAGAGGCTTTTTAGCGAAAGCCTCTGCGATCTTTATTGGTGATGTATATTGGTTTCAGTAATATAGCTATAATAAAAGCACGCTTATTGGTCAATTAATTAGTATTTTTAGTTATTCAAGATGGCGTCCAAGATTGCTGCCAGTGTATTGGCAGATTTAAGAAATTGAGTAAATTCTTCAATTTGTCATCAATTTCTTTTGTAATACATCATTTCAACTAGTTTCATGGCCTGTGAGTCCATCTAAAATACTCCCAGACAACGTTAAGCATATTTAGCACCTTAACATGAGGGTTTTTAATTGGCGACATAAAACAACCAAAATGTAGTTGGTGAACCACTTAGCCCATAAAACTTTCCAGCTGTTTTTCGGGTGTGCAACTGATTTATGTTTTTTTACATGTCACAGTATCCTTGGTGGTTACGTTATCCCTGTAATGAATAATAACTAGTAAATATTGAAGATATTTTGGTCATAGTCAACAATGTGTTGAGGACTAAAGTGGCCTACTAACCAAAACCTTACTCTGTTTATCACATTCTGATCACATCGCTGGCTTAGGGAAGGTTGGACAGATCATTTAAAGATATACTGCATATAAGCAGAAATGCATAACAATGTTATGTATTTCTGATGTAAGTGACATGGGATTGCATGTAGGTGATATGTCACTGCTTGCCTACAGTCCTCATTTGGGGGACAGCGAATATAATTTTTGTCTGAATGAAAACTATTATTTGATTGCATTCCCCTGGTAATAATGTCACCATACACATACTTGATCACAAGCATTATCAGCAATACATGTAACTTACGAATATACATGTGCTTTAATGCATGCACTGGTATGTCAATCAATTGCTGCTGGAAAGGTGTATTTAGATATAATGACTATAGGGTGTCTATAGGGATATTGTGTGATAAAGGTCCTAGATACGGGTCTATTTGTAGAGAATACTTGATAGATTATCACCCAATTTACAGCATATGGTCCTCAGGGGCTCTAGATGTACGCTATGTTGCGCTCTTGTCCTTGGCATAACTTTGAAACTATTGGTTTAATAGACTATCACCAAATGTTGTACAATGATTCCCAGGAGCTCTAGATGTGCTGTTCGTGGTTTCTATACTTTAGTCCACTTTCTATACTACTTTGACCTAGTTTAGCGTGTTTGACCTTGATGGATCGTTACAAAATTTGGTACAATACAGTAACTCTAGGTGTATCTGAACCTTCGTGGTTATTTATCTTTAGTTTACTTTTAGTATTGTACCTACGACTCAGTTAAGTGTCTTTGACTTGACTGTTCTTTTCTGGGACATATTATGGTAAAATACTTGATCGTGCTGATGGATTGCTACCATCCTGTTAATCCTTGAGTAAATCGGGATGTAAAAATGTGATTTACTTTTGCACTTTTGTGTGACAGGTGGTATCGACGATGTTGTAATAGTCAGCGCTCTGGTGGTAATTCTTAAATAATGTGAATTCTTTTGACACATATACAGTAAATCAAATAGTAATAACAAGAAATTCAAAGAGTAAAAGTGAAGAAAATTAACATTCTCTTCCAAAGCCATCTTTCTCTATTTGAAAAGCCCTATATACACTGTCATTATAAATGCACCACCTTTCCAGCGGCAATTGATCGACGTCGACATACCAGTGCATGCATTAAAGCACCTGTAGGTATATTCGTTTACGTTACACGTATCACTGATAATGTTTGTGATCCAGTATGTGTACGGTGACATTATTACCAGGCGGATACACTGACAATAAGTGGTTCACTCAGAAAACATCACACTTACATGCAATATATCATCAAATGATCTGTCCAACACAAATCAATGTCACACCTAGAAAACAGCTGTGAAATTTTATGGGCCAAGTGTTTCACCAATTACATATTTGTCGCCAAATGAAAACTCTCATGTTAAGGTGTTAAATATTGCTCAACATTGTCTGGGAGTAATTTAGATGAGCTCACAAACCAAAAACTAGTTGAAATGATGTATTACAAAAAAAAAGAAAATTAAGCTAAAATTGACGGATTTGCGCAAATTCGTAAATCTGTCCGTACACTGGCAGCCATCTTTCAAAATAGATGGGGGTAGGCTATATAGATTTACTGATCATATTTCAAATTGTCCATCACAAAAGAAAATTGAGCTAAAATCTATCAATTTACGCAAAAAACATAAATCAGTTTCACACCCGAAAAACGGCTCGAAAAGTTTAAGGGCTAAGTGGTTAACCAATTACATTTTGGATGTTTTATGTCGCTAATTAAAAACTCTCATGTTAAGGTGTGTAAATATTGCTTAACGTTGTCTAGGAGTAGTTCAGATGGACTCACAAACCATAAAACTAGTTGAAATGATGTATTACAGAAGAAAATTGATATAAAATTGAAAAATTTTCTCAATTTCCTAAATCTGCCCATACACTGGCAGCCATCTTGGACGCCATCTTGAATAACTAAAAATACAAATTAAGTGACCAATATAAGCGTGCCTTTAATATGCCTTTATTATAGTATTACTGACACCAACATACATCACCATCAACACTTAATTAATTGATAATACATAATAAAGTTGTCCCAATAGAAATTACAGAGGCGTTCGCTAAAACGCCTCTTAGGATAAAAGGGTTAAATATGGTTTCAAAATTGCTGGTAGTAGTCTATATAGCTTTACTGACCACGAAACTATTTGAAATGGTGTATTACAAAAGAAAATCGAGCTAAAATCGATCATTTACGCTATTTATCAAATATGACTATACGCTGGCGGCCATCTTGGACGCCATCTTGAATATGTCAGAGCGCTTGAGAATGATTTTCTAGAACGTTTACTATGTTAATCTAGATACCGATAGGGTTCTTTCCTGAAAAAATCAGCTTGTTATAAGCTTTCAGGTGACTTCCTTTTCGAAATATTGC